>CM057232.1:16100847-16493347 GCA_029891385.1 Erythroxylum novogranatense | reverse complement strand
ATAAAAATAAAATAAATTACTTATATATATAAATCACATAGAATAAAATAAAGTGAAATATATTAAATTAATAATAATAATATTTTATATAATTAATAATGAATTGTATATAATTAATAATAAAATAAAATTTTAATAAAATTTTTATTAATGAAAACAAAAATATATATAAATTATTCTTTAATTGTTTGTATATATATATATATTATTTTAAATATAAATCACATAAAATAAAGTAAAATATTTTAATAATTAATACTAATATTTTTATATAATTAATAATAAAATAATAAATCTCCTACAACTACCATTTTAATATAAGGGTATAAAAGTCATTTATTATACATTCCATTCCATTCCATCTATCTTCTAAACAATATTTTATTGCATTACATTATGAACCCTTCTATCCCTCCCAAACAACTTTTTACTTTATTACATTTCATTCTATTATAAACCCTTCCGTTTCGTTTTATTTCATTCCATTAATTAATATCCAACCAAATAGGGCCTAAAGGGTTGGTGAGTGACAAAATAGTGAGGTTAATATTTTTAGGTTGTGAAATACCTTGTGAGCTACTATTTTGGTTTTATCTCTATATATCTACTATTTGTAATAGTGGAATAATTATTCTGAGTTTTGTTCATGGACGTAACCCAAACTTAAGGGTCAACCACGTTAAAAATTCTGTGTCCATTTTGCTCATTTTATTTTTTCATTTCAAAAAATACACCCGCTGTGTCCAACAAGTAGTATTAGAGTTGTGTTTTCATTGAAGATGTTTTTTGAAAAGAAGCACGTCATCGGGTAGACAAAATTACAACGAATTTTTTGGCGTGATCCGTTTGAAAATTTGACGTAAAACGGCAAAGGTAATGAATAGTAATCTTATGTTGTTTTAATAAATTTACAAGGTGACGCACTGTATAGCAATAGTAACTATGTCTTGCGATACTATCCATAAGTTACTATTTACTGGGTCCTGTGGTATTATTCCAATGGGGACGATACTATTCCAATGAGCATTATTTACAAGTTACTATTTATCGAGTCCCGTTGTAACATCCCGTTACTTACGGGAAGGTTAAAATAGTAAATATGAGTGACTAATGAGAGCTTAGAAAAGCATTTTCATGCTCATGCATAATATGGCATACATATACATATGAATAGTAAATTTTTCTGCACATGAAAATAATTGTACATACATTCATGAATATTCCGGGTAAAAATAATTGTTTTAACATAAATTTGACGTGAATTATGGTTTTGTGTCTTAAAAATTGAGTGGGATTGTATAAGTAGTGAATTAGAATTTTTGGTGAAATTTTCTGAAATTTGAGGATATTTTTGGACCAGGAAAAATGTCAAGTGACAAAACAATTGATGCATAGTAGTAGAAATAAATGTCAAATGGAAGTGGAGATTTTAATGTGTGACATTAATATTTAATGACAAGTGTCATTGAAATTTGGGAGAAAACTGGGTTGAAAATTGGAGACAAAATGGATTAGTTATTAAAATGGACCAAGAAGGAGCCATAGGAGATTGACATGTGATGCCACACCTCATTTAGTAACCCATGCTATTATATTGAAAGCCCATCCCTTCTTCCATTTCATTTTGGCCAAATGCTTCCGTCTTCTTCATTTTCTTTATCTTCCTCTCCTTAATAACGACACTCACTACCTAGGCCTCAAAGTTGAACCTTGTCTTCTTCCACTCCTATCTACTTAAATACTTGCTATCTTCTTCTTGTTTCTAAATAAACCCAACCTATTCCACCTCAAAAAGGTGAAGATCGTGTATGTGGAGGAGTTAGGGTTTCTTGGTGATTTGAAGGAGCTTTGAAGCTAAATCAAGTAAGTAACCTATTACTCTTCATGGCTTTGATGAATGGAGCATGTTTGATCATACTTAGGAGTTAAATGTTCATAAATTGAGGATGGGTATGTGATAAAACGTGGATGAGAAATGGGGATAAATCCTTTTCTTGCTTGTGTTTTGATGGATAATAGATTAGGAAATGACATAATGTTGGATTGAGTGAGTGAATGGTGTATAAAGTGTGCTGAAGAAATATTAGCTATGATTTTTTTTCACTGAATATGCTTTTGTTGTTTAGCCATAACTTGTTCTATAGTTATCCAAATGAGATGATCTTTGATTTGGATTAAATTAGAGACATAGGTCTATATTTTGTATGAAGATATCGAATTCAAATTCTATCGTTAAGAGCTTTTAATTTTGACTTGAAGTTGAGTACTGGGTGTAGAAAAAAGTGCATAAAAGTGGGTACATTATGGATTCTTGTTCTATTTTCTTGATGAATTGATGTGAATCTATTTGGGTGTTTTTGTGATGATGTAAAATGATTCTAAAACTAAAGAGAGGGATTAATTTTGTGTCTTGAAATGTGAAAGATCTAGGTGATATTTAGAAGTGAAATGAAATTGGAAATGAAGTTGAATATGTGCAGAAAATTAATGATGAATACTTATATGTGTGTGTGTGTGTGTGTGTGTGTGTGTTCTGTTATTAGTGTTTATGATCAATCATGGGTTATAATTGGTTATGGATGATGTTGAGTTGAAGAGAATTGATGCCCGCATAGAAAGTTAGAGCTTGTGTCTCGACTAGCATACCTAGAATCTATACTATAGTCAATCTTTGTTTATCTTTGATCTTTTTTGGATGATCTGTTTTATAACCCACTTGAGTGGTGCATATGTTATAAACCTATGATGCAACTCCGTTGAGGCTTGTCGGTGAAAAGTTTCACTAGCTTAGGAGTCACAGCGAGAAGAGCCTCTCTCAATTCACTGGTGTAAACAATGTCACACACCTTGGTGATGTTATCCATATGTGTTCTCTGACCAAAAGTAGCTCGTGTAAAACTAAGATAATTTTCTACAACTTTTAAGAATATATTTTGAGCTTGATACTTGTTATCTAGACCATTAGAATCGGCTGGCATGAATCATATTAACTAGCATTGACTTGCCAAACTTACAAATTTCAATTTTTAAAATATGATTTTTTATTTTTATCAATATTTTTTAGTTTTATGTCATAAATAGAGAAAATAAGGATTTATAAGAATGTGAAAACAAATAATTTTAGAATAAATTATGACACTTCGATAAATTTTCTTAGATTCAATAAACTTCATATAGTTCCTAGACAATTATTTACTTTAGAATTTTGGTAGTATATATTAATTAAGGCTTTCCATATTAACTATTTTATTATTTGTATAGTTTGAAGGCTTTAATGTCTGATTAATAACTTTTATATGCCTAAATTTATTGGAATTAGGTTAAAAGTACAAAAACTCTACCTAAGGCTTGGAGTGGATTTAGGAGTTTATTAAATTATTAAGTTTTAGGGACTTAAGCATGTTTATTAAATGTAAAATTGTGTGATTATTAAAATAGCTAATTCTAATGTGCATACTAATTGTGTTTTTGGCTATGGAGGAGATAACTTTGATGACTTGGGTGTTGTGTGTGCATAACACCTCAAGTTTATATTAGCCTAATAAAGACCTCCAATTTGAGCTTAAAAGAACCTTAGGGCCTTAGGCTTAAAAATAGCTAGTTAGGAAGTCTATTACTAGTCTTTTCTTTCCCCTCATTTAACTAAATCAAATAGTTGAATAACTTAATCATTTTAACCTAGTCATTTTACTCCCGTCTTAGGATCTTATCCTACCTTAAAGCTGGCTTAATATATATAGCTTTATCATGCCTCAAGTCTAAGTCAACTTTGTTGAGTTTGTGACACACTACAATTTAATGGAAAGGCCAACGCGCTCGACACTCACCATCTGGTTAAGGCTAATATACCTACTAAAATAATTTTTTTAATAATTCTTAAACAACCGTAAATGTTATTAATATCTCTCTCTATTTAGTAACTCTCTTAGATCTTATTATACAATAATTGCATTTACGACCCGCCTAGGTCTCTATACTTCTATTCTGAACTCTTCACATGCAATAATATATAACAAAGTAATATCTACCTAATAATAAATAAATAAAATTAAAATCCTATCTCACTAACTTCATATGCACAAATCCTTACCAACCGTGCTTATATGACTATATACCTATCTCTATAATACATATCAAGAGAATAATAAATTACATGAATATTTCATAATGTATCATAATTAAACGCAACAACAAAGTTGTTATTATCACAAACAAGGCCTTATATCTACCAAAGGTAAGTATCAAATATGCTTCTGGTATTTACTCCATTATGGCATCAAATATTAGTCCCAACCAACTAAATGGTATCAGCCCCATTTTAATACTAGACATAGGTCTCATCCAACCATTATACCACACACATCTCACATCATAACCTAACAACATCACCCCCACAAGACCTCAAAGCTTGTTAAATAGCACATATCAATCACAGCATACGGTAACCACACTCATAAGGCACCGACATTATAAATGCATCACACACAACAATCAAGGTATACTTAAGGATACACTTTACACTTATTAGAATAATGATATGTCACCAATCTCTTAATTAAACATGCATCAAATATGAGCAAAAACCTCAATTGGATCAATTTAATAAAAAATGACTAGTTTTCCATTATCCTTAATTAGGATTGTTTTGGTAATTCTCCCCAAAACAAAGAAATGGACCATACAAATAATAAGAATACATACAAATATCTAAAACACATAATCCTACAAATAAGAAACTTAGAATAATTGGAATATATTACCTATTATAATATAAAGTGTTTTTATGGATTCATTCATATTGTAAAATTATGTTATCTTTTGTTTGAATTTTTCCTACAATCATCAATATCTAGCTTAAAATCCTTTTATTTTCACTTGAAATCAATACTCTAATATTCACACTTCTCACTCGCTTTTTCTCATTACTTTCTCTTTTTGTGAAAAATGATGATTGAAGTTATCACAAACTATTTACAAAATAATGAATAGTGGATATTGGCTAACTAATGGTAAGGGGTTCAACTAGCTGATATCAACTTTTGGTGTCTTCTTGATAGTTACATAAAATTTTCTCAACTTTTGTTAATCTCTTCAATCACTTTGATTTGATATGATCATAGAGAATGACGTTTATTTATGATAAAAAAAATAAACCTATTACATTCTTTCATTAAATTCTTCTATTTGAGTTTAATATCAACTACCAATGTTGTTGGGACCCGATTTCGGAACTGGACCCCAACCGGAAAGAATCAAAATCGGAAGCGAAAACGAAAGGAAATCATAACAAAGCGAAACGAAAGGCAAATCACAAATCGAAACGAATCGAAGGAGCGGAACATAAATCAAAAAACAAAGTGGCAGATTAAACGAAAGAACGAATTACAAAGCGAAACAATTCCAAAGCGAAAATCGAATTGGTTCGGAATCAAAGCAAACAGACGGTTCAATCAACTAAAAGTCAAATTTCCGACATCCGATAACATAAACTTTAGAAAAATGCGCATTGGAAACCTTAGACTAAAGACACACTCGGTCTAAACCAATCCGAAAAGGGTATAAATTTTTTTTCTTTCTTCATTATTTTCATCTTTATTCAATCTCATGCAGAGCAATTCAATATTTCAATTTCAGCAACACAATTCATCGGACCTCCTGTTCGGAATCCCATCATAATCAAACACATTTCTATACTTATAACACTTCAATAATTCTCAATCAATAATCAGAATCATCAGACCTCCTGTCCGGAATCCAAAACACAATCAATATACAATTTATATACAAAACCATAATTCAATCAATCACATTCATATATCATAACCATACACAAATTTATATCTCAATCCCATACACAAGTCCATAATTCGCTTTCATCATGAAATAAATGCTTACCAAAAATATTAATGGCATTCCGCGCCATATATAAACCAATATCAAAATCCAAATTACATAAACTACAATATATGCAAAAATCGATTAAAAGCCTTGACTTTCTTTTATCCGATCTCCTGCTCGATACCTGGAGATGGGGATGAAAGGGGGGTGAGCTTAAAGCTCGTGGATAAAATATTTATAAATCGAAAAATAAGCAAAATAATTTCTCAAAACTTTTTTCATTTTATAAAAATTCCACATTAGAAAATTCATCAAAAGCTTATTTTTCACAATTTCTCAATTTCAAAGAATTCATGAGTAATTTCAAAAACATGGATGCATCACACTTAGAATCAAAACAAAAACACATAAGCACATCAGAATGGTTTGGTTAATTTAAAATGTAACGTCGCACATTTTCGCATAAGCGGTCTGTACTGTGAATGTAATCGCATTACACTTTCCCACATAGCGGTCCAATGTAGCTGTGAACTTATAGGAGTTCGTAACGGAGCTCTAATGCCACTAGCGGGCAGGCGGGCGAAGCCTATAAAAAGAAGACAAGTGCACTTGACTCAACTTATGGGACCTAACCAAACCCACATAACACATAATACATACTTGAAAATCGGATTGCCCGAAGGCATATTTCGAAAACTTAATTTTTCATATCGTGTCATACTAAACACATTGGCATTCACAATTTCACACAAATTCATATAGCAATTCTCAATCATTCGCAACACAGAATGCATCACTTATTACAATTATCAAATCATTTAAACACAATGAATGCGAAAATCGTATCAATTTTGATCAAAAATCATTCAAAACAATTTTAGCAATTTATCCAATCATTCGAAAACAATCCATTATCAATTTCTTAAATCATTACAAAATTAACGAATTTAATCATTCGAAAATAATAATTTTCAAAACATTTCTCTTCTTGATTTTTCGAAATCACATAATTGGCTTATAAATCAAAATATAAACATGGTACCCACCTCATATCTATACTTGGAACTTGTTCAAAGCCTCAATTTCACCATTCCTTTCCTTCATCCAAATTAAATTCCCTAATCAATAAACATCCAAATTGAACATCACATAAGGCATAATCACTAAAATTCAACTTAGAAATCACAAACCCATACCATTCGCAAGCTATCTAAACCAAAATTCTTTCAAAATTTAACAAATCAAAATCTCAATCTTACCTTAATCTTCACCAAATTCGAAATTTCTTGGCTTGAAAGAAAACTTCCATGCTCCTCTTCATTTTCCCTCTTGAATCAACTTCAAAATCTCTCTTAAACATGTAGAAAAATCAAACCCTAAAAGTTCTTTCTTCTTTCTCCTCTTTCATCTGAAGCTCTCCCTCTCACTTCTTCTTTCTTCCTTCTTTTCTTTTCTTTCCTTTTTTCCTTCTAATTTCGTGCTTCTCCCTTCTTATACGAAGACTCACCCTTCTAATTTACCAACTTGCCATTAATGAATGAGAAAAGACCCATTTGCCCTTCCTTATAAGCCTTATAACTTAAAACCTTAAGTGTTCTTCCAATTTTGCCCTTCATGCATATCTTACCACTTTAATTCAATTTAATCCATGTCATATGATCTTACTAAATTTAACATGCTAATTACTCACATTAACATGTTAATTAAATCCTCAAAATCATAAAATACAACAAAGTCTCAAATAACATTAAATCATGCTTAACTTAGGACATTTTTCAAATCATCAAATTGAAGGAATTTACTAAACTTCCTTCTAGATAAATGTTCCTCATTATATTAATTTCATAACGCCACAAAAATCATTTAATTTGGTTTACTACTCCAAAAGTTACACCTCAAACATTTCGGACTATTCTTATGCTAAAATATTTTCCAGCGATTTACTTTCATCCAAAAATTGACATTCTTAGAGACTAAATTTGTTGGACCCCGATTTTTAAGTGGAATTTAGAAATAAGAAATGATATAAAATAAGTGTTATATATATATATGTTGTATGTATGCTTTAAGGAAACTTATGAGAAAAGCATTATTGGATGTTGATGTATTTGATAATTGTGGAGATTGGTATGGTTTATAAAAGTTCAAGTGGATGAGTTGATTGAAATGAAGTTAAATAGCAAGAATTAAAAAGAAAAAGTGTGAAAATTTGAAGAATTTAGAAAGTTTGACTTTGGGGATGAATAGTGAAAAATTATTTGACTTGGGAGTTGACTTTTTGATTTGGGGAGAATTTGAGAAAATTATCTTCTGGAAATTTGTAGTTTATATCAAGAGCTTTCTGTAGCCATAAAGTTTGATATTTTTCGATATCGGGAGTGAGAGTTATGATCACCAAAGTTCGCTGAAGTTTGACTTTTGAGAAAAAGTTGACTTTTGATTTAGGCAACATTCGAGAAAGTGATCAACATGAACATTGTAGCCTCTGTCGAGAGCTTTTTGTGGACATAAAGTTTGCTATTTTTCGATGTCGGGATTGAAAGATATGATTTTCTGAAGATATGCTTTGTTTTGAAAATGCTATTAAGTATAGATTTGTGTGTTCTATGCTTCGAGGCCACTCGTCGTATGGATTTAGTTTGAATTAGAGTACGTGATCTTCATGAAAGTTTTAGATGATGTTTTTATCTTTCCACTGATATGAAGTTTGCAATTTTTCGATATTGGGCTAGGAGTTATGAGCGATTAAAAATTGGAAGTCGTTTAGGAAAAGTTATTTTGGACAGAATCTTTGATTGAGTTTCCGACCTCTTTTGAGACCTAATTTGATTTTGAGTACTTCAGGGAAGTTGTAGAGCTTCCTTTGATATTTTTATTGACACCAAATTTGTCAAATTTCGAGTTCGGGATCGAGAGATATGAGTTTTGAAAAGTTCGGTTTTGAAGTTCCGTTACTTTGTTTTTTAATCTGATCCCTTTTGTAATCTTTTGCTTATAATTCCTTCGTCCGACATCCGATTGACTCGATTCTCAAAGCGTTGGATTCCTAAGACGATTAATTTCATTTTCTTGAAGAATTATTATTTTTAGGAGATTAAATGGAAAGAGATTGATTGAACCTAAGTAAGAGATTTGGTTATAGGTTATAAGTTGGATAATTTTCTGAACATGGTTCAGTATTTTGTGATTTTCTGGAGCTGTACAACTCTGATTGAGTTGATTCTTGAGGGAAAATAAAGTTAAGATATAGGGATAAAACTCTTGTGAAGGGATCAAAATTTAAATTCATCCCTAAGATTGTTAATTTCTGGACTGAAGTTATGTTAATGTTCAGCCTCGGATTTTGTGAAGGTCCGATAGTATTTCGGCTATAACTTCTTTGTTTCTGATCCGAATTGAGCGCGGTTGGTGGCGTTGGATTTGTATGATTGAGAGAAACATTTCTCTAGAAGGAAGTTTTGAAAAATTCCTTCAAATTGATAGTGCGAATCAACCCGCAAGTAGGCATGACATAAAGTAACATGTTAGGGGCATTTTGATCTTTTTATCACATTTTAAATGACATGGCTTTAAACACATGGTGAGGTGTCGTTTGAAGCATTATAAGGCCACGATTTAGCCTGGAAATGAGAATAAAGGAGAAGAGAAATAAGAAGAAGAAGAAAGATGTAGAAGAATTCGGTTATGGAGAAAAGAAGAGGGAGAAAGGTAAGTTTCCATTTTTCTACTTGATTCTTAAGGCTTTTGGGATTTTTTCAAGAAGGAAATGGATGGAGAATGAAGAGAGCATCTTCATGAGCCAAGAAATTCGAAAATTGGAGGAGAAATGAGGTAAGAGGAAATTTTGAGCTTTAAGATTTTGATGAATTTTTGGTTTAGAAACATGGATAAGGACTTGGGTTTGTGATTTATGAAGTTGATTTTGATATATATGCTTTAGGTTGTGTTTAATTTTGGATGGAAATTTGATTAAGGTTTAGGCTTAATTTTGTGATTAAGAATTTTGTGAAATTTTGGTGTAGAATTATAGATAATGATATGGGTTTGTGGAATATGAAGTTAATTTTGAAGAAATTGTATTTTATGGTATTGAATTTGGATAAATTGGTTTAGGCCAATTTTAAGATTTGGAGAATTTTGGAATTTATGATTTAGATAGATTGATTTTATATGGAATTGGTGTTTTCTAAGTCCAATTTGAAGAATTAAGTGAATTATGATATTTATTTTGGATAATTATGACTTAGGGAATTTTAAAGTTGAGGAAAGAAGAAGGAATTTGGAGATTCGATGCTTTGGGCAAAGTATTAGCGTCAATTCGAGGTGGGTGATGTATTTATATTTTGAATCATGAGTAAATTATGTGATTTTGAAAAATCAAGAAAAGAATAATATTTTTGAAATTATGTTTTCAAAGGATTTGAAATTAATTATTCAAAGATTTACGTTAAAATGTTTGAAAATGATTTGGAAAAATTGTAGAAAAATTTGAGAATACCAGATTTATGAAAATTGTGTTTTCGCATTTTTGAAAATTGTGAACCATGCTGTTTATGCATTAATATATATTGATTGTGGGTTGAAAAAAATACTTGCACTCTTTTTATGCATTTGAATGATATACGATTAATTGAGTTATTGAATATGATTGTTATATAAAATGATTGTGAATTTGTAAGAAATTGATTGGTGAATTTGTATTTTTGCAGCATGACATATGAAATTATGTGCTTTGTGAATGTAACTGTGTCTAGTAAGACACGACATGAAAATGTGAAAATTTGAAAAGTGCATTCAGCAATCTGCTTGTTTTAAGCATGAATATGTGAATTGTATGGGTTTGGTCAGTCCCTCCGTAGAGTCGATTACTCGCTCCTCTCGATAGCCTTCTCCGGTTGCCATGAAGTGGCTTAGGAGTTTCGATTTGGACTCCCCTCTTTCACTTGCACATGACCGCTATGCGAAATGCATGAATACGTCTGTTAGACCGAAACCAAACCATTTTGTTATGTTATGTGATTTTGATTTTGTTTATGTCGTGAAATTTCTCCGATGTGATTGCATTCATGTTTATGAGAAATTTTGAAAATGAGAAAAGGGTTTTCAACCATGAAATTTTAGAAATTTGATATGAAAAGTTTGGAAAATTGAAAAGGGTTTGAGAAAATATTTGAAAGTTGAAAAGTTTGAAAACTAAGCCTTTTGGCAAAAGTTTATGAAAATTGATTTCACTTATTATTCAGGTTTATAAATATGTTACCCACGAGCTTCGAAGCTCACCCCTTTCATCCCCATCTCCGTGTTTTGTGCGGAGATCGGATGAAAGAGTGTCAAGACATTCGATTCGATTTTGTAGTATTTGGATTTTTGTGTAAATTGAGATTTTGGTATTAAAATTGGATATGGCTTAAATTGCCATGTAAGTATATGATTTATGAAGTTTGTATGTAATTGTGTATATTGGGTTGATGCAAAAGAATGAAGAGGTTGATGTACGGATTTAAAATATGTAATTGTAAATAATTTTGGAAATTGTATATGAGATTGTGTATGATTTTGGGAAAATATATTGTTAATTGATATGGGAATTTGATTGAAGTGTTTAGAACTAAGATTGCGTTTGTTGCTGGTGTTTGGATTCCGGACGGGAGAGTCCGATGATTCTGGATTTTGTGATATTAGAAGTGTATTTTGGCTTTGCAGAATTTTGGGATAGGATAAATGCAGTAGTTATCTTTCTTAATTTTCGTTAGAAAATAAATTGAAAAAGAAGAAAATAAAATTTAGGCGTATGAAAGATGGATTTATGAGATTGGTATTAATGTTAAGAAGTTTATTATGATTTGAGTGCGATTTGGGATTTGTATGAGTATTCAAGCATATGATGATTTTGTATGTAATGAAATAAAGTGATTAAGAAAGAAAAGATAAGGAATAAAAAAAAATATACCGGATTTCAGAATGGTACGTCTTAGGGTTTCCAACGCGATTATGTTCATTCAATCTTTTTCTTTGATTATTGTTCTCGGATGTCGGATATGTTTCAGTTTAATTGATTATTTCGTTTATCCCTGCCTTATGATTCGATTCTATTGATTTCTGTCGATTTGGTATTCGATTCTGATTTGCATTTGCTTCGAGTATGCGCTTCGCTTTCGATTCTTATGCTTTATTTTCTGAGTCGAAATTTCGATGCGAAATTTTTGTTTCCATTCGATTCCGTTTTCTGTTCTGCTTTTTCAGTTAGGATCCGATTTTCAGATTGGATCCCAACATTTATAGTATCAGAGCCCAGTACTGGGCACAGGAGATTGATAAGAGATTAAGATCGAATTGTATTAATGATAGTGTGATTTGATGTGAGTGACCTATCATGACTTTAGAAATGTATTAAGGAAAATGAGATTGAAATTTTTAATGATTGGGATGAATTGTGTATGATTATATATTTGGGAGATGAACGAATGAAAAGTTGAAAGACGAGTTTGATGATGGTATTGATTTGACTGATGATTGATCCATTCTAGGGTTCAGTAAGACCTAAACCTTTGATCCGTGTAAATGGATTGAGAAATACTGATTTGTGGTGATTGTGCGTTAATATGATCTTAAGAGTTCCTTGTGAAGAAGTGAAAAATATGTATGATGAAGAAAGAAAAAAATTAGATAAGAAGAGTGATTATTTGATTAAGGTTAAAGATTATGATTGATTTTAGGTTTGAGATTAAGACATTATGATTAAAATTTTATGATGAATTTTGATAACTATTGACTTGTGAAAATGTGTTAAGAAATATTCTATTTGAGACAATAGTGTTCTGATATAAATGAGAAGTGAAAAATAGTAATTAAGTTAAGAATAAGAAATTGATAAGAAAGTGATTTGACTATTATGAGAAGGATGTGTTACTTGATGACTACGTTTGAATTTCGAGGACGAAATTCTTTTAAGAGGGGGAGAAATATTGGACCCCGATTTTTAAGTGGAATTTAGAAATAAGAAATGATATAAAATAAGTGTTATATATATATATATGTTGTATGTATGCTTTAAGGAAACTTATGAGAAAAGCATTATTGGATGTTGATGTATTTGATAATTGTGGAGATTGGTATGGTTTATAAAAGTTCAAGTGGATGAGTTGATTGAAATGAAGTTAAATAGCAAGAATTAAAAAGAAAAAGTGTGAAAATTTAAAGAATTTAGAAAGTTTGACTTTGGGGATGAATAGTGAAAAATTGTTTGACTTGGGATTTGACTTTTTGATTTTGGGAGAATTTGAGAAAATTATCTTCTGGAAATTTGTAGTTTATGTCAAGAGCTTTCCGTAGCCATAAAGTTTGATATTTTTCGATATCGGGAGTGAGAGTTATGATCAGTCAAAGTTCGCTTGAAGTTTGACTTTTTGAGAAAAAAGTTGACTTTTTGATTTAGGCAACATTCGAGAAAGTGATCAACATGAACATTGTAGCCTCTGTCGAGAACTTTTTGTGGACATAAAGTTTGCTATTTTTCGATGTCGGGATTGAAAGATATGATTTTCTGAAGATATGCTTTGTTTTGAAAATGCTATTAAGTATAGATTTGTGTGTTCTATGCTTCGAGGCCACTCGTCGTATGGATTTAGTTTGAATTAGAGTACGTGATCTTCATGAAAGTTTTAGATGATGTTTTTATCTTTCCATTGATATGAAGTTTGCAATTTTTCGATATCGGGGCTAGGAGTTATGAGCGATTAAAAATTGGAAGTCGTTTAGGAAAAGCTGTTTTGAACAGAATCTTTGATTGAGTTTCCGACCTCTTTTGAGACCTAATTTGATTTTGAGTACTTCAGGGAAGTTGTAGAGCTTCCTTTGATATTTTTATTGACACCAAATTTGTCAAATTTCAAGTTCAGGATCGAGAGATATGAGTTTTGAAAAGTTCGGTTTTGAAGTTCCGTTACTTTGTTTTTTAATCCGATCCCTTTTGTAATCTTTTGAATATAATTCCTTCGTCCGACATCCGATTGACTCGATTCTCAAAGCGTTGGATTCCTAAGACGATTAATTTCATTTTCTTGAAGAATTATGATTTTTAGTAGATTAAATGGAAAGAGATTGATTGAACCTAAGTAAGAGATTTGGTTATAGGTTATAAGTTGGATAATTTTCTGAACATGGTTCAGTATTTTGCGATTTTCGGGAGCTGTACAACTCCGATTGAGTTGATTCTTGAGGGAAAATAAAGTTAAGATATAGGGCTAAAACTCTTGTGAAGGGATCGAAATTTAAATTCATCCCTAAGATTGTTAATTTCTGGACTGAAGTTATGTTAATGTTCAGTCTCGGATTTTGTGAAGGTCCGATAGTATTTCGGCTATAACTTCTTTGTTTCTGATCCGAATTGAGCACGGTTGGTGGCGTTGGATTCATATGATTGAGAGGAACATTTCTCTAGAAGGAAGTTTTGACAAATTCCTTCAAATTGATAGTGCAAATCAACCCGCAAGTAGGCATGACATAAAGTAACATGTTAGGGGCATTTTGATCTTTTTATCACATTTTAAAGGACATGGCTTTAAACACATGGTGAGGTGTCGTTTGAAGCATTATAAGGCCACGATTTAGGCTGGAAATGAGAATAAAGGAGAAGAGAAATAAGAAGAAGAAGAAAGATGTAGAAGAATTCGGTTATGGAGAAAAGAAGAGGGAGAAAGGTAAGTTTCCATTTTTCTACTTGATTCTTAAGGCTTTTGGGATTTTTTCAAGAAGGAAATCGATAGAGAATGAAGAGAGCATCTTCATGAGCCAAGAAATTCAAAAATTGGAGGAGAAATGAGGTAAGAGGAAATTTTGAGCTTTAAGATTTTGATAAATTTTTGGTTTAGAAACATGGATAAGGACTTGGGTTTGTGATTTATGAAGTTAATTTTGATATATATGCTTTAGATTGTGTTTAATTTTGGATGGAAATTTGATTAAGGTTTAGGCTTAATTTTGTGATTAAGAATTTTGTGAAATTTTGGTGTAGAATTATAGATAATGATATGGGTTTGTGGAATATGAAGTTAATTTTGAAGAAATTGTATTTTATGGTATTGAATTTGGATAAATTGGTTTAGGCCAATTTTAAGATTTGGAGAATTTTGGAATTTATGATTTAGATAGATTGATTTTATATGGAATTGGTGTTTTCTAAGTCCAATTTGAAGAATTAAGTGAATTATGATATTTATTTTGGATAATTATGGCTTAGGGAATTTTAAAGTTGAGGAAAGAAGAAAGAATTTGGAGATTCGATGCTTTGGGCAAAGTATTAGCATCAATTCGAGGTGGGTGATGTATTTATATTTTGAATCATGAGTAAATTATGTGATTTTGAAAAATCACGAAAAGAATAATATTTTGAAATTATGTTTTCAAAGGATTTGAAAATAATTATTCAAAGATTTACGTTAAAATGTTTGAAAATGATTTGGGAAAATTGTAGAAAATTTGAGAATACGAGATTTATGAAAATTGTGTTTTCGCATTTTGAAAAATGTTAACCATGTTGTTTATGCATTAATATATATTGATTGTGGGTTGAAAAAAATACTTGCACTCTTTTTATGCATTTGAATGATATACGATTAATTGAGTTATTGAATATGATTGTTATATAAAATGATTGTGAATTTGTAAGAAATTGATTGGTGAATTTGTATTTTTGCAGATGACATATGAAATTATGTGCTTAGTGAATGTAATGTGTCTAGTAAGACACGACATGAAAATGTGAAAATTTGAAAATGCCTTCAGCAATCTGCTTGTTTTAAGCATGAATATGTGAATTGTATGGGTTTGGTCAGTCCCTCCGTAGAGTCGATTACTTTGTCTCCCTCGATAGCCTTCTCCCTACGCCCATGCAGTGGCTTAGGAGTTCCGATTTGGACTCCCCTCTCATTCACTTGCATATGACCGCTATCATGGGAATGTGCAAGACGTCATATTAGACCAAACCAAACCATTTTGTTATGTTATGTGATTTTGATTTTGTTTATGTCGTGAAATTTCTTCGATGTGATTGCATTCATGTTTATGAGAAATTTTGAAAATGAGAAAAGGGTTTTCAACCATGAAATTTTAGAAATTTGATATGAAAAGTTTGGAAAATTGAAAAGGGTTTGAGAAAATATTTGAAAGTTGAAAAGTTTGAAAACTAAGCCTTTTGGAAAAAAGTTTATGAAAATTGATTTCGCTTATTATTCAGTTTATAAATATGTTACCCACGAGCTTGAAGCTACCCCCTTTCATCCCCATCTCCGTGTTTCGTGCGGAGATCGGATGAAAGAGTGTCAAGACATTCGATTCGATTTTGTAGTATTTGGATTTTGTGTAAATTGAGATTTTGGTATTAAAATTGGATATGGCTTAAATTGCCATGTAAGTATATGATTTATGAAGTTTGTATGTAATTGTGTATATTGGGTTGATGCAAAAGAATGAAGAGGTTGATGTACGGATTTAAAATCAGAATTGTAAATAATTTTGGAAATTGTATATGAGATTGTGTATAATTTTGGGAAAATATATTGTTAATTGATATGGAATTTGATTGAAGTGTTTAGAACTAAGATTGCGTTTGTTCTTTGGTGTTTGGATTCCGACGGAGAGTCCGATGATTCGGATTTTGTGATATTAGAAGTGTATTTTGGCTTTGCAGGAATTTTTGGGATAGGATAAATGCAGCCGTTATGTTGCCGAATTTTCGTTAGAAAATAAATTGAAAAAGAAGAAAAATAAAATTTAGACGTATGAAAGATGGATTTATGAGATTGGTATTAATGTTAAGAAGTTTATTATGATTTGAGTGCGATTTGGGATTTGTATGAGTATTCAAGCATATGATGATTTTGTATGTAATGAAATAAAGTGATTAAGAAAGAAAAGGCAAGGAATAAAAAAAAATTATACCGGATTTCGGAATGGTACGTCTTAGGGTTTCCAACGCGATTATGTTTATTCGATCGTTTTCTTTGATTATTGTTCTCGGATGTCGGATATGTTTCAGTTTAATTGATTATTTCATTTATCCCCGCCTTATGATTCGATTCTATTGATTTCTGTCGATTTGATATTCGATTCTGATTTGCATTTGCTTCGAGTATGCGCTTCGCTTTCGATTCTTATGCTTTGTTTTCTGATTCGACATTTCGATGCGAAATTTCAGTTTTCATTCGATTCCGTTTTCCGTTCTGCTTTTCCGGTTGGGATCCGGTTTCTGGATCGGGTCCCAACAAAATTGAAACTCACTTTCTTTAGACAAATTGTAGCCTTATCTCTCTATTTTAATCCAAATTAAGAATCACCTCATTTGGATGACTAGAACAAAAGTTATGGCCAATATACTTTCAGCTCTTATTAATCCAAGCTGAACACTAAACCTGACTTTAATTCAGAAATTGAAAGTCTTAGGGGCTAAATTGAAATTCAATTCCTTCATATGAATTGTATCCCCATGTCTCTATTTTATTTTCCAACAAGAATCAACTCAATTGGATCTCCACAGATCAAGAATTCACCATATTACTGAACCATGTTCAGAAAATTTCCCAACTTACTTTGACTAAATCAATAATCCTAAATTTAATATGAAAAATCTACAATTTTTCATGGACAGATAGAGGGATGTCTTAGGAATCCAACGTTTCAAAAATCAGGTCGATCGGAGGTCGGACGAAAAAGTTATGGCCAAAAGAATGGAGAGAGGTCAGTCAGGAAAAATTTTAAATCGGAGCTCGCACTCGTAAGCAAGGCGCTCGAGAGCGGGTCACTCGCCAGGGCGACCGTCCGGGAGAAACCGAGAGGGAACGACCAAGCGGGAGTGACCGAGCGGGAGCGACCAAGCAGTAGTGACCGAGTAGGTCGCTCGCCAGGACGACTGAGCTCGGCCGCTCGCCAGGGCGACCTTCCAATTCTAAAATTAATAACTTGTGACTCAGAACTCCAAATTTTTCAAATTTGGTATCAATAGAAAGATAAAAGAAATCTCTACAATTTCTATAAAGGGCTTAAAAATCAATTCCATTTCTAAAGGGGTCAAAATCCCACTCAAAGTTATGTCTCCCTAAACAGTATCACAACTTCTAAAATTTCTATCTTTCAGCTCCAAGGTCCAAAAATGTCATACTTTATATCAATGCAAAGATTAAAAAGCAACCTACAACTTTCATGATGGATAGAAAAATCATTTTGGCCTCTAAAGGAGTCAAAAACTACTTCAAAATTTCTGTCCACTAATACTCTTCTCAAACAGTAACAGCAACTTGTAAAAATCATAATTTCCTATTTCATAGCCCAAAATTTTCATACTTTACTTTAATGGAAAGATCAAAACATAATATAAAACTTTCATGAAGAACTTAAAGGCAATTTCAACCTCTAACTAGGTCAATGTTTCAATCAAAGCTTCTGCCCAGAAATTTGTCATCCTATACCACATCCAAACTTCCAAATTTCATATCTTCTAATTCCCACGACCAAGATTCACATATTATACATCATTGTCAAGCTATAAACTTCCTCTACAACTTTCATGTAGACCACTTAACTCAATTCAAAACATATCAGTCCATAATTTTCCTTAAAACACTGTATACAAAATCCTACACTTATGGGCATTTTCAAAAACAAAGTAAAATAACCTTAACTTCGAATGGTCATAACTTTCAATCCCAATATCGAAAAATGTCATACTTTAAGGAGATAGAAAGCTTTCAATAGAAGCTAAAATTTTCATGAAGATCATTTGATCAAAATCTGCCTAGACCAAGCTAGAAAAATTTACAAAGTTTCATATCAAAGTTGTCACTTTCTGCTACTATTCATCCTCAAAAAGTCAAACTTTCTTAATTCTCCAAATTTTCACACTTTTACTATTTATTACTTGCTTTTCAACTTCCATTTCAATCAACTCATTCACTTTAACTTTCATAATCCATACTAATCTATTCAAATATCAAAGTCATTAAAACCAATCAATTCTTTTCTCATCAATTTCCTTAAAGCACAAAAGCATCTATAACACAATAAATATACAAAAACACTCATTTCATACATTTAATATTTCTAAATTTCAATAAAAGATCGGGTCCAACAAATGTATTCTAATAAAATTATATTTCTCTTAAATTTTCATAACTTATTGAATCACCTAAGCTTAATAATCAAATCAAAATTCATTTTAAAATGTCAAATTTTATTTATTTTTATTGTATATTTGACTAATAAGTTTCACTATATCACAATCAACTCATCTTAACTCTCTCAAGAATTAAATGTCAATCACAAATAATTTAATAAACATTTAGTTTTCCAAAATTCAAACTATATAAAGACTTTAAAATATTAAAGTGAAAAATAATTTATCTCAACAACTCATAAAATAACACAAACATTACAATTTTATGGTCTCATAAAAAGGTTGGATTAGAGATTTTGAAGGTAAAGAATTTTCTTGTTTTATGTTATTAATTAGGCCATCTGGAATATCTTTCTTTGTAAAGATGCTTGATTTCATGAAAAGAAAATTTCAAGATTCAATAACAAACAAAAGAACTAGTCTTATTATAAAGAATGCTTTGAATCTTTCGCTTTTAAAGAACTTTCAAAATTTTCAAATCATACTTAATATTATAAATTACAATTTCTCATTCATATATTTTATGAAAATAATATGCTAATTGCAAATTAATGAATTTGTTATAAACAAAAATAATAATAATAGAAATTCTAATATAGTTAAAATTTTACTAAGATCACATATTTACGAGAATGAGAAAAAATGTACACAAATTTTAGTAAAGAAAAACTTTCATGTATTTATATTAAAATAAAATATTACATATAATAATTTTTCCGCACCCAAAGGATAGTCATTATTGGGGTTCATATAGCTCTAACCTAATCATAATTATGAATGGGTTGACATTTCAACTAAGTATATCCCTAAACACATTTGAGTTGCATGGTTTAGAAAATTTTCATCTTTCAATCATGTTGACTTTTTATTAGATATCTTCGACAAAGATGAGATTAGAAGTAAAATATATTTTTGATAGAGTCACCATTCTATCTTATCAAATTTTTATGAAAAAAGGGAAGAAACTGCAATTCCTCTTAATAGTTTGATTTTGCCTCCATGGTGATAAAGGCATAAGAGATCGACTACTTTAATTTTTGTTTCAAAATAGAGTATTTTGTATCTAACTGTACAAAGGTAGGCACAAATCTATGAAGATGCTGTGTGAGTATTTACAAGACCTAAACCATCAACAAATTCTCCCTCCTCTTAGGAGGAATACTAGTGTTCACATATCTGCTCAAGCAAGCCAGTCCCAAGTTGACTAAATAGTTGCCAAGTACAATCCAACTGGTACTACAAAGATAGAATCGATTTGGCTACAATTCACTAAGGAGAGCCAATCTTCTAACTTGAAAGAGAAAGATCTCAGGACAGGTTTTCCTCTTTTGAAGATCGGGAAAAAGGTGTAGAACCCTAATGTAACGAAACTAATCTAAATAAGGTCTAGTGCTTGTTGCAAGTACAAAGAGAGATAGAGAAAACCAAAAAAAAAAAATAATAATAAGAGAATTGAGTTTAGAGACGATTTATAAAATAGAGAAGGTGTTAAAAATCCTATTTTACTTTCCTAAGCGGTTACTTAGGTCTAGTCTAAGAAAGGATTTTGTAAATTCAACAATTGAAAAAAAAACATAAACTTGGGTGTGAGTTTAAAAGAAAGGTTGGTTGAAAAAAGGAAATAAAACGTGTGTTGAATTCTTAGAAGTTTATAGTTTGACTTAAGGCTTAAAATAAAATAGTTAAGAATACCTACACCAGGGTATATGACTTTGAAAACAAACAAAATTCATAACTTGATTTAAAAAGATAAGTTCAATTTATATGAAAAATAAGATCTGAACAAAATAATGATGAAATAAATGAAATGAAAGAAATGTTGTAAATGGTTTTGTTTGAGAGGATAAAAGGATTTTCAAATAGATTGAAAGAAATTTTGTGAATTTAATTATTTAAATTAGAAACAAAATGATTGAATTTATTTTCTTTAGGCTAAAAGATTTAGGGTTTCAAAAGCAAATAGAAATGGACCTAATTGCTTAGTGTTTAAAAGGAGTAAGGTTTAAGACTAAATATTTAAAAGGCTTAATTTTAAATTACTAATAGGCCTAAAAAAATGTAAAAATAAGGGTAATATTTTAATGGGCGTAAAAGCCTCAACTTTTACAAAGGAATTTCGAATAGGGCAACAAATTTTCTGAAATTAAATCAAGAAAAACATAGAAATAATGCTAATAGGCCAACAGGTCCAATTAAAATTTTCTCATTTTATGTAAATATACTAAATGCATACAAGAAGTGGCATTGGCATATATGGAGAGAAATGAGCTTGTGCTCGCTTATCTTTTTTTTTTTTTTCCTAAACAAATTCATTCAGCACCAACTCTAGCTATCGTTGAATATTGTGATTTCTAGAAAAGTCATCGCCAATAATAAGTTTCATCACTGAAGCCCTACAAATGATGTAGGGCAACACGAAAAGTCATCAACAGAAAAGTGATAGACTGCAACCACACATTTATCTGAAACATCCGGGGTCCATGCATACCATTCAAAATAGTATTAGTGTATTCCCACCAAAAGCAAACTAAACGAATGAGAATATAGACTTTTAATTTTGGCCGGTTTTATCAGTTTATCTTTGACCTCTGGAATGTTGGACCTAAGTAGTCAACTTTGGAAAAAAAGAAATGCGGAATCCAAGTAACTTCATGCTGGACATTGGTACCGCGTTTTCGACTTTAGTACAGACAACGCCTTTGAATTGTGCAGACTAGTGCCCCGTCTGAGATACGTACTTTGGAAAGAGAGAAAAATTTAGGCATAAAGAGTAGAAGAAAAGGGGAGCACGAGGGACCTAGCATGATGTTCCCTTTACCGATTCCTGTCAGCTTGCTACTATGCTTAACACAGGTACTTGGAGTGTCTGCAAAATTCACAAAGCCTGGATGCCAAGAGTTCTGTGGAGATGTTGCAATCCCTTTTCCTTTTGGAATTGGAGTCGGTTGTTATATGAACGATAACTTTGCTGTAACATGCAATAACTCTTTTAACCCTCCAAAACCATTCTTGAATAGAACAGGAATGGAATTGCTGGGAGTTTCTATGAGTGGTGTAGTTCAAGTTAACAATCCAGTTATTTCTATGTCATGCAACAACTTGCACTCACAGAAAGGGGTTGACTTGTCTGGCAGCCCATTCATGTATTCAAGCATCTACAATCGATTCACAGCCATGGGTTGTAGCCATAGTGTTTTGTTTAGTCAAAATAATACAGAAATCGTTGGTGGGTGTTCCCCGTTTTGCCTTGGTGGTGTTGGGAAAACTAGGGGCTGTTATGGCCTTAATTGCTGTCAGACAACAATTCCTCCCCACGTCAAGTCCTACGAAGCAATCTCGGTGTTCGCATATCAGAATGAGAGCTGCAGTACAACTGCAAACAATCTGACAGTTTTTGTAGTTGACCGGCATTGGTTTCAAGACATGGTTGATGTTGATCTCGTGCCACAGATGGGAGATGTACCTGCAGTTCTGGAGTGGGGAAAATTTCAAGGGAATTGTCGTATAACGGAAACTTCATCTGCCTTTTGTAGTCTCAATAATTACTGCTGGAAGCAGTTAAGCTCTAGTCATCTTTGTGTTTGCGTATCATTGGTCCCTTCTTCAAGCTCTGATTCTATCCGCTACATCCAAAGTGGTTGTGAAGGTACGATGCCTGTTATCCAAGATACATTAGCGAGGAAGATACATTGCGTAGATGAAGTTTCCAAAAACTCTGTTCTTTCTTTCCAGAAAACCTGCTTTAGAATTATCATGTCAAAGGTAACTAACAAAATGGTCACAAAAAGGAAAGGCAACCAACAAAAATTTGTAACAAGAATATATCTACGGCCCAAAAGCTCTGTTTCTTGAAGACCTGCGCGCACATATTTTCTGGGTTTGTTTCTTGACAAGAGAGCATATAAAATTATCGTATTGACTTATGATGTCCAATTATAGTTTTCATTTCATCTCCAGAATTTGACTTACTGAAACAACTCCGCTGATCTAGTAAAACTTAAATCACAGGAGATAGCTGTCTCAATCTGAAGACAGCGGCTTACTGTGGTGTCTTCTGTATGTACACACCAGGAAGCTATAGTTGCTCCTGTCCTGATGGATATGAAGCCAACGGCAACAACACCATTTGCTATCCGAAGTCTACAATTATACACCCAAAACCCCCATTTAATGCCATACTCATAGGTATGCAGTTTCATATTTTTCTTGCATTGCAACTCAAAACATTTATGTAGTTTGTATTGTTTTTTTTTTGTGGTAAATATGAAGTTGGTATTGTTACAAAAAGGATAAGGTAAATTTGATTGTATACCATGTAATTTATCAAAATACCATCAGAATTGATAGTGGAAAGTTTAAATAGAGACATGTCTTTCGTTGGTTTTACAGGATTTTCATCGGGTTTGGGGTTTCTGTTGTTGTTCTTTGGTGCATGGTGGCTGTACAAGGTTATGAAAAGAAGAAAGACAGCAAAGCTAAAGCAAAAATATTTTAAAAGAAATGGTGGTCTGCTGTTACAACAACAGTTGGGTTCTAATGACAATAATTTGGAGCAAACAAAAGTGTTCACTTCCGAGGAATTGGGAAATGCCACCGATAATTACAGTGCAGATAGGATCCTTGGTCAAGGAGGCCAAGGAACAGTCTATAAAGGAATGTTATCAGATGGGAGAATTGTGGCCATCAAGAAGTCCAAGTTAGTGAATGAAGGGAAACTCCAAGAATTCATCAACGAGGTGGTGATATTGTCGAAGATCAACCACCGAAACGTGGTTAAGCTACTAGGTTGTTGTCTGGAGACAGAAGTACCTCTCCTAGTCTACGAGTTCGTACCAAATGGAACCCTCTTCCAACACTTGCATGATCCTGATGAGGAGTTCCCATTAACATGGGAATTGCGTTTACGAATTGCCACTGAAGTTGCGGGGGCTGTGTCATACTTGCACTCAGCAGCTTCTGTCCCCATTTATCATAGAGACATAAAGTCCACAAATATACTTTTGGACGAGAAATTTAGAGCCAAAGTTTCCGACTTTGGCACTTCAAAATCAGTTGCAGTTGATCAAACACACGTAACGACTCGAGTACAAGGAACATTTGGATATCTGGACCCAGAATACTTCCGGTCAAGCAAATACACAGAGAAGAGCGACGTCTATAGCTTCGGCGTAGTACTTATAGAGCTCCTGACTGGACAGAAGCCTATCCGCACAGGTAGTTCTGATGAGGAAGAGAAGAGTTTAATAGCATATTTTTTGGTTTCAATGGAGGAGAATAGGTTGTCGGAAATCTTGGACACTCGTGTTCTCCAAGAGGGGGGTAAAGATGAGGTTATAGCAGTGGCAAATCTTGCAAACAGATGCTTGAACTTAAATCGGAAGAAGAGACCCACCATGAGGGCAGTGGCAATGCAGTTAGAAGCAATTAGAAATTCTTCATCACCGGCCTTAGTCCAACAGGAGGATGAAGAGGTTGAGTATGATTTTGATGAAACAAATGGGTCTCACGATATGGCTTCCTTTAGGTCGGAGCCAGGCTTGAGTGACAACGAACGCGTGACCGTCGACGTTAAACCGTTGTTATTTCACACCTTATTAATCGGTTTGGCTTTTCTTAGTCTACTTTAAATAATACATGCACTTGACTGAAGTCTACGTTGAGGCTTTAGTTAATTTGTTTTTGTGTAGGGCCTAAAGTTCTGTTCTTGACCTGGTTGTTGATGAAAATCAGTTCATGTGTGCGTCAGTTGTCTCAGCTTTTAATGAAAAGTCTCTACTCTTTTCAACACAATATATTCTCTTATCTTAATAAAACAATGGTAAAGATCCTTTAATTGACTTTGGAACATTTTTGCAGCAGGTTATTCCAATCTTTAGTGGTAGGTAGAATTATGACAAGTGATTTCGGATGAAGCCTAGATTTATGACAACCAAAGTTTTTACTCATATTTATATCAAAGTTAAACTTTCTTATTAAATTTACACTAAAACTTTAATATTGTGAGATCTATTTTTAAAATATTTATGTTATTTTATAAGTTACTTCACTAGATTATTTTAATTTTAATTTTGAAGCCTTAGTAAAATTTGAAATTCAAATAAATTGTATGATATTTATGAAGTAATTTGTGCTCAATCTGATAGAGTTAAGATTGGATTATTAATATAATTAGATTTGTTAGTCTAATATACAATCAAAATCAAAATCTTTAAGTATAATTTTAATAGAAATACCGAGTTAAGACGATTCAAGATGTTATGAAAAGTTAAGAAAATATCTATATTTCATAAGGAGCCGGAGAGTTGATATTGAACCAAAATATGTGAATTTGGTAAAAGAAATATGTCAATTTATTTTGTGATCACCACCAAATAATATTTAATATTTTAATCATAAATTTTGATACAAATATTTGATGGAGTTGATTCAAAATGTTATTAAAAAATTAAGATAATATTCTACAACTTTTAAGAACATACTTAGAACTTGATACTTCTCATCTAGACCTTTAGCATCGACTAGTATGAATCTCATTAAGCAGCATCAATCGGCCAAACATACGAATTTCAATTTTTAAAAATGTAAACTATCAATTTTTATCAATATTTGTTAGTTTATCCCATAGAGAAAAAAAGATTTATAAGAATGTGAAAGAAAATCCTTTTAGAATAAAGTATGATACTTTATGTAGATTTTCTTAGCTTTAGTAAATTTTTCATAGTGCCTACGTTGGACCCCGATTTTTAAGTGAAATTTAGAAATAATAAATAAAATTAAATGAGTGTTTTTGTATATGAACTTTGTTATAGATGTTATTGTGCTATGAGAATAGAATTGATTGGTTTTGATGACTTGGATATTTGAGTAGAATTGTATGGGTTATGAAAGTTCAAGTCGATGAGTTGATTGAAATGAAGTTGAAAAACAAGATTTAAATGGAAAAAGTGTGAGAATTTGAAGAAATTAAGAAAGTTGACTTTTTGGAGATAGAGAGTTGACTTTTTGATTTAGGCAGAATTTGAGAAAATGATCTTCATGAAACTTGTAGCTTATGTTGCAAGCTTTCTGTCGTCATAAAGTATGATATATTTCGATATTGGAATTGAAAGTTATGATTTTCCAAAGTTAAGGTTGTTTTACTTTGTCTTTGAAAATGCTCTTAAGTATAGGATTGTGTATGTTGTGCTTTGAGGCGAATTCTGGATTGATATGTTTTGAATTGAGTTAAGTGGTCTTCATAAAAGTCATAGAAGATTTTCCCAGCTTTTCAATGAAGTATCATATGTTAACTGTGGATGTGAGAATTGGAAGATATGAATTTATGAAGTTTGGATGTGGTATAGGATGACAAATTCTGGCAGAAACTTTGATTAAAAAATTAACCTAGTTAGAGGTTGAAATTGTTTTTAAGTTCTTCATGAAAGTTTTAGATTATGTTTTAAATCTTTCCATTGATGTAAAGTATGAAATTTTTGGACCTTGGAGTTGAAAGATAGAAATTTTAGAAATTGTGTTACTGTTTAGAGTGGCCAGCCCTCTTTCATTCTTTTGCTTCTAACTTTTTCGTTCGACATCCGATTGACCTGATATTTGAAGCGTTGGATTCCTAAGACATCTCTTATCTCTTCATGAAAATTTGTGATTTTTGAGATTAATTTGAAAAAGATCGATTGAATCAAAGTGAGAGGATTGATTACAGAGTTTGAGTTGGACATCTTTCTAAACATGTTTAGGTATTTTGATGATAACTTGATCTGTAGAGATCCAATTAAGTTGATTCTTGTTTCTAAATAAATTAGAGACATGAGACTACAAGTTATCTGAAGCAATCGAATTTCAATTCAGCCCCTAAGATTTTCAATTTCTGAATTAAAGTATTAAAGTTATAAGAATATATAAGGGCAATTTGGGCATAACACTTAATTCTAAGAGTTATAAGGATTATATTGGAGGGCAAAATGGACATTGCTCACTCATTAAGAGTATGAATTAGAAGAAGAAATTGGGAATGAGAAGGAAAAGAGGAAGAAGCCGTGGAAGAAGAAGAGAAGAAGAGAAAGCTAGGGTGTAACATCCTGTTACTATTAGCAAGGGCATTATGGTAATATTGGGTCAGACTGATAGGTTTCGTTGCATTCACTGATCGAGCATGTTACTAGCCTCTAATTATAGAGGAACAGGTTTATTGCATATGCACTTATTCATAGGTACATGCATTCATGATTTCCGGTATTTTGATTGTGAGCATGAACTGACTGAACTGACTAGATTATGATTGATTGAGAAATTAGGAGTAAGTGGGCTCGAATGACTGATTTAGAATAGTCTAAGAGTGATTGGCTATTGATAGTGGCTTGTAGGAAATTTTCTGAGGATTCGGGAGAAAATGCCCGGATCGAAAATTTTCGAGTGACAGACCGATTGACCGTATGGTACTGAAAGAATTGTCCAATGGCGATGAAAAAATTTGAGTTATACTGTTAGGAAATTAAAAATGTGGAGCCGTTGAAATTTAGAGACTGAAATTTGAAATGATTTGGAGACTTATGTCTATAAATAGCTTAGGTTTGAAATTGGGGATTTTATCTTAAGGCAAAATCGTTTCTTCTCTTCCTCCTCCCACGGTGATCTTCGATTCCTCCCATCGGTTGAGAAGGTTTGAGAGTGGTTAATCGTTGATATTGAAGGTTTTAGGGTTTACGAAGATTTGAGAGATTTGTGGTTTTGATCTTCGATTGGTAAGTATTTATGGCTTTAATGTTGTTATTAATGGTTAGTTGTTACATTTATGGCATTTAATGTGTTTTATGGTGGTTTTAAGAGTATTAATGGCAGAAATCGATCGGAGAAGACGATCGGGCCTTCGCACGTCGCGACGAGCACAGTGGCGTGAGGGCTTCGTCGCGACGAGTAATTAATTTATTCGTCGCAACGAGCTCGGTTGGACGTCGCGACGAGCGTGGATTTGTGCGTTGCGACGAGCGGTCTCCACGTCGCGACAAACGAGCTTTCCACGTCACGGCGAAGGGATGTAGGTCGCGACGAGGGATGGAAATTCTGAATGGATGAGTGTTAGTTTATTGGGCATAATTTATGGTATAGACCTCCGATTGGGGTGATTCTTGATTCGTTACGGACTAGGGAAAGAGGTCTTCAATTGAGGATAATTTTGAGGATTGGAAATTTATTTAAATGGTATTGATTCATAGAGAATAAGGTCAATTATGGTTCATAATGTGACCTAAGTATTGAATTGAGACAATTGGAGTTTTAATTGGGATTTTCAATAAAGGTTTTGATCCAATGAATAGGGAATTGCTATAGGGAGTTTGAATTGAGAAAATTGAACTGAATTTTAGGATCGGATTAATTATTGTCGATCAAGTGAGCGAAGAGTTAGAATTGGGCATAGGATATCAAATTTGGGTTTTAGCACCGGAAATCGTGAACATGCACTGTACATAATTTCATAGAGACATATGTATCACTGAATTGTTTAATTGAGCATCTAGTAATGAGACTGTATTTTACTGCTATAGAGGCGCCGTTGGATCGTCATTCCACGGACATTGCTAGAATTTTCAGGCAGTAGCTCGGAAGTAACAGGTGAGTAACCTAGTTGGTTTCTCAAATTCCTGATTGTCTAAATGCTCTATGTGAATTACTTGCCAATGTGAATTGCATGATTACTGAAATGTATATAATTGAATTTCATGCTTTTCTTTGGATTGGATTGACTATTGCATGACACCGAGAAATGCAATCGGGCTTTCATAGCCATACACCAATTATCGAACATCGCATTACATGCATAAATGCATGATCAGATAATGGATATGTGACCCAAGTTGCTATTATCACTGAAAAGAGCCTCGAGCTCTAACACTGTACTGACCGGGCCTCGAGCCCGAGGGGAGAAATCCCTGACGCGTCCCCCCACTGAATACTGACTGAGCACTTGGGCACAATACTGAATAACTAGAAAAGAGTCACATATGCATTGTATACATATGAATGATTGTTTTGTGACGATTACTGAATTATGTGATAACCTGATTTATTGTAAATTGTTATTTGATACTGCAAACTGTTATAGGCTACTGCAAATTGTTATATATACTAATTGTATCTTACTGTGCCGTGCTGTACGCAATCTGCGTAATGCATGATTTGAGTGAACCATCGATGATGGTTTCTCACTGAGTTCTCAAACTCACCCAAAATTGCATCTAATTTTTTAGGATCGATAGAGTAGACTCCTAGCTCCGGAGATAGTCTTTTCCTGCCGTGCGAGCGTGCTGGCAAGAGAAGCGATGACACACAGGTTGGTCAGCTGGGTTGGACTTTTACGGATGACTTAGGATAGATGCTTGTATCAGTTTCCTTTTTGGTTTTGTTTAGGGGACTGATAGACTTGTCTATTCTGATATTAGATGACTGTATCAAGAGTATTTTGGATTTTAAAATTTACTGATTTATGATATATTATGGTTTTAATTATTGCGATGCCATGTGGACTATTAGCGGGATTCTCTGATAGTGCACCTTTATCGTGGGATACGTGTCGGAGCGACCTTCGGGCGTCCCGATGTGTACCCTACGGTGAGGGGGCGCTACATAGGGTTTGGAGATCTTTGAAGATTTTGAAGAAATTGAAGCCAAATCAAGTAAGTATAAGTATCATTCCTCTTGATTTATTGAATGAATCATGTTTAGTGATCGTTAGAAGAGAAAAATGGGGTTGAATGTGGGTAGGACGATATTGATGAACGGTGTTCAAGGGTTAATGATTTTGTTATGTTTGTGAATGATTTTTGTGTTGAAATGAGTTTAGAAATGAAGTAGGAATGATGATTTAGGGTTAAGATTAGTTATTTGTGAAATATGGGAAGTTTGAAGATGAAAAATGTCGAAAAGCAAGTATTCGGAAGGTTTCTGGTCTCGCACGTCACGGCGCACGCAGGCGTCCACGTCGCGGCGCGCACAGGTGCCCACGACGTGGCACGAATATGCGCCCACGACTCGGCGTGTGCGAGCGCCCTCGCCACTGCGAGCTTCTGGGTTTCGCCACGGCAAGCTTTTGGGTTTCGCCACGACGAGCTTCTGTTTTCGCCGCGGCGAACTTCTGACTTAGCCGCGACGAGCTCAACCTTCCTACACAGACATGTTTTGGTATTTTAGCTATAACTTTTGATGTAGATGTCCAAATGAGGTAATTTTTGATTCTTTGTAAACTAGAGATAAAGGTCTACAAGTTTTATGAAGAAATAAAGTTCTGATTCTGTAGCGCCCCCTTACCGTAGAGTATACACTGGGACGCCCGTAGGTCGTACCGATACATACCCTACGATGAGAGCGCACTACGATACGATCAATTTTATAACTCTCATGGCACCACAATAATAAAGCATTAATACCAATTTCACTAAATTTTGAAACCAAAAGATATCCTCCATTTCATTTCTGAAAGACCAAAAGTACATACTTCTGTCATAGTTACAAAGGTACAGATCCAAAATAGACAGTAACAACTCCTAACTAGGTCATCCCCAAAATATCCCAAAGGATCTCCAGCTGACCGACCTGTGGGCCATGCTCCTCTCACCGGCACACACACAGAAGGAAAAGTCTCACAATCTGGAGCTAGGAGTCGCACTAACGCTGACCTGAAAAATAGTTGCAATTTTGGGTGAGTTTGCGAACTCAATGAGTAACCATCATCGATGGTTCACTCAATTCATGCATTACGCAAAATTGCGTACAACACAACACAGTCTCATATTCAGAATCACAGTAATAATTGTACTACACAACTATTGCACATTTACTTTTAACTAAATTTCGAATTCACAACACAATCACATACTGAATGCAGAATGCTTTCCATTTCATTTTAGTGTTGTGACTGGGCATCAGAATTATCCCATTTCTGGGCACATCACACATCACACAGAAATCGCGTTTTCGAGGGTAGAAGAGCCCTCTGGGTATGCACTACTGCCCACGCGCACTAGAGATAGGAGAGCCATCTGGGTATGCACTAATCCCTTATCACTTATCACAATAGACGAGCTTATAGCTCCGATCAGATCAGAATGTGCTCCAGTCACAATTGTCAGTTACTGATTTCTATTTATGACTAGCATGCGGTCACAATTCACAATAACATATCACATGCGAATCACTCAATCATAATTATAGATAGTTCACAGACAAAGCATTTAACACATCAGAGATTGAGAAACCAACTAGGTTACTCACCTCTAAACTTCTGAGCTACTGCCGGGAAGTCTCTGCTGCGTCAGAGGATCGACGCTCCACTTGAGCCTCTACAATAATCAGAATATCCGAATATTACTAATTGTATCGATTTCAATAATCAGAAGTGCTGATGTCTCAAATGAATACTGTACTATGCATGGTATGACATTTCCGATCCTAATACTGATTATCTCAATTCTGCACTTTCACTCTAATTCATAGCAATTTCTAATTCCATAAGTCAATTGGCTAAGTTCTATATCCTCCAAAGTCAAATTCTAATACATAGGAATTATCGTTAAGAATCAAATTCACTATTCAATTGCCATTCGATTTCGAGAACTACCGAATTAAATTTCCGAAATTCCATTCTTCTAAATTGAAATTCGTAGCCCCTAAATCAAGATCAATTTATCACTCAGAAATCATAACTAAAATAACCTCAAAATCATTAAAAATCAAACAACCCACCTTCGGAAATCAGGCGTCCTCGCTGCGGCGTGAGATCGCTCGCCGCGGCGAGATGTCTCTCTTCACGTCATGGCAAGACGCTGGTTTCCTTCTATCTTGATGTGATCCTTTGCGCTTTCAAGGCGTGTATTCGCTCGTCATGGCGTGCAAGCACACGTCAAGCGTCTGAACGCTGGTTTGTTTCGCCATGGCGTGTTCATCACAAGTCGCGGCGTGCAATCCCAGATTCACGCCCGAAACCCAGAAATTCCCAGATTTTTCTAATATAATCCATCCAAATCCATTCTAAACACTCCAAAACAATATTATACACTTAACACAACTTATTTCTAACCTTCAATCCATCAAATAAACATTATTCATTAAACACCCAAATCAAAATCCACATTTTCATTTAAACCTAAATCATCCGAAAATCTATAATTTCTCAAACAATTTATACTCAAATCCATGCTTAAATTAAACTATGCAAAACAAAAGGGAATAGAAACTTACTTGATTAAAGCCTTTAACCTTCACAAATCACTTCAAATCTCCAACTTCCACCTCAATCACCACCCACGGCAACACCCAAAACTAAGCATATCTTCATCATCCTCAACCCCAAACTAGATGAAATGATGTAAGGAAAGAAGAGGGAGTAACTAACAAGGAGGAAATCAAGAAGAAGCAAGTCAAATGGGAATCCACGATGAAGGAAGGAGGAAAAAAAATCAAGTTTTTCTTCAAGGGAGAAGCAAGTATCATGGAAGCAAGGTTTTTCAAAGGCATAGGTTTATATATTAAGGGATTACTAAGGCTTGTTTGGCAAATTCATTTGCCACAAGTCCAATCCGAACAATCCCAATCCAATTTCTAATTCTAATTTCTCCCGAATTCCAATGGTTCAAACCCTAATTCCTCAAATTATAATTTAAATTACCTCATATCATTTATCAATCAAATTCGGAACCAGAATCACAATTAATCAGTCACTAAGTCATTTTTCCCGGTTCTCCGGTCCGGACCCGATACTCTAAAAATTCTGAAAAAAAATTCCTATAAATCCTCAAAATTAGAAAACCCCTAATCACATACTGAAATTTTCAATCCTCAATTCCTAAATTCAATTTAACACTCCAATTCACAAATCAAAGCACAGTTAACCTTAATCACAAAATCTCCAATTTTCACAATCAAGTCAGAAATCTATCATACATGCATGTACATACATATGCTTGTGCAATTATGAACATTTATCAATGATGTAGAGGCTGTAAATGCATATGCAAAATACATATACAAAATACGTATGAGAGGAACTGTACCCATCCCATCGGTGACGAGATGTTACAATTCTCCCCTCCTAACAAAAATTTTGTCCCGAAATTTTCTTACCTGACTGATCGAACAAGTGAGGATACTGCCTCTTCATGTGCTCCTCAGTCTCCCAAGTTGCCTCCTCAGATGAGTGGTTCTTCCAAAGGACTTTCACCAATGGAATCACCCTGCTCCGCAACTGCTTGACTCGCGATCCAATAATCCGTACCAGCTCCTCAACATAACTCAGATCACTAGCTATCTCAATCTCCTGAGCCGGAATCACATGAGTCGGGTCTGACCGATATCTCCGGAACATACTCACATGAAACACATCGTGCAACTGGGACATCTCACTCGGCAACGCCAATCTGTAAGCCAACGGTCCAATCCGCTCAGTAATCTCATATGGACCGATATACCGAGGACTCAACTTGCCCTTACGGCCAAATCTGAGAACTCCTCTCCATAGAGACACTCTGAGGAACACTTTATCGCCTACAGCATACTCCATCTCTCTCCAATGCTGATCCACATAACTCTTCTGCCTGTCCTGAGCCACCTTGATGCGACTCCGAATCAGCCGTACCTTATCTACTGTATCCTGGATCAGCTCAGGACCCTCTAACATCCTCATACCCTCTTCATCCCAGTAAAGAGGGGATCTGCACGGACGTCCATATAACGCCTTATAAGGTGCCATGCCAATGCTACTCTGGTACTGATTATTATATGCAAACTCTACCAGAGGCAAATACTGATCCCATGCACCTCGGAACTCCAATACACAGGCTCTCAACATATCCTCAACAGTCTGAATAGTCCTCTCACTCGCCCATCCATGCGAGGATGAAGCAGCTGTCTTTGAAGTTCAATCTCGTACCCATAGCTGACTGCAAACTCCTCCAGAATCTCGAAGTAAACCTGGGATTCCTATCTGACACTATCGATAATGGGACCCCATGCAGTCGCACAATCTCCGCTACATACTTCTGGGCCAACTAATCGAGGGTATTACCCTCCCTCACTGGCAAGAAGTGAGTCGATTTAGTCAATCGGTCCACTATGACCCAGATAGCATCATGCTGCCTCGGCATCCTGGGCAACCCCATAATGAAATCCATCGTAATACGTTCCCATTTCTACTCCAGAACGGGCAATGAATGCAATCTCCCTACTGGGACCTGGTGCTCATCCTTAACCTGCTGGCACGTCAGACACCGAGAAACAAACTCCGCCACATGCCTCTTCATACTTGGCCACCAGAAATGCAACTTAAGAGTGCGATACATCTTGGTGACTCCAGGATGCATGGCATAAGCAGCCAAATGAGCCTCCTCTAAAATCTCACGCCTCAAATCCTCTACATCCGGAACACACAACCTCTGACCCATCCATAAAGTACCATCTCTCAGCTCAAACTCAGAAAGCCATCCAGATCTGACCCTGTCAGCCAATCTCACCAACACTGGATCCTGATCCTGCACTCTCCTAATCCGATCATGCAATACCGGCCTGAGCCTCAAAGTCGCAATCAGAGCTCCATCCTGACTCAAATCCATCTGCATATTAGGAGCTCTCAACTGAACTAAGCACGGCAACCTCGAAACCTGAATCTGAGCTGCACTACCATGCGATCTCCTACTCAATGCGTCAGCCACCACATTAGCCTTCCCTAGGTGGTACTTGATAGTGCAGTCGTAGTCCTTAAGCAACTCTAACCATCTCCTCTGCCTCAGATTCAGCTCCCGCTGACTCAGCAAATATTTCAAGCTCTTATGATCGGTGAAGATCTAGAACGTCTCCCCATACAAATAATGTCTCCAAATCTTTAGAGCAAACACCACAGCTGCTAACTCCAAATCATGCACAGGGTAGTTAATCTCATGGGACCTCAACTGTCTCGACGCATATGCGGTAACTCTCCCATGCTGCATCAGCACACAACCTAAACCCTGCTGTGAAGCATCACTGAATACCTCAAAGCCTCCTGCTCCAGATGGCAGGGCTAACACCGGCGTCGTAGTCAACCGATGTATCAACTCCTCGAAACTCCTCTGACACTCCTTTGTCCATCTGAAGGCCACACTCTTCCTCAGAAGTTTTGTCAAAGGGGATGAGATCACAGAAAACCCCTCGACAAACCTCTGGTAATATCCTGCCAATCTGAGGAAACTCCTCAACTCTGACACGTTCCTCGGAATCTCCCAACTCCTCACTGCCTCAATCTTGTGAGGATCTACCCGGATACCCTCACCAGACACGATGTGGCCTAGGAACACCACCTCATCTAGCCAAAATTCACACTTAGTGAATTTGGCATACAGCTGCCTATTCCTCATAATCTGCAGCACTATCCTCAGATGCTCCGCATGCTCCTGTCTAGACCTCGAATATACCAAAATATCATCGATGAACACAATAACAAACTGATCCAGGTAGGGCTGAAAGACTCTATTCATCAAAGCCATGAAGGCTGCCGGGGCATTAGTCAACCCAAACGGCATCACTAAGAACTCAAAATGCCCATACCTGCTTCTGAAAGCACTCTTAGGCACATCGACCTCTGCGATCCTCAACTGATAGTATCCGGATCTCAAATCCAACTTGGTAAATACCTGAGCTCCCTGCAACTGATCAAAGAGATCATCGATCCTAGGCAGTGGGTACTTATTCTTAACTGTAACCCGATTAAGCTGCCTATAATCGATGCAAAGCCTCATAGACCCGTCCTTCTTCTTCACAAACAATACCGGAGCTCCCGGCGAAACACTCGACTGATGAACCCTTATCCAACAACTCCTGCAATGAGCCTTAAGCTCCTCGGTTCCACGGTGCCATCCTATCTGGAGGTATCGATATAGGGCGGTACAGAACGAGTCAATCTCAAACTCGTCTCCGATCAAAACGCAAACCCAGTAACTCCTCGGAAACACATCCGGAACTCCACAGTCACGAGGATATCCTGCAAGCTCTGCTGCACTCTGGAATCCACTACATGCGCCAAATAGGCCTCACAACCACCTCGCATCAATCTCAGAGCACTCATAAACGAGATCATCCTGGCTGGCACTGCCTGACTAACACCTCTAAAAATAGCCCTAGGCTGACCAGGAGACTCTAACATGACCTCCTTGGTATAACAATCCATGATCGCCCTATGGGCAGTGAGCCAGTCCATCCCTAAAATAAAATCAATCTCTCGAAGGGGCAACACAATCAGGTCTGCACTCAATATCGCTGAATCAACCCGAATTTGACACCCCTTGCAGACCTCGCCTAAAGCAGTAGTACTACCCAAAGGTGTACTCACCTGCAACCCATACTGTAATATCTCCCTATCCACATGCAATCTACATGCCACATGCGGTGCAATAAATGAATGCGTGGACCTTGGATCTATCAATGCATAAACCTCAATATCAGAAAGCAGAAGCAAACCTGCCACCACATCTGGAGAATCCACGGGCCTCCTGCCTGTCATGTGATAGACCACGGCTGCGGCGGCCGACTACCCCAACTCTCGGACCCCATGAAGGAATATCCAGCTCACCTCGAGCTCGCCTGCGCCTGAATCCGGGTTCACTACATGCTCTGCTTGCTGCAACAGTACTACTCTGGCTCTCCCACTCAAGCGGTGAGCTCCCAAAATCTACGGGCGGTCTGGGATCGATGCTCCATAGAGCCACATCTCAAACAAGCCCCAAGAACCTCCAAGACTCCCACTATGCCTCCTCTCACAAAACTCACACATCGGAGGAAGGTGGTGAGCCTCTACCACCGCCACTACTACTACTGACCGCCCAAATCTGCCTCTCTGAACAGAACCAGATCGCCAGGACCTCCAAAATCTGAACCTACCCTGGCGTCTACTAAAACTCCTACCAGAGCTGCCCTGACTATCACTGGATCTCTTACTCCGAGATCCTTGACCAACCTCAACTCGACTCTATCTCAAAAGTGCTCGATCTCGCGGTGATCTCGACTCCTGAAAAAGGTGCCCATATCGATCAAGGCTAACTCAGTGCGAATCTCAGATTCAGCCCTCCCTCGAATCTCCGACATCTATCACCTCGAAGAAATCAAAAGCAGACAGCATCTGACAACTCATTGAACTGACCTCATAATCGCCAACGCCATGGACCCTGTCTCAAATCTAAAACTCCGCATCTTCATCTCCATATAAACCTTGGGCGTATAATTATCCCGAAAAGCTCTCGGAAAATCCGCTCAAGTCGAACACGAGTGCAGTGGAACTACCCGGACGATCTTCCACCAGCGATCGTTGGACCACGAAGCAAAAAACAAGATAATCAAAGCGCTCATCGGGGTCACAAATTATCGATCAGGACCCGCTCGGTCCTCTCAACTAACCCTCGGCCTCGGCGAGTCTGTGCCGCCATAGAAATCCTGACTCCACCTTGCAGAGCGATCATACCTCGTTCTCGTCTCATGGGAACTATAGGAGGTGCTCCTCAAACAAAGGCACGAAGACTCCTACTCGCTCCGTGATCCTTGGTCACCGAGGTGATCTACCGATCACCAAAGACGGATGACCTACAATAAAATCACAATTCGATCAATTTCTTGCTTTTCTTATAAGGATTCAAGCCTAAGATACTCTATGCCCAAAAGATGCCAAACCATGCTCGATACCACCAATGTGGCGCCCTTCACTCAGTAGTATACACCGGGCGCCTGTAGGTCGTCTGATACATACCTTACGATGAGGCGCCTTCGATCGATCAATTCTATAACTCTCATGGCACCTCAATAATAAAGCATTAATACCAATTTCACTAAATTTTGAAACCAAAAGATATCCTCCATTTCATTTCTGGAAGACCAAAAGTACATACTTCTGTCATAGTTACAAAGGTACAGATCCAAAATAGGCGAGAAGAACTCTAACTAGGTCATCCCAAAATATCCCAAAGGATCCCTACCGACCGACACATGGGCCATGCTCCTCTCGCCAAGCACACACACAGAAGGAAAAGTCTCACAATCCGGAACTAGGAGTCGCACTAACGCTGACCTGAAAAATAGTTGCAATTTTGGGTGAGTTTGCGAACTCAATGAGTAACCATCATCGATGGTTCACTCAATTCATGCATTCATAAAAATTGCGTACAACACAACACACGATCTCATATTCGTAATCACGGTAATAATTGTACTACACAACTATAGCACATTTACTTTTAACCAAATTTGAATTCACAACACAATCACATCTTGAATGCGAGAATGCTTTCCATTTCATTTTAGTGTTGTGACTGGGCATCAGAATTATCCCATTTTGGGCACATCACATCACACGTAAATCGCGTTTTCGGGGTTAGAAGAGCCCTCTGGGTATGCACTACTGCCCACGTGCACTAGAGATAGGAGAGCCCTCTGGGTATGCACTAATCCCTTATCACTTATCACAATAGACGAGCTTATAGCTCCGATCGGATCGAATGTGCTCCAAATCTGGCTGCCGATTCTTGATTTCTATTTATGACTAGCATGCGGTCACAATTCACAATAACATATCACATGCGAATCACTCAATCATAATCACATATAGTTCAAAGACAAAGCATTTAACACATCAGAGATTGAGAAACCAACTAGGTTACTCACCTCTAAACTTTTGAGCTACTGCTGGGAAGTCTCTGCTGCGTCAGAGGATCAACACTCCACTTGAGCCTCTACAATAATCAGAATATCCGAATATTACTAATTGTATCGATTTCAATAATCAGAAGTGCTGATGTCTCAAATGAATACTGTACTATGAATGGTATGACATTTCCGATCCTAATACTGATTATCTCAATTATGCACTTTCACTCTAATTCATAGCGATTTCTAATTCCATAAGTCAATTGGCTAAGTTCTATATCCTCCAAAGTCAAATTCTAATACATAGGAATTATCGTTAAGAATCAAATTCACTATTCAATTGCCATTCGATTTCGAGAACCACCGAATTAAATTTCTCAAATTCCATTCTTCTAAATTGAAATTTGTAGCCCCTAAATCAAGATCAATAAATCACTCACAAATCATAACTAAAATAACCTCAAAATCATTAAAAATCAAACAACCCACCTTCGGAAATCAGGCGTCCTCGCGGCGTGAATCGCTCGCTTGCGGCGTCTCTCTTCACGTCATGGCGCTGGTTTTTCCTTCTGGGCGTGATCCTTTGTGCTTTGGCCATGGCGTCACGAGATCATCCGCTTCGTAGAGGCGTGCAAGACACCGTCATGGCGTGCAATCCCAGATTCACGCCCGAAACCCAGAAATTCCCATATTTTTCTAATATAATCCATCCAAATCCATTCTAAACACTCCAAAACAATATTATACACTTAACACAACTTATTTCTAACCTTCAATCCATCAAATAAACATTATTCATCAAACACCCAAATCAAAATCCACATTTTCATTTAAACCTAAATCATCCGAAAATCTATAATTTCTCAAACAATTTATACTCAAATCCATGCTTAAATTAAACTATGCAAAACACAAGGGAATAGAAACTTACTTGATTAAAGCCTTTAACCTTCACAAATCACTTCAAATCTCCAACTTCCACCTCAATCACCACCCACGGCAACACCCAAAACTAAGCATATCTTCACCATCCTCAACCCCAAACTAAATGAAATGATGTAAGGAAAGAAGAGGGAGTAACTAACAAGGAGGAAATCAAGAAGAAGCAAGTCAAATGGGAATCCACGATGAAGGAAGGAGGAAAAAAATCAAGTTTTTCTTCAAGGGAGAAGCAAGTATCGTGGAAGCAAGGTTTTTCAAAGGCATAGGTTTATATATTAAGGGATTACTAAAACTTTTTGGCAAATTCATTTGCCACAAGTCCAATCGAACAATCGAATCTAATTTCTAATTCTAATTTCTCCCGAATTCCAATGGTTCAAACCCTAATTCCTCAAATCATAATTTAAATTACCTCATATCAATTATCAATCAAATTCGGAATCAGAATCACAATTAATTAGTCACTAAGCCATTTTTCCCGGTTCTCCGGTCCGGACCCGATACTCTAAAAATTCTGAAAAAAAATTCCTATAAATCCTCAAAATTAGAAAACCCCTAATCACATACTCAAATTTTCAATCCTCAATTCCTAAATTCAATTTAACACTCCAATTCACAAATCAAAGCACAGTTAACCTTAATCACAAAATCTCCAATTTTCACAATCAAGTCAGAAATCTGTCATACATGCATGTACATACATATGCTTGTGCAATTATGAACATTTATCAATGATGTAGAGGCTGTAAATGCATATGCAAAATACATATACAAAATACGTATGAGAGGAACTGTACCCATCCCATCGGTGACGGGATGTTACAGATTCAATCTCTAAATATATCAAATTTTGGTCGGAATTTGAGTATAGATTCTTGTTTCAGCATAAGGATAGTCCCAACATGTTTGGAGTATAACTTTTAGATTTCTGAACCAAATTGAATGATTTTAGAGTCATTAGAAACTTAAGATAATGGGGAACATTTTTCTAGAAGAGAATATTACCATATTTTGTCATTTATTTGGTCATAGTGATCATGGAAAATTGACTCGAATGTTTGGACTTTTGGAAGAGTTTGAGTTTTTAAAATTTTTCTTAGTGAATATGCAATATATGGGTCCTCAAATTGTATTCCTATTGAATGGGAATTTTTGAATTTGATAAAGGGAATTAAGGAAAGGCTTTGGAGAAATTGAAGTATTGAACAAGCTTCAAGCATGGAATTGAGGTGGGTAATATGTTTATATTTTGAATTATAAGTTGATTATGAATTTCGGAAAATTCAAGAAGTGAAATGTTTTGCACAATTGTTGTTTATGTTTTCAAAAAAAAATAAAGAAAGGAAGAATTTGAATTGTATTGTTTTCCGAATGCTTTGGAAAAATGGTTATAAGTTTTAAATGATTTTGATGAATTAAGGAAATTTCTGAAATTATGAAAATTGTTATAAAGGTTAGATTTACTGTTTCGAATGATTTTGCATAAATTGTTAAAATTTTTGAAATTCTTTATGCTTGAAGGATTTTATTAATTATGAAATTGATACATTTGTTACATCTATTATTTATGAATGATTTTGATGAATTATCAAAAGTGTTGCATTCTTTGTTTATAAATGGTTGTGAATCGAATATGATTTTGATTGTTATGTGATTGATTGATGATTTGAGATTGCATTTGAATTGCCATATGAATTCATGTGGATTTGTGAATGTGAAGGTGTCGAGTACGACACGATGTGAAAATATGAAAAATTAGTTTTCGAAATGTGCCTTCGGGCAATTCGAATTTCAAGTGTGGTATGTGCTATGTGGGTTTGCTTAGGTCCTATAAGTTGAGTCAGTGCACTGTCTCATTTTTTTAAAAGGCTTCTCCCGCCTGCCTGCTAGTGGCACTGGAGCTCCGATTTCGGACTCCTATAAGTTCACGACTACACTGGACCGCTATGCGGGAAAGTGTAGTACGTTCCGTTCACGACTGCACAGGACCGCTATGCGGGAATGTGCAGTACGTTCCGTTTTGGACCGACCCAGACCGTTTGATGTATTATGTGATTTTGATTTTTGTTTATGTTTGTGATGCATTCATGTTTTTGAAATTGTTTATGATTTGTGAAAAAAAAATTGAGAATTTTTGAGAGATGTGAAATTGAGGTTTCAACCGTGAAAGTTTTGGAAACTGATTATGAATGATTTTGAATGATTTGAAAAGTTTGAAAAATAAACAATTGATGAATTTTGTGTTGAGAAATGTTTATAAATGGAAAATGAGTTTTACAAAGGTTTTTGCTTATTGTTCATTGTATAAACATGTTATCCATGAGCTGTCAAGCTCACCCCCCTTTCATCCCCATCTCTAGGTATCAAGCGGGAGATCGGATGAAATAAAGTCAAGGCATCTGTTCGATTTTGTTTATTTTTGTAGCTTGTGAAATTTTGGATTTTGGCTTTGGTATTGGTTATAGTGTAGAAAGCCATTAAAGTTTGTAGTGTATTTCATTGCGGAATGTAAATAAATTCTGAATTTGAGTATGGAATTTAGATATAAGTTTGTGTATGATTTGAAATATAAATTGTGATGGTATATAAATATGATTGGTTTGTGATTGAGTTGAATTATGACTTTTGATATTGAATTGAGATATGACCGAGCATTATTGAAGTACTAGGCTTAGAATTGTGTTTGTTAGGCTGGGATTCCGGACGGGAGGTCCGATGAATTTGTGTGGATTGGTTGGGAATTAAAGAAGTGAGTTTTAAAATCATTTGCAGGTTTTTGGGTTTGTTAAAAGATAGCAGTTATGCTGCCGAAATTTTTATGGCAAAGAAAGAAAAAGAAAAAGATGTGATTGAGATATTGCATGTATAAGAAGTTTGTTATGAATTGAGAATTTGATTGAGGATAATTTCCAAGAAAGGGAAATTATATTGTCTTGACTTGTATAAGGTTGAATAAAGATGAAAGGAATGAATAATGAAAATGAAAAAGAAAGAAAGAAAAAAAATTTATACCGGGTTTCGGATCGGTTTAGTCTAAGGTTTCCAACGCTAATTTGGTTTTCCTAAGTTTTTACGATTCTAGGATGTCGGAAAATTTGTTTCGCTTCGATTGAACCTTTCGTTTGCTTTGATTCCGAACCAAATTCGATGTCCGTTCCTTCGATTCGTTTCGATTTGTGATTCGTTTTCGATTTCGCTTTCGCCTTTCGTTTCGCTTTGTTATGATCCGATGTTCTTTTGTTTTCCGAGTTGTGCATCCGTTTTCTGTTCTTCCAGTTGGGGTCCAGTTTTGAGGTGGGTCCCAACAGCCTAGCCAATTGTTGCTTTAGAATGTTGGTAGTAGAAATTGTTTAAGGCATTCCATATTAACTATTTTAGCATTTGTACATTTTGAAGGCTCTTTTGTATAATTAATAACTTCTTGCATGCCTAAATTTATTAGAATTAGGTTAAAATTACAAAAACTCTATCTAGGGCTTTGGTGGATTTAGGATTTTATTAAATTATTGAGTTTTAGAAACTTAAGCATGCGTATTAAGTGTAAAATTGTGTGATTATCAAAATATAATTCTAACGTGCATACGGATTGTGTTTTTGGGTGTGGAGATACTTTTGATGACTTGAGTGTTATGTGTACATAACACCTCCAAGTTCAGAGTAGCCTAATAAAAACTCCAATTTGAGCTTAAAAGAGCCTTAGTGTAGGGACCCGATCCCGAAGGCCGGACCCCAACCGAAAAACGAAACGAAAGATGGATGACAAAGAGGCGGAACTAACAAATCGAAGCAAATCAATTACGAATTGGATCGAAGCAAACAAATTGCTTAATCGAATTTAAACAAATGTCGACATCCGAAGTGAAAGACTAGAAAGCTTATCGCGTTGCGTTGGAAACCTTAAGTTTAATCTATCTGATTCCGTGTAAATTTTTATTTTTCTTATTTTTCATTCCTTCTCTTCTTATTCCTCTTTATTCACAGCTCATACTAATCAAAACAATATCATTTCCCTTTTTGGAAATTCATTCTAAACAAAATCCCACTTACTTGATTCTTCATGTCCAAACCACATCTCATCAATAAATTCAAAACTTGTCATTCTCTTTATTTGGCAACAACACTTAATACATATACCACTATACTACCCTACAAAAATCAGGCAGCATAACGACTATATTTCATTAACCCAAAACCTGCAATACACATTCATAAACTTATACATTCATAGCTTACTTTCACTTCATAATCCAAATTTCAGGCACACGATCCCCAAATCAATACAGATCTCATAATGCAATACAATTCATACACAATCAAATCATAATCAATCTCTACTCAATACATAACTCAAGTTCTTATACAATTTCACAATCCGAATACATCACAATTAAACGCTTACATTATACTAATGGCATTCCAGGCCATAACCAATTACCAATGTTCATAACCCAAAGTACCTGATGTACAATAATTCAAATCTTGACAATAATTCAATGGAATCACGATAAAGCGAAACTCTCATTCATTTTCCACCCGATCTTCTTCTCATCACCTGTGGATGGGAATGAAGGGGGGTGAGCTTAAAAAGCCCGTGGGTAACATGTTTATACTCAATCATAAGCAAAACTGTTCAAAAGTTTATTGCCATAGAAATTTCTTGTTGGAAACCCATAAAATGCTCGTTTCTTAAATTTTCGTCATGCATTCAAATTCATAAATCGCAACACATGAATGTATCACTTTCTCACAATCACAATTTCATAATTCAAAACATCATCTCATTAACCACAATTTATGTCATTTCATCATTCAAGCATAACACACAATTCATAAATGCAATGCACATCAAATGGCTTGAGAGGTTACGTGAATGGAGCAGAGAAACCAAGTTTACTCAAGTGAGCGAAATGAGTCCACTTTTGGATCTCGTGTAGCACAAGCCCAGCGGGAGAAGGCTTTAACGAACGGTTCCTCTCTCACCCAAACAAGGCACATAAACAATGCTTAAACTCATTTCATTGAAATGAAATGCTTTCATGCTTTTCCTATTCTTTTCCTTCTTTCCATTCAAATCAAAATGCCATGACACAATTCAATGGCATAACATAATCATGCTCACAATGCATTTTTGCACGTTCACAAAAATTTACAATTTATCAATTCAAATTCAATTCATGGAGTGTATGAACATATATAAACTAATTCTTTAAATCATTTGAAAACCATATATGCATAATCATAAAATACTTGAAATCATTTTATTCTTTCAACAATTTGGGAAAATCTTTTGTAACATCCCGTTACTGTTAGCAAGGGTATTATAGTAATTCTGGGTTACACTGATAGGTTTCACTGCATTCACCGTTGAGCATATTCTTGGCCTCTAATTATAGAGGCGGTTTCTTGCATATGCATTTATTCATAGGTACATGCATTCATGATTTTTAGCGATTAATTGTGAGTATAAATTGATTGGATTGTGGTAATCGGGTATTGGATTGTAATTGATTGAGAAATTAGGACTAAATGGACTCGAATGACTGATTTAGAATAGCCTAAGAGTGACTGGTAATTGATAGTGACTTATAGGAAATTTTTGGGATATTCGGGAGAAAATGCCCTGACCGGAAATTTTGGAGTGACAGACTGATTGACTGTATAGTACTGAAAGAATGGTCCAATGGCAAGGGAAATATTAGGGTTATACTATTAGGAAATAAACATGTTGAGCTATCGAAAATAGAGACTAAAATTTGGACTGAGTTGGAGACCTTTGTCTATAAATAGCTAAGTTGAGATTTGGGAAAGTTACCTAAGGCATTTTGTTTTCTCCTTCTCTTCTTCCACGGTGGGTTCGATTTCTTCCTCATTGGTGAGTTTCATCGATTCTTCCTTATGTTTCCTTCTTATTGTGCTAGGCTAAGGGATTTATTGTGATTGTTGAAGGTTGAGAAGGATTTGGAGTGGATTAATCGTTGATTTTGAAGGATTTAGGGTTTACGGTGATTTGGGGCTTTGATCTGCGATTGGTAAGTTGTTAAGGCTTTATTGTTGTTATTAGTAGTTGTTTCTAGCAGTTATGGCATGTATTGGGATGGATTGAGTAGTTAGAGTGTTAATGGTAGTTTTAGAAAGAAATTTGGTGGAAAAATCGATCGGAGAAGACGAAGAGTCGTATGCGCGCGCGACTGCGTGCCCGTCTCTCGCCATGGCGAATATTTATTAGTTCGCCCGGCGGCGTCGAGATGCTGCCGGCGGCGTCAAATATTGGCCTTGCGACGAGTATGCTTAATCTCATGGCCTTGAAATCGATCGTTCGCGCGGTGGCGATTCTCACGTCGCGGCGAGTGAACCTTTCTGCATGGCCGAGACACTCTTGGCGTGGCGAAGGGACTATTCCATTGAATTAATTTCAAATTATTGGGCATAATTCATGGTGTAGACCTCCGATTGAGGTGATTCAGATTAGATTACGGACTAGGAAAAGAGGTCTACAATTGAGGATAATTATAGGAATTAGAATTGATTTAAGTGACATTGATTTATAGAGAATAAAGTCGATTATGGTTCATAGTGTGACCTAAATATTGAATTGAGACTATTGGAGTTTTAATTGGGATTCTCTATAGAGGTTTTGACCCAATGGATAGGAAATTTCTTTAGGAAATATGAATTGAGGAAATTGAACTGAATTTTAGGATTGGATCCATTATTGTCTATCAATTGAGCGAAGAGTTAGAATGGGACATAAGAGTTCAAAATTGGGTTTTAGCGCCGGGAAAATTGTGAACATGCGTTGTACATAATTTCACTGAGACATATGCATTACTGAACTATTTAATTGAGCATCTAGTAATGGGACTGTATTTTATTGTTATAGAGGCGTCGTTGGATCGTCATTCCACGGACATTGCTGGAACTTCCAGGAAGTAGCTCGGAAGTTACAAGTGAGTAACCTAGTTGGTTTCTCAAATTCCTGACTGTTTAATTGCTCAACGTGAATTTACTTGCCAAATGTGAAACTGTATGATTACTGAAATATACATGATCGGATGGTATGCCTCTACTGTATTGGACTGTGAAATTGCACGATTACTGAAATGTCTGAAATGTACATGATTAAATGACATGTTACTCTTGTCTTTGGATTTGATTCTTGTCTTTGAATGAATTCTTGTATATTCTTGAGAATCACAATCTTGGGCTTTTATACCGTACCTTTGTAGAATCTTGAATTCTTGAATCTTGCATTGCATGCATAAATGTATGATCAGATAATGGACATGTGACCCAAGTGCTATTATCACTGAAAAGAGCCTCGAGCTCGAACCTTTATCTTGGCAAGACCCACGAGCCCGGGGAGAAAATCACAGCGCGTCCCCCATCGAACAATGGTGAGCACTTGGGCGCAATCTTGAATAAGCTGGAAAGTGTCTCATATGCATTATATACATGGTGATTGAATTGCCAAATTGTGTGACGATTCTTGAGCTGCGTGATGCCATGATTCTTGTAAATTGTTATGTGAACTGTTTTATGCTATTGTAAATTATTACGTCATCATGGCTATTATAGACTACTTTGAAATTTTTATATAATATTATTAATCGAATATTACCGTGTGCTTGTCTTTGTCATAAATTGCGTAATGCATGATTTAGTGAACCATTGATGATGGTTTCTCATTGAGTTATAAACTCACCCAAAATTGCATCTAATTTTTCAGGATCGATAGAGTAGACCCCTAGCTCCAGAGATAGCCTTTTCCTACCGTACGAGCACGCTGGCAGGAGAAGCGATGGCACACAGGTCGGTCAGCTGGGTTGGATTTTGAGGATGACTTAGGATAGATGCTTGTATCAGTTCCTTTTTGGTTTTGTTCAGGGGACTGATAGACTTGTCTATTCTGTTATTGGATGACTGTATGTGATTGATATTATGATTTTAAAAATTTAATGGTTTCTGATATCGTGTTGTATTATGGTTTTAATTATTGCGATGCCATGTGGATATTATTGGGAAAATGTTCTGGTAGTGCACCTTTATCGTGGGATACATATCGGAGCGACCTTCGGGTTTCCCGATGTGTACCCTATGGTAAAGGGGCGCTACATCTTTAATGGCTTATTATTCAACTATAAACATGAAACCCACCTTAAATTCCATGCCATAAGCTTGATCCAATCATCAATTTTCCATAGCTTCCTTGGTTCTTCCACTTTAAAATTACCTAAACATATCTACCCAAAATTCAATATCATAACCATCATATTTCACAAACCCATAAGGTTTCCAACCTATCTATATCACAATCTTTCAAAATCTCCAACTCATATAATTTGGCATAAGTTCTAAATAATTTTCATCCAAAATTAAACATAACCCAAGACATAAACATCAAATCTAACTTCAAAAACCACAAACCCATAAGATTTCCAATGATTCTCAACCAAAAATTCATCAAAAACTTTAAGCTTAAAGATTTCCTCTTACCTCTTCTCCTCTTCCAAATTCGAATTTCTTGGTTCCCAAGGCAAGCTTTCATCATTTTCCATCTTTTTCCTTCATGAATCAATGAAAAACCAAGCTTGAACCCCAAAATTTGCGAAACCCTAGCATACCTTTCTCCTTCTCCTTCTTCTCCACGATAGCCTCTTCTTTCTTTCCCTCTTTTTGTTTTCTTTCTTTCAGTTTTCGTAAGTATCCCTCTTCTCCCAAGCCATTCTCTTCTTTTTATAGTGCCAGCACATTAATGAGTGGCCAAAGACAAAAATGCCCCTCTATGTTAGGTTAAAACTCTTAAGTCTTTAAGTGGACTTCCAAAACTGCCCCTGAAATTGATCCTACTTTAGGACATTGATTTCACCATCAAAATGAAGGAATTAGTCCAAACTTCCTTCTAGATAATTGTTCCTCTATGTCTTAATTTCATAATGCCTTAAGAATCATCCAATTCGAAGCACTATATCAAAAGTTATAGTCCAAACATGTCGGACACATCATTTGCTAACACATTTTCTAGCAATTCACTTCCTTCCACAAATAGACATTCTTAAAGGCTAAATTGGAATTTCATTTCTTCATAACAATTGTAGCCCCATGTCTTAACTTATTTCGCCTCAAACATCGCTTCAATCGGATCTCCACAGATCCCGAATTTCACAAAATACTAAACTATGTTCAGAAACTTTCCTGTCTCACTTTGATTCAAATAATCTTGCTAAATTAAAACTCTAAAAATTCATAAATTTCACATAACATGAAATTCATAGTCTTAGGAATCCAACGCTTCGAGAACTAAGTCATTCGGATGTCGGACGAAAAAGATATAAGCAAAAGATTTGACAAGGTCGGATGAGGAAGGAAAATAGCAAGATCAGAATGAGACAAATCATTCCGATTATCATAAGATTCAATAAAACTCTTTCAATTCAACTCCAAATGATACAAATTTTCATGGAGATAAGGATACATGTTCTAGGAATTCAATGCTTCAAGAATCGCCTCAATACGAGGTTGGATGAGTGAGTTATGATCAAAACAATTCAACATGTTCAAACCCTAAAATGGTTTGAAACTCTTTTGGAGAAAACGCAATAACTTTGTCTACAAATATCCAAATGCCTTTGTTCTTGTTTCATTGGAAAGATAACATCAAGATCTACAACTCGTATTAGAGGCCTCAAAACGAGATTCGACCTCAAAACTGGTCAAAATCTCGTTTTTCACCAGTTGACTAGTGGCTGTCCGCTAAACGGACATGCGTGTCCGTTTAACGGACACATACGGCCCAAAATGCACCAAAACATCCGAGAATGTCCGTTAAACGGACATACATGTCCACCTAACGGACATGAGCAAGGGGAGGGGTCCTTTTGACCCGAGGCTATCCGTTTAACGGACATGGGTTTTCCAAACCCATTCAAACCTTTTCCCCATGTTTCTTACAACCAAACTAACATCATATACACTTATAATCTTCACATATTTACTTATTCAAAGGCCTAAACACTTCATAACAATTCAAGAAATGAATTCAATTTATGAACTTCTCAAATCTCAACTAAATTGATTAATCAAAACCTCAAATTTCAAACATTCATCAAAGCTGTCACTAACATCAATCTTATGTAACATCATAACTTGCATCAACTATAACTTTTAATTATGATCTCGAAAACATGCATACTTGATCTCGTTGGAAAGATAAAAGAGCAAGCTACAACTTCAAAGAAGGCAACTTTGGCCAATTCTATTTCAATCATTCCCTAATTTCTCTTAAATCAGCATATACATTTTTATTCTACATTCAACCTCAATGCACATGATTTCCTACATTCAATAGCATCATGTCATTTACCAAATTTCCTCTCTTACTCTTGCATAATATCTCACATATATGACCATAATTCATACTAAGGGTTTCTCAACTCACTATCCTTACATAAACCCATATCTCATTAAGGCACAAATAACATTTGTAACTCACTTTATACACCAACACATTCATTTACTTTCATACTCACATTTCTAATTTCCACTCAAGGATCGGGGTCCAACACTTAGGCTTGAAAATAGCTAGCTAGGAATTTTATTAGTAGTCTTTTTCACAAGCTTATAAAAGATTTCACCTTTTCTTTCCTTTCATCTAACTAAATCAAATGGTTGAATAACTTAATCATTTTACCTTACTTATCTTACCCCATATTGAGATCTTATCCTACCGTAAACTTAGCTATGATATAACTTCATCATGCCTTGAGTCTAAGTCAACTTTAATGAATATGTGACATATATCACTCAATGGAAAGGCCTACACTCTCGACCCTTACCATCGAGTTAAAGCTAATATACCTACTAAAATAATATTCTTAATAATTCTTAAACAACCATAAATGTTATAAGTATCTATCTCTATTTATTAACTCTCTTAGATCTAATTATACGATAATTGCATTCAAGACCCGCCTAGGTCTCTATTCTTCTGTTGTGAACTCTTCACCTGAAATAATATATAACATAGTACGTAGTATATACCTAATAGAAAAAAACTAAATAAATTTAAAATCCTATCTCACTAACTTCATATTCACAAATCCTTACCAACTGTGCTTATATGACTCCATACCTATCTCTGTAACAGTTATCAAGAGAATAACAAGTTACACAAATACTTCATAATGAATCATAACTAAGTGCAACAATAAAACGTGTTATTAGCACAAACAAGGCCTTTTATCTATCGAGGGTAAGGATCAAATATTCCTTTTGTATTTACTTTATTATGGCACCAAATATTAGTCCCAACTAACTAAAAGGTATCAACCCTATTTTAATACTGGACATAGGTCTCATCCAACCATCATACCCCACACATCTCATAATATAACATAACACATCACCCTTACAAGACCTCAAAGTATGTTAAATAGCACATATCAATCACAACATACACTAATTACACTCATAAGGCATTGACATTATAAAAGCAATCACACACTAGCTATGATCAAAGTATACTTAAGTGGCTATTTTATACATCCGTACAAATGTCAAGGGCTAATTAACCCTTTTAGCCATTACAATTTCTCATTCATATATTTTTATGAGAAATAATATGCTAGTTGCAAATTGATGAATTTGTTTTAAACAAATTAATAATAATGCAAATTTTAGTATAGGTAAAATTTTCTAAGATCACATATTTACATCAATAAGAAAAAATTTACAAAAAAATTTTGGTAGAGAAAAGTCTTTATGTATTTATATTAAAATAAAAATATTAAATACAATATTTTTGCTGGCCCTAAGGAATGTCATTACTGGGGCATTTGTAGCTCTAACCTAATCACAATTATGATCGGGTTGACTGTAACATCCCACCCTCAATTGGAAGGATAGAATAGTAAATTGGCATAGGATGTGTTAGATTGAGATTTTATAGGACTGCTCATGTATAATAGGATTGCTACATAGTCACAATTGTGCACATGAACTTACTGTACATGCATACATGACATTCCCGGTTTTCGTGCCTAAGATAATTTTATTGGGATTAACGTGATTTTTGGGTTTGGAAAATTATTCTGAGTGCGCCATAAATTGTTTTCTATTTTAAGAGATTTTCAGAAATTTTTCTGGATTTTTCCGGAGAAAATTCCCGGACCGGAAAAAAATCACCAATTGGTAAATCGGTCGATTTTCGGTAGCAAAAATTGTTACCCAATGGCACTGTATTATTGGGTATATTATTTTGGGATTGAAATTAGGGTCATTGGAATTGATTGGGTTAATTTTGGACTAGGTTTAATTGATTAAAGTATTAATATGTTGACTTTTCCTCACCATTTGTTTAACTAATCCTATAATTCCACCTTGCCTCCATTTAATGCTTTCTTACCTTTTAATTTCGGTGATGTTGCCTATAAGAAGATGGAAAGAATGAATTATTTTGTTGAATCACCGAAAATTGGATTTGATAAAAGAATTGTAATTGATTTTGTTGACTTTTCTTTTTTCATGGAACCAATGACCTCTTTCCACCTTTCTCCTTCATTTAATGTCCACTTATGGCTTTTCTTGGTTTTGCCTAGTGATGCCTTCGGTTATGCCTTAATCAATTGATGAAAGAGGATTTGAATAGCTTGTATACTTCTCATCCGAAAGCAACTCACCCCTCATTCTTACCTCCATCGATTTCATCCTTTCACTCATCCTTTCTCCCAAATTCAAGGTTTTCTCTTCTATACAATTAAGTTCTTGCCTTGCCTTGATGATGATGTATTTACTTGGAGTTAGAAGAAGTGGTTAGCAAGGGTAGTTAAGAAGGAAGTAAAGATTGGAAGCTTGATAGGTAAGGGTTTCTTTTAAGTTTTTTTTAAAAGATGTTTTCATTAGGTATTGAATGCCATAGTAGTTGGGAGCATTTAATGGGAGGGCTAGTGTATTGATTATGATTCTTGATGCATTAAATTGATGACTATAATGGCTTGAATTAATGGGTATAACGTTAGGGTTAGTTATGAATTGAAAGTAGTATGATAGAAGTGGTTGTAGCTTGAGTGAAATGACATTTTGATGATGAATTGTGCATATGAATTGAGAAATTTACGTGCTGCAAATTTTTAAGTATTAGTCCTAGTGAATATATGAATGTTATAAGAACTGATTTGTGTTCATTTAGATGCTTAATGATGTGTTAATGGCATAGGAAATGATAGAAACTAAGGTTGAACCAAAGCTGGAAATTTAGGGTTTTAACCAATTGTACTGTTGTGAGCATAACTCATTTTGTAGGAATGAAAATGAGGTAAGGTTTGTAGCCACTTAAACTTTGGTTTGTTGGCTACATTTTTGTGTGAAATAGGTGTTGTCCAATTTTAGCTTTAAGAGGGTGAAATATGGCATGGAAAGTTACTGCTGGAAATGATGTGAACAGTATCCGGATTGATAACCTATGAGTTTTGCTAATTTTCTAAATTAATTGAGATGGAATTAGGACAAATGGACTAAATGAAAGTTGAAGCCTATTCAGTTAACTTTCCGATGACACTGATTTTGCAATTTTTTGATATGTATATTAGGAGTTATGGACCAATGACTGTTGGCTGTTTTAATGCATTGAATGAAACCTAGTTGAAATGGTAGATTTGGTGTACATTCTGATTTGGAGGAATTTTAGTAATTTTTTTGAATATAATTGGTGTTAGGGATCTACTGAAGAGTTTTAGAGGACACATTTATCTTGAAAATGGTATATGGCATATAAGTTTTGGAGATCAGATGTGGGAGTTATGGATTTTCAAGTTCTGAACCTGCATTAGGATGTTAAATTGCTGATCAGGTCAGAAAATTACACAACAGATTTGAAATTGTTAGAGGTTGAATTGGAGTCTGGTTATTTCATAAAGAATTGACGTTTGAGGTTTTATCTTTTAAGGGATATAAAGTAGTGATTTTTTTGACTTGTGTACAGAGAGTTATGCTTGATAGAAATTTACTACTCAGATTGAGTGATTTCAGGGACAGCAGCATTGAATGAATTATTTGACTTAGTTAGCAAGAGAATTGAAATTTTGGTTGTACATGAAAGTTTTAGATAGCATTGTGAGCTTGCTGAGCATATTTATTGTATAATTTCTGACTGCATAGAATGGAAGTTAGTGAATTTCCAATTGCTGTTCTGTTTTAAGAGGTGAGTGTGTGGGCAGTAGCTTCCATGGGATTTTTGACACCCTTCGGGATGAAATTGCTTGTTCAGGGATAAATGAAACTTGTAGAGGGTTTCATTATCTTTCCAACAAGGTATAGTTTGCATTTTTCTGAAATGTGTAGAAAGAGATATGATAGATTGAATTTCGGTTGGAAAATAGGAAAAAAAGAAGGAAATAAGGGCTTTACATATATATATTAATTGTTGAGTTTTGGTTTCTTTCGTGAATAACTTTTCCGTCCAACGTCCGATTGACCTGATTCTTGAGACATCGGATTCATAGAATATTGAATTTTATTTTCTGAGAGATTGGGATTTTGGACGGAAATTGGCGTGGAGTCGGGTAAAGTGCATTTAATCACTTTTTTTTTAATTGGGGACCTATAGAGGTCCTAATTGCGCACCGTCGGCGCCAATAGGTTTCTAATTTTTAGGCGGATTTTATGATATAAAAAATGATATTAGGGTTAGAATTCATGAACATGCATATTTCACTTACATGTGCATCGATCTTAGTTCGAATTAAATATTTAGTGACTCGTACCTTCTCGATCTTATAGAGGCCCAAGTGGGCGTCGTTCGACCGACAGTGGAAACTTCCAGTATTAGCTCGAAGTAATAGGTGAGTAACCTAGGTGGTTACCTCGATCTATGTGTTCTTTGCGACTCGAGTGCCTACGGGGACTACTTGGATTATGTATGGCGAGCAAAGTGATTACTTGTGAAATATTGATCGTATAAATTCGATCCTTGTGAATTATATCTTTATTACGTGATCGTTCAAATGGGCATGTGCATTCATGCGAGATGCATAAACCGCTAAAAGGAAAATTATGAGCAAAGTCGCCATCGATCGTCTTCGCGAGCCGAGCTCGAAGGAGATAATTCTCCTAGAGCGTCTCTCGACTCTTGAACACTTTGCTAAAGCACTTTCGGTCACATCTTGTAATAAAGCTGGAAAAGAGTCACATGTGCATTGCATCTTGGATGAATATTTGACATAATACCGTTGTGTATATCGTTGTAATATAGTATCGTATTACATTTACTATGGTATGTTGTATGCCTATTCTTGTGATTGTATTAGCATTTGTAATTGTATGATTAATGGATGCATCTTGTATCATGCTTATGTGATGCATGAATTGGGAGAACCATCGATGATGGTTTCTCATTGAGTTATGAAACTCATCCAAAATTGCAATCTATTTTTCGAACTTAGCGTGGTGATAGCTCCTCGGGACTGTAGAGCCATATCTTGTGGATTGGCGAGAGGCAATGGCTCAAAGGTCGGTCACCGGGCTTTCTTTTGAAGACTTATAGTTAGATCATTGTTTGTACATTCTTGTATGGTACATAGTGTACGGTGTTTTGGAACGTGTGCGGTGAAAATCTTGACGGTTTGTAAATTTACGAATTTTGAGTGAATGAAATGAAATCGGTTTGGTTTTAAAAGTTGTCAATTTCTTCGTCTTGCTTTATGATTGTGATGCCATGAGGAGTTTAGTGGTAGTTGTCGATAGTGGTCTCTTATCATAGGATATGTCGGAATGACCTCTGAGCGTTCGGTAGGTACTCTATAGTGAAGTATTGCATTAGGTGGTATCGAGCATGGTTTGGCATCTTTTGGGAATAGTAACAATGTAGGTATAAATTTGACGGAACTGTTGAAACTGATCAGAATTCTTGTTTTGTTCTAGGTCTTCTGCATTAGATGATCAGGTTGAGCAGCCAGCTGACCAAGGATCAGTGGGAGCAAGTATTGAGTTTTCTATGCCTCATACTGAGGAATTGCCTCCTCGAGTTCCTGTGAGACGGTAGAGGAGGTATGACTTCTTCTTGTAGTAGGGTCTGTCGATTTTATGGCGGTCTGAGACCCAGCGAGGTGAGGGTGGTGAAGAGGACGGAGAGAGTCTTGACGGATGGATGCGAACCCGATGAGAGGTTAGATTATCGCGTGTCTCTACTACAATGCCCAAAGATACAAGTGGTGGAAGCTGTGCAGGCGGTACCACGGGCCACAATGTCTTCGTTATGGGGAGATTTTCTAAGGGCCTTCCGGGAGAACTACATGCTCAAGGACTATCTTGACATGAAGATGCAGGAGTTTTTAGAGCTGAAGCAAGGTAGGATGTCGGTGACAAAGTATGAGATGAGGTTGATGAGTGATGGACTATGCCACTTGTCATGATCCCGTGAGGCGATAAGTCTGGGAGGTTGAGAACGGCCTCAATATCGAGATTAAGTATCCTGTTAGCTCGATTCGACATGGGTACCTTTATTGAGTTAAGCTGCTTCTTTGAGAGTGGAAGCATTTGTTGAGGCTGACGACAGTTGAGATTGGGTCTGAGTAGCGGCCAAGTGATGATCGAGGCGACTCGGCAGAGCTTTAGTAAGCCTTGAGCGGGACTTCGAGTCTCCGGGAGGTTCGAGACGATCTGTTTATGGGCGAGGGGAGATTTAGACGGTGGCGATAGTAGTGGCGAGAGGTTGAGCGGACCCCTCCAGTGTGCCCGCATTATGAGAGGAGACACAGTGGGGAGTGTTGGTGGCTTACTGGAGCCTGCTTGAGATGCGGCTCGACGGAGCACCAAGTTTGAGATTGCCCAGCTACACTGGGAGTTCAGTCTGCCGGTAGTGGACGAGCCGGGAGTAGTACTACTGTACAGCAGAGTAGAGTGGGTGGATCCAGACAGAGGGGCCGAGGTAGAGGCCGAGGTAGAGCTGAGGGATCCTTTGTGAGGAATGAGGGTCGGAGCAGCCGACCACAGTCCCAGGCCAGAGTCTATGCCATGACGAGACATGAGGCCCAGGATTCCCCTGATGTTATAGCTGGTATGCTTCTCATTTTTGATATTGAGGCATTTGCTTTGCTGGATCCTAGATCCACGCATTCTTTTATTGCACCTCATATGGCATGAAGATTGCATGGGGATAGGGAGTTGTTACAGTATGGGCTAGAGGTGAGTACACCTTTAGGTACTACTACTGCATTAGGAGAGGTCTGCAGGAGATGCTCGATCCAGATTGATCAAGCAGTATTGAGGGCAGACCTTATAGTGTTGCCTCTGAGAGAGATTGATGTGATTACGGGGATGGGTAACTTATCGCCCATAGGGCTATCATGGGCTGCTATACCAGGAGGTTGTTTTAGAGTCTCTGGTCGACTAGAGTAGTGTTCGAGGAGTTAGTCCAGCGTTACCAGCCGGATGATCTCGTTCCTTAGTGCTCTGAGGCGATGCAGGAGGTTGTGAGGCATATCGGCTCGTGTGATTGACACGAGTTGAGCGAGGCTTGAGGATATTCCGTGGTTAGGAAATTTTCAGATGTGTTTCTTGATGAGTTCTGGGTTTGCCGCGGATCGGAGATGAGTTTACTATTGACCTCGTTCAGTCTTCGCTCTATATCTATTCCTCCATATAGGATGGCTTTGTGGGCCAAGGAGCTTAAGGCTCGATTCGGGAGTTCTTGGAGAAGGGTTTCATCGGCCTAGTGTTTCACCATGGGAGCTCCGGTGTTGTTTGTGAAGAAGAAAGATGGGACTTTGAGGCGTGCATAGATTACGGGAAGTTGAATCGGGTGTGATGAAGAATAAGTATCCACCGCCTAAGATCGATGACTTATTTGATCGATTCAGGAGCTCGGTGTTCACTAAAGCTGGATTTGAGATCGAGGTATTATCACCAAGATAGCGGAGGTGATGTGCCTAAGAGTGCATTGAAGCGGTATGGGCATTTCGAGTTTACGGTGATGCCGTTTGGGTTGACTAATGCCCCGGCTTTTATGGCCGATGAATAAGGTATTTCAGCCTACCTAGATCGGTTTGTAATTGTATTCATTGATGACATTTTGGTGTACTCGAGGACTAGACAGGATCATGCTGAACACTTGAGGATTATCTTACAGACTATGAGAGAGACAGTTGTATGCCAAATTCAGTAAGTGTAAATTTTGGCTGGATTAGGTGATCTTTTTGGGGCACATAGTGAATGGAGAGGGTATCTGAGTTGATCTAGTAAGATTGAGCGATCTTGCGATGGGAAGCTCCACGGAATATGCCAGAGATTCGGAGTTTTCTAGGATTGGCCGGGTATTACCGGAGGTTTGTCGAGGGGTTCTCACTAATCTCAGCCCCTCTGACAAAGCTTTTGAGGAAAAATGTACCGTTCCAATGGACTGAGGAGTGTCAAAAGAGCTTTGAGATGCTCAAACACCGGTTGACTACTGCACCAGTGTTAGCTATTCCATCCGGGATAGGAGGATTTGAGGTTTATAGTGATGCATCGCATCAGGGATTGGGGTGTGTTCTGATGCAGCATGGGAGAGTGATTGCATATGCTTCGAGACAGTTGAGAGCTCATGAGGTAAACTATCCAGTGCATGATTTGGAGTTAGCTGTAGTGGTTTTTGCCCTCAAGATTTGGAGACATTATCTGTATGGTGAGACATTCCAGATCTTTACTGATCATAAGAGTCTGAGGTATTCTTGAGCGAGAGAGTTGAATTTGAGACAGAGGAGATGGCTTGAGTTACTGAAGGACTATGATTGCACTATTGAATATCACCCTGGGAAAGCCAATGTAGTGGCAGATGCTCTAAGTCGGAGGTCGCATACGAGTACAACTCAGATGCAGACAATGAGGTTGCCTAATTTGATTCAGTTGAGAGCCTTGAATGTACAGTTGAATCTGGAGCAGGATGGAGTGTTATTAGCTACTTTGAAGTTGAGACCGATGCTACTGGACAGGATCAGGAGAGTTCAGGACAAGGATCCTGTTATAATGAGACTGATTGAGAAAGTAAAAGTTGATTCGAGTTCTGAATTTGAGTTGAGAGATGAGACCTTATGGTTGGGACAGAGGCTCTGTGTACATGATGTAGATGACTTGAGGTGAGAGATACTAGAAGAGGCACATATGGCCGTATATGCTATGCATCCGGGTACTACCAAGATGTATAACACTCTCAAGCAACATTTATGGTGGCCTGGCATGAAAAAGCAGGTAGCGGAGTATGTTTTGAGATGTATGACGTCTTTAGCGAGTTAAGTGAGCACCAAGCTCCATGAGAAAGCTTCATTCGTTGCCTATTCAGAGTGGAAATGGGAGCAATTACTATGGATTTTATTATGGGATTGCCCAAGACTCCAAGGCAGCATGATGCTATCTGGGTCATAGTGGACCGGTTGACTAAATCGGCCCATTTCCTGCCAGTGAGGGAGAACAATACTATGAATCAGTTGGCCCAGAAGTATATGGCTAAGATAGTGAGACTGCATGGGGTCCCAGTGTCGATAGTGTCAGACAGGGACCCCAGATTTACTTCGAGTTTTAGCGAGTTTGCGATGCCTTTTCTGGGTACTAGGCTGAATTTCAGTACAACATTTCATCCTCAGACAGATGGGCAGAGTGAGAGGACGATTAAGACTGTTGAGGATATACTTCGGGCATGTGTATTGGAGTTTATAGGAGCATGGGATCAGTATTTGGCCTTGATATAGTTTGCATATAACAACCATTATCACAGTAGTATCGGGATGGCACCTTATGAGGCATTGTATGGGCGACCGTGTAGATCACCGTTGTATTGGGATGAAGAGGGTGTCAGGATGATTAAGGGTCCAGAGTTGATTCAGGACACTGTGGATAAGGTGAAACTGATTCGGGGTCGAATTAAAGCGGCTCAAGACAGACAGAAGAGCTATGTGGATCAGCATAGGAGGGACATTGATTACAATGTGGGCGACAGAGTGTTCTTACGGGTGTCACCGTGGCGTGGTGTACTGAGATTTGGGAAAAAGGGTAAGTTAAGCCCTAGGTACATTGGTCCATATGAGATCACTGAGAGGATAGGACCTTTGGCCTACAGGCTAGCTTTACCGAGTGAGATGTCTCAGTTGCATGACGTCTTTCATGTGAGTATGCTCCGTAGATATCGGTCGGATCGACACATGTGATACTGGCTCGAGATTGAGGTCTCTAGTGTCTGAGTTATGTAGAGGCCGTCTGATTGTCGGGTCCGAGGTAAAAGCAATTGAGGAACAAGAGTATTCCACCGTGAAAGTTCTCCTGAGGAATCATTTGGTGAGGAGGCTACAGGAGACCGAGGAACATATGAGGAGACGAGATCCTCACTGTTAAGCTCGATTAGGTAAGAATTTCGCGGACGAAATTTTTATTAGGAGAGGAAAATTGTAACATCCCACCCTCAATTGGAAGGGTAGAATAGTAAATTGGCATAGGATGTGCTAGATTGGGATTTTATAGGGCTGCTCATGCATAATAGGATTGCTACATAGTCACAATTGTGCACATGAACTTACTGTACATGCATACATGACATTCCCGATTTTCGTGCCTAAGACAATTTTATTGGGATTAACGTGATTTTTGGGTTTGGAAAATTATTCTGAGTGCGCCATAAATTGTTTTCTATTTTAAGGGATTTTCAGAAATTTTTCTGGATTTTTCCGGAGAAAATTCCCGGACCGAAAAAAAATCGCCAATTGGTGAATCGGTCGATTTTCGGTAGCAAAAATTGCTACCCAATGGTACTGTATTATTGGGTATATTATTTTGGGATTGAAATTAGGGTCATTGGAATTGATTGGGTTAATTTTGGACTAGGATTAATTGATTAAGGTATTAATATGTTGACTTTTCCTCACCATTTGTTTAACTAATCCTATAATGCCACCTTGCCTCCATTTAATGCTTTCTTACCTTTTAATTTCGGTGATGTTGCCTATAAGAAGATGGAAAGAATGAATTATTTTGTTGAATCACCGAAAATTGGATTTGATAAAAGAATTGTAATTGATTTTGTTGACTTTTCTTTTTTCATGGAACCAATGACCTCTTTCCACCTTTCTCCTTCATTTAATGTCCACTTATGGCTTTTCTTGGTTTTGCCTAGTGATGCCTTCGGTTATGCCTTAATCAATTGATGAAAGAGGATTTGAATAGCTTGTATACTTCTCATCCGAAAGCAACCCACCCCTCATTCTTACCTCCATCGATTTCATCCTTTCACTCATCCTTTCTCCCAAATTCAAGGTTTTCTCTTCTATACAACTAAGTTCTTGCCTTGCCTTGATGATGATGTATTTACTTGGAGTTAGAAGAAGTGGTTAGCAAGGGTAGTTAAGAAGGAAGTAAAGATTGGAAGCTTGATAGGTAAGGGTTTCTTTTAAGTTTTTTTTAAAAATGTTTTCATTAGGTATTGAATGCCATAGTAGTTGGGAGCATTTAATGGGAGGGCTAGTGTATTGATTATGATTCTTGATGCATTAAATTGATGACTATAATGGCTTGAATTAATGGGTATAAGGTTAGGGTTAGTTATGAATTGAAAGTAGTATGATAGAAGTGGTTGTAGCTTGAGTGAAATGGCATTTTGATGATGAATTGTGCATATGAATTGAGAAATTTACGTGCTGCAAATTTTTAAGTATTAGTCCTAGTGAATATATGAATGTTATAAGAACTGATTTGTGTTCATTTAGATGCTCAATGATGTGTTAATGGCATAGGAAATGATAGAAACTAAGGTTGAACCAAAGCTGGAAATTTAGGGCTTTAACCAATTGTACTCATTGTGTAAGAATGCAAATGAGGTAAGGTTTGTGGCCACTTAAACTTTGGTTTGTTGGCTACATTTTTGGGTGAAATAGGTGTTGTCCAATTTTATCTTTAAGAGGGTGAAATATGGCTTGGAAAGTTACTGCTGGAAATGATGTGAACGGTATCCGGATTAATAACCTATGAGTTTTGCTAATTTTTATAAATTAATTGAGAAGGAATTAGGGAAAATAGACTAAATGAAAGTTGAAGCCTATTCAGTTAACTTTCCAATGCCACTGATTTTGCAATTTTTCGATATGTATATTAGGAGTTATGGACCAATTACTTTTGGCTGTTTTAATGCATTGAATGAAACCTAGTTGAAATGGTAGATTTGGTGTACATTCTGATTTGGAGGAATTTTAGTAATTTGTGTAAATAGAATTGGTGTTAGGGATCTACAGAAGAGTTTTAGAGGACACATTTATCTTGAAAATGGTATATGGAATATAAGTTTTGGAGATCAGATGTGGGAGTTATGGATTTTCAAGTTCTGAACCTGCTTTAGGATGTTAATTGCTGATCAGGTCAGAAACTTGCACAACAGATTTGAAATTGTTAGAGATTGAATTGGAGTCTGGTTATTTCATGAAGAATTGAAGTTTGAGGTTTTATCTTTTCAGGGATATAAAGTAGTGATTTTTTTGACTTGTTTACAGAGAGTTATGCTTGATAGAAATTTACTGCTCAGATTGAGTGATTTCAGGGACAGCAGCATTGAATGAATTATTTGACCTAGTTAACAAGAGAATTGAAATTTTGGTTGTACATGAAAGTTTTAGATAGCATTGTGAGCTTGATGAACATATTTATTGTATAATTTCTGACTGCATAGAATGGAAGTTAGTGAATTTTTAATTACTGTTCTGTTTTAAGAGGTGAGTGTGTGGGAAGTAGCTTCCATGGGATTTTTGACACCCTTCAGGATGAAATTGCTTGTTCGGGGCTAAATGAAACTTGTAGAGGGTTTCATGATCTTTCCAACAAGGTATAGTTTGCATTTTTCTGAAATGTGTAGAAAGAGATATGATAGATTGAATTTCGGTTGGAAAACAGGAAAAAGAGAAGGAAATAAGGGCTTTATATATATATATATTAATTGTTGAGTTTTGGTTTCTTTCGTGAATAACTTTTCCGTCCGACGTCCGATTGACCTGATTCTTGAGACATCGGATTCATAGAATATTGAATTTCATTTTCTGAGAGATTCAGGATTTTTAGACGGGAAATTGACGTGGGTCAGGGTAAAGGTTTGTTTAATCACTGTTTTGTTTAATTGGGGACCTATAGAGGTCCGAATTGCGCACCGTCGGCGCCAATAGGTTTCTAATTTTTTAGACGGATTTTTATGATGGAAAAAAATGGGATTAGGGCCGAGAATTCATGAACATGCATATTTCACCTACATGTGCATCAGTACTAGTTCGAATTAAATATTTAGTGACTCGTACCTTCTCTGATTCTTATAAAGGCCCAAGTGGAGCGTCGTTCGACCGACGAGGCGGAAACTTTCCGGCATTAGCTCGAAAGTAATAGGTGAGTAACCTAGGTGGTTACCTCAATCTATGTGTTTACTGTGACTTGAGTGCCTACGGGACTACTTGGATTATGTATGGCGAGCGGTGATTACTTGTGAAATATTGATCAGAAATTATCGATCCTTGTGGATTATATCTTTATTACGTGACTGTTCAAATGGGCATGTGCATTCATGCACGATGCATAAACCGCTAAAAGGAAAATTGTGAGCCGAAGTCGCCATCGACATCGACATCGCGAGCTTGAGCTCGAAGGAGATAATTATCCTACGCAGCGTCTCGACTCTTGAACACCGCTAAAGCACTCGGTCACATTCTTGTAATAAATCGGAAAAGAGTCACATGTGCATTGCATCTTGGATGAATATTTGACATGGTACCGTTGTATGTATCTTTAATATATTATAATTGTGTTACATTTCTGTAGTATTCGTGTTGTATGCCTATTCTTGTGATTGTATTAGCATTGTAATTGTATGATTCTTTGGATGCATCTTGTATCATGCTTATGTGATGCATGAATTGGGAGAACCATCGATGATAGTTTCTCATTGAGTTATGAAACTCATCCAAAATTGCAATCTATTTTTCGTGCTTAGCGTGGCGATAGCTCCATCGGACCGTAGAGTAGTATCTTGTGGATTGGCGAGAGAGGCAATGGCTCAAAGGTCGGTCACCGGGCTTTCTTTTAGAGACTTATAGTTAGATATGTTCTTTGTACATTCTTGTATGGTGCGTAGTGTGCGGTGTTTTGGAACATGTGCGGTCGAAAATCTTGACGGTTGTAAATTTCAATTTTGAGTGAATGAAATGAAATCCAGTTTGGTTTTAAAAAGTTGTCAATTTCTTCGTACTGCTTTATGATTGTGATGCCATGAGTAGTTTAGTGGTAGTTGTCAGTAGTGGTCTCTTATCATAGGATATGTACCGGAATGACCTACGGGCGTTCCGGTGGGTACTCTATGGTAAGGAGGCGCGACATTGACATTTCAATTAAGTACATCCCTAAATACGTTTGAGTTGCATGGCTTAGAAAATTTTCATCATCAAGCCATATTGAATTTTTATCAAATACCTTCGACACTGATGGGATTAGAAGTAAAATATATTTTTGATAAAGTCACCATTCTTTCTTGTCAAATTCTTATGAAAAAGAGGAAGAAGTTACAACTCCTTTGAGCAATCCGATTTTTTCTCCACGGTAGTAAAGGGCTAAAAGATCGACTATTTTAATTTTTGTTTCAAAAAAGGAGAATTTTATATTTAATTGTATAAAAGCAGGCGCAAATCTATGAATAGGAGATGTTGTGGGAGTATTTAGAGGACTTAACTCATCAATAAGTTCTCCCTCCTCTTAGGAAGAATACTACCGTGATCATATCTGTTGTTTGCATATCCGCTTAAGCAAGCCTGTGCCTGTCCCAAGCCGGTTAAACAGTTGCCAACTACAATCCAAGTGACTCTACAAAGATAGAATTGGTTTAGCTGCAATTCACCGAGGATAGCCAATCTTCTAACTTGAAAGAGAAAGATCTTAGGTGTAGAATCCCGTTACCGATGTGATGGGCATATTGGAAATTTGGAATGGGTTAGGATTGAGTGCATGCATGTTTCGAATTGCACATGCATCTTAGCCTCTATACTTATAAATAAATGATCATTGTTGCACTAGCATATGCATGTACATACATGTATGACATAATCCTGGTATCTTTGTGTAAATTGGAAATTCTATGATTTTTGTGTAGATCGTGTTTTGAATATTGAATTGGAGTGAAAAATGAATTCTAGGGATTTAAAAAATGGAATTGAAGTGTATGAGTATGTGTTTCATATTTTTGAGGATTTTTAGGAAACTTTCTAGAATTTTTGGAGTTATGGGTCCGGAACGAAAAAATGACATAATGGTTGATTAATTGGATTCTGGTTCCGAAATTGATTGGCAAATGGCATTGAAAAAGTAGAGTCATTATTTTAGGATTTATTGTTTAGAGCCACTACAAATTTGAGAGAAAATTAGAATAAGAATTGGATTTTTAGACCCTAAGAAATGGGCATGTGGCAAGTGAATTGCCAAACATGCCTTAGCCATTAAATCCTTTGTTTAAAACCCTTACCATTTGAATTTGCTCCCACGACACTCTCTCCCTTTTTAAAGAAAAAAATTGGTCTTCTTCTTTGTTCTTCTTCTTCTCCTCCTTCATGATCTCCTTGCTTCTTTTCTTCCATTTTCTTCTTACTAAATTGCTTCCTTCTCCATCTTTAACCTATCCTTAAGCTTGGTGTTGGAGAAGATGATGAGTGGTGAGGAAATGGGTGATTACCGTGGGTGTTGTTAGAGTTGGAAGGGTTGGAGATTTTGAAGTGATTTTGAAGATTTATCAAGTAAGTTCTTACTCCTTTTGCTTTGGATAGTTTAGTTTGTGGATTAATTGAAGTATATTGATGATTGATTAGGGTATTTGATAAAAGGGGAAATGTATAGGTTTCGGATGATATGAATTCTTGAATTTTTCTTTTCTTTGAATTGGGAAATTGAGGGATAATGGTTATTTGAGGAAATTGAGTTTAGGGATTAGTTGTTTTAAGTGTATTAAGTTGCTTGGGAGTGTTTTGAACTGAGATAGATGGATTAAAATTTGACAGAAGTGGAAAATCTGGGTTTCGGGAGTGTTTCTGGGATTGCACGCCGCGACGTGTTCATCGCACGCCGTAACGAGCAATTTGCCTTCGTGACGCTTTCTGACGACGAATCTATGCAAGCCAAGGCGACGTCAATGAGCACGCCATGATCTTTCAACGATATCGCCACAACGTATGCGAGGGATCTCGCCGCGGCGAGCAACCTTGCATCGCGACGAGGACATCGATTTTTCGAGAATGATTTGTTTCGTTTGAATGATGACTTTTGAGGTTTAAGTCCCTATGAATTAGTTCTTGCCTTATTTCAATTTAGAGACTAAGAACTGCAAATTTATAAGAATGGAATTTCTGAATTTATTTCGAAAATTCTCGAAATCGGATGGTAATTGAATAGTGAATTTGATTTCGATATAAAGATAGTCCCTATGTCTTGGAGTTTGACTTTTGGGAGTTCTGAACTTAGCTAAATAAGTTATGGAGTCTTTGAATTTTTATCTTTTAGGGAAGAAGAGTTGAGATGGGAAGATTCGGGAATAGTGTCGGGAATGTCATAAACATGTATAGTACACAGTTCATTCGCTGCATGTGCATTATTGACTATTGAAAATTTTGCTATCGGTAATGTTTGTGTATTTTGATTGTTTTAGAGGCTCAAGTGGAGCGTCGATCTTCTGACGTGGCTGAGACTTCCAGGCAGTAGCTCGGAAGTTAAGTGGTGAGTAACTTAGTTGGTTCCTCAGCCTTTATGTGTTAAATATTATGTGCTTATGCCATGCGGAGATGAATGGAGGGCTTATGTGTACTTTGATTTTGATTGGTTCCGGACCATAGGTGTCCGAAGCATTGAGTACTTGATATCGAAGTGTAAATTATGTGTAAAATGGTAATTACTGTGAATTGAGACATATGCATTCATGCATAGAGGCATGCTCAGATAATGACAGTTGTGATCGCAGCAGCCATCGTATTTCAGAGCTAAAGATGAACGAGGCCCAACGTAATTCAAAGCCACAGGCTCACCGTATCAAGGCATTCAGGCCCAACGTATTTCAGAGCCGCAGGCTCACCGTATAATGTGCGCGTTACTGGGACATAACAGGCGCACGGTCACAACACCGTAATAAAATAGAAAGTGTCACATGTGCATTGCATTTATAAATGATTAAATGTGGACTGTGTGAAAGGCGAAATGCCTTATATTTCTGAAATGATAGCGCATGTGATGTTTCCGAATGTGATGCTATGCGATATTTTGTGAATTGTTTGTATATGCATGAGTTGAGTGAACTATCGATGATGGTTTCTCGCTGAGTTCGCAAACTCACCCAACATTGCAAATATTTTTCAGGACAGAGATAGTAGGCTCCTAGCTCCAGTGAGAGATAGACCTTTCCTGCCGTGTGAGCGCGTTGGCAAGAGAAGTTATGGCACTCAGGTCGGTTAGCTGGGACTTTTGGAGATGACCTAGTGAAGAGTTGTTTAGGTTTCTTTTGGATTTGTACAGGCAGTAATCATGAAAGTTGTACATTTATGGTTTCTAAGATATGAAATGAAAAAGTATTTTATGGTTTCAAATTTTTTTTAGAGTTTTTCATATTGATGCTTTGTAATTATGATGCCATGTGGATTTTAGTAGTGATCGTTCGTAGTGCACCCATATCATCGGATATGTATCGGAATAACCTACGGGCGTCCCAGTGCTTACCCTACGGTAAGGGGTCGCTACATTAGGTAGTATCAGAGCATGGTTTGACATTTGTTGGGACTAGTACGTATTTAGGCTTGAATTATTGTGAGAACTGTAGAAGTTGATCGAAATTATGGTTTTGTTTTAGGTCATCCATCCTTGGTGATCAGGTAGATCAACCAGCTGACCATGGATCAGTTGGAGCTAGTAGGGAGTCCTCAGTGGCTCGGTTTAAGGAGCGACCTCTAGGGTTCCATGAGGCGGAGAGGAGGTATTATAGGCTGCAAAGGCGGGGTCAGGACTTTATGGCAAGACATACCTGCTTGAGGCCGAGGATGGCCAAGAGGATGGCGAGTCTTGACGGATGGATTGTGATCTGAGATGAGAGGTTTGACTATCTGATATCTCTCTGAGGCCCGACTTTTATCAGTGGTGGAAGACTGTCCCGGGCAGCACCACTAGGCCTTGCTTATTGTCATGGGAGGAGTTTCTGACGGCATTTAGGGACAACTATATGCCCAAGGTATATCTTGAGATGAAGATGCAGGAGTTCCTAGAGTTGAAGCAGGGTACGATGACAGTGGCAGAGTATGAGGTTAAGTTCAACGAGCTCATGGGGTATGGTACTGTTCTGATTGCTACTGAGGCTGATAGGTGCCAGAGATTTGAGGGTGGGCTCAATCTGGAGATCCGTACCAGGTTAGCCCGATCTGATATGGGCACTTTTATTGAGTTGAGAGCTGTCGCAGGTGCGGGTTGAGCAGCTTCTGAGACAAAGTTAGGCTGAGACTGGTCAGGGATCCCGAGGTAAGAGATTGAGTGACAGTTAGGGCAGCTCTGGTAGGAGTTTTAGCAGGCGCCAGAGCAGGACCTTTAGGTCTTCAGGAGGATCTTGACGATCAGGTTTGGTCGGATGGGAGATTTGTGCGGTGGCGATGCGATGGTAAAGGTTGAGGCGGTTTCCTCGGTCTGCGAGCATTGTGACAAGAGGCACCGGTCTTTGGAGATTGACCGAGCTGTTTGAGTTGTGGCTCCATGGATCATCGATTCGGATTGCCCTTACATTGGGAGCTTAATCTGCTATGGTAGACGATCGGCAAAGAACACCACCTTGTCTGTGAGCCGTGGTGGTGGATCTGGACTGAGAGGCCGAGGCAGAGTCCGTGACAGAGTTGAGGGGTTCGTTGTGAGGACAGAGGGACTGGGCAGCCGACAGCAGTCCCAGGCTAGAGTTTATGCTATGACTCGGTAGGAAGCTCAGGATTCCCAAGATGTCGTGGCTGGTATGCTTCTGATTTCTAGCTTTGAGGCATATGCATTGCTGGATCCTGGATCCACGCATTCATTTATTACACTACATGTGGCATGTAGATTGCATGGGGATAGGGAGATGTTGCAGTATGGGTTGGAGGTGAGTACACCTCTAGGTAGTACATCTGCTTTAGGAGAGATCTGCAAGGGATGTCCGATTCAGATTGATCGAGCAGTATTGAGTGCAGATCTTATAGTACTGCCTCTGAGAGAGATAGATGTGATTTTGGGGATGGACTGGCTTACTGCCCTGAGGTTGATGCAGAGAGGTTGTGAGGCCTATCTGGCCCACATGGTTGATACCAGAGTTGAGAAGAGGTTGCAGGATATTCCCGTGATCAGGGAATTTCCAGATGTGTTTCCTGAGGAGTTACCGAGTTTGTCGCCGGATCGAGAAACGGAGTTCTCAATTGACTTCGTTTCAGGTACCGCTCCTATATCCATACCTCCATATAGGATGGCACCGGTGGAACTGAGGGAGCTTAAGGCTCAGCTGCAGGAGCTTCTGGATAAGGGGTTTATCAGGCCTAGTGTTTACGCACTGGGAGCTCGGTTTTGTTTGTGAAGAAGAAGGATGGGACTTTGAGACTGTGCATCGACTATAGGCAGTTGAATCGGGTGACAGTAAAGAACAAGTATCCACTACCTAGGATCGATGATTTGTTTGATCAGTTGCAGGGGGCTCAGGTGTTCACTAAGTTGGATTTGCGATCTGGGTATTATCAGTTGAAGATAGCTGAGGTTGATGTGCCTAAGAGTGCTTTAAGGAGCAGGTATGGGCATTTCGAGTTCTTAGTGATGCCGTTTGGGTTGACTAATGCCCCGACATCTTTTATGGCTTTGATGAATAAGGTTTTTCAGCACTACCTGGATCAGTTTGTGATAGTGTTCATTGATGATATTTTGGTATATTCGAGGAATAGACAGGAGCACGCAGAGCATTTGAGGATTGTTTTGCAGCTTATGAGGGCTAAGCAGTTGTATGCCAAATTCAGTAAGTGTGAATTTTGGCTGGATGAGGTTGTATTTCTAGGACATATTGTGACTGGTGAGGGTATTTAGGTGGATCCTCGTAAGGTCGACGTAGTGTTACATTGTGAGGCCCCTAGGAATGTGTCTGAGGTTCGGAGTTTCCTAGGATTGGCCGGTTATTACCGGAGATTTATCGAGGGGTTCTCACTGATCTCAGCCCCTTTGACAAAACTTCTGAGGAAGAATGTGCCGTTCAGATGGACTGAGGAGTGCCAGAAGAGCTTTAAGGAGCTGAAACATCGGTTAACTTCTGTACCGGTGTTAGGTATTCCATTTGGGACTGGAGGATATGAGGTGTACAGTGATGCTTCGCATCAGGGATTGGGGTGTGTTCTGATGCAGCGCGGTAGAGTGATAGCGTATGCCTCGAGACAATTGAGGTCTCACGAGGTGAATTACCCAGTGCATGATTTGGAGTTAGCTGCAGTTGGTTTTGTCCTGAAAATCTGGAGGCATTACTTATATGGGGAGACGTTCCAGATTTTCACTGATCATAAGAGTTTGAGGTATCTGTTGAGTCAGAGAGAGTTGAATCTGAGACAGAGGAGATGGATTGAGCTGCTTAAGGACTATGATTGTACGATTGAGTATCATCCAGGGAAGGCCAATGTGGTAGCTGATGCTTTGAGCAAGAAATCTCATATCAGTGCAGCTCAGATACAGATTGGGAGATTGCCTAGCTTGATTCAGTTGAGAGCTCTGAATGTGCAAATAGATTTGGATCAGGATGGGGCTTTGATTGCTACTATGAGGCTTAGGCCAATGTTGCATGACAGGATCAGGCGAGTTCAGGACCAGGATCCTATGTTAGTGAGATTGATTGTCAGAGTGAAATCTGATCTGACTTCTGATTTTGAGTTGAGAGATGGGACATTATGGATGGATCAGAGACTCTGTGTTTCAGATGTGGATGATTTGAGTCGTGAGATTCTGGAGGAGGCGCATATGGCCGCCTATGCTATGCATCCTGGTACTAACAAGATGTATAATTATCTTAAATTGCATTTTTGGTGGCCGGGCATGAAGAGGCAGGTGGCAGAGTTTGTTTCTCGATGTTTGACGTGCCAGCAGGTTAAGGCTGAGCACCAGGCTCTAGTGGAAAAATTGCATTCGTTGCCCATTCTGGAGTGAAAATGGGAGCGAATTACGATGGATTTTATTATGGGGTTGCCTAGGACGCCGAGACAGCATGATGCGATCTGGGTCATAGTAGACCGGTTGACTAAATCGGCTCACTTCTTGCCAGTGAGAGAGAGCAATACTCTTGATCAGTTAGCCCAGAAGTATGTGACAGAGATTGTGCGACTGCATGGGATCCCGGTGTTGGACCCCGATTTTTGAGTAAAATTTGGAAATATGAAGTGAAAGTAAATGAGTGGTTTTATATATGTATTGTGAAATAAAATTAATTATGCTTTGAGGAAATTCATAAGAAAAGAATGATTTTGATTTTGATACCTTCGGGTTTTGAGTAGATTGGTATGGTTTATGAAATTAAGGTGGATGAGTTGATTGAAATGAAGTTAAATAGCAAGAATTAAAAAGAAAAAGTGTAAAAATTTGAAGAATTTAGAAAATTTGACTTTTTGACCATTGAGAGTTGACTTTTGATTTAGTCAAAATTTGAGAAAATGTTCTACATGAAACTTGTAGGTTATGTTGAGAGTTTTCTGTAGCCATAAAGTTTGCAATTTTTCGATATCGAAAGTGAAAGTTATGATCAGTCAAAGTTTAGGTGTGTTATCGGTTGACTTATGTTATGGCTAAAACTATAACTGAGAAATTGACCTAGTTAGTGGTTGAATTTGCTTCTGAGTGCTTCATGGAAGTTGAATAATTTGATTTGATCTTTATTTTGATATAAAGTATGAGATTTTTTGATTAAGGAATAATAAGTTATGATTTTTACAAATTTATGTTACGGTTTTAGCATGATTATTAGAGGACAGAAGTTTTGATTAGAAAATTGACTTCTTTAGAGGTCAAATTAATTTTTATGTCCTTCATGAAAGTTGTAGGTGACTTTATGATCTTCACATCGATATAAAATATGACATGATTGGAGTTTGGAGTTGAAAGATAGAAATTTTCAAAGTTGAGGACTTTGTTTAAGTATTTATTATTTGGGCTAAATCTTTGATTATAAAATTAATCATTTTAGAGATGGAATTGGTTGTGGAGTTCTTCATAGAAATTGTAGAGCTTCCTTCAAGCTTTCCATAGAGATCAAGTTTGTCAAGTTTAGACTTAGGAATCAAAAGATATGAATTTTGGAAGTTTTAGAAATTAAAAAAGATTATTATTATTAAGTCTTTTGCCGGTGCGACGTGATCAACGTCGAACGACGCCGTTTCCTTCTTTGCCTGCGGAAATGACACCGTTTTGGGCGTTTGGGGTCTCCTTCTTTTATTTTGGTTATTTGTTTCTAAATCCGACCCCTCCTCACTCTTTTGCTTATATCTTTTTCGTCCGACATCCGATTGAGTTGATTCTTGAAGCGTTGGATTCCTAAGAAAATTACCTACATACTCATGGGAAATTTGTAATTTTATGAGATTAAATTAAGGGTGATTAATTTAATCAAAGTGAGTTGACTAATTTTCTAAACATAGTTCACTATTTTGCGAAATTTGGGATCTGTGGTGATCCGATTGAAGTGATTCTTGAGGCGAAATAAAATTAAGACATGGGGCTGAAAATCATGTGAAGAAATGAAATGTCAATTTTGCCCCTAAGACCTTCAAATTATGAATGGAAGTTCGGATTCGTGTGCAGTCTTGGATTAGGAACATCTAAAAGTATTTTGAGCATAACTTTTGATCTGGAAATCGGAATGAGGTGATTCTTGTTTTCAATTAAACTAGAGACATAAGGATACAATTTTTATGAATACTTCAAGTTTCAATTTTGTGTTTAAGAATGTTAATTTCTGGATGGAAATAATCGTACATGGAAAATGTGTTAGAATATGAAAATGTCAGAAATGTTTTTGAGCATAACTTCTGATGTAGTGCTCCGAATTGGATGATTCTTGTGGCATTATGAAATTAAGACATAGAGGAACATTTCTCTAGAAGGAAGTTTTGATAAATTCCTTTAAATTGATAGTGCGAATCAAACCCGCAAGTAAGCATGACTTTAAGCTTTGAATGGAGGGGCAATATGGTCATTTGACCTTCATTAATGACATGGCCTCTAAACACATAAGGAGTTGTCGTTTTAAGCACATGAAAGGCACGAAATTGGTTGGGAAAAATCAGAACAAAGAAGAAGAAAATAAGAAGATTAAAGGAAAGAGTCGGTGATGGCGATGGAGAAGAAGAAAAGTAAGGAAATTTTTTATTTTTATGAGTCTTAGAGCAAGATTTTGATAGTGTTCCAAGAGAGAAAAATATGGAGGAGCACAAGAGCTTCCTTTTAAGCCAAGAAAAGTCAGATTTCGGTGAAAAATGAGGGAATTTTAAAGTTGAGGAAAGAAGAAGGATTTTGGAGATTTGGAGCTTGGAACAAGTTTCTGGCATTGATTCGAGGTGGGTAGCGTATTTATATTTTGATTTGTAAGCAATATCTGATTTTCAAAAATTAAAGAAAGCAAAATTTGGATTTTCATAAATTATTTGTTTTGTAAATGTTTGAAAAGAAAAGTTGATTAATGTTTGAACTTATGATTTTCAAATGATTTCTGAAAAATTATTACAAGCTTAAATTCATTGTTTTAAATGAGTTGATAAACCAATAGCAATTTCTGGAATTCATTTGTTATAAATGCATTGTTGAATTATGCACATTGTTGAAAACATTGATTGAATGATTTGATTGTTGAAATTAGTATTTGAATGGTGAATTGATTGAATTGTATGCATTATGTGAATGTGTGAAAATTAAGATTTTGAAAAATGCCTTCGGGCAATTCGAATTTCCGTTTTCGATTATGTGTTATGTGGGTTTGGTCAGGTCCCTCGTGAGTCAATGCATTGTCTCTATTCGTTTATAGCCTTCTCCCGGTTGCCCGCTAGTAGCATGGAGCTTCGATTTCGGACTCCCTTCACGGCTATACTGGACCGCTATGCGGGAAAGTGTAATGCGTTACATTCACGGCCGCAGGACATTATCTTGGAATGTGCGACGCTCTATTTTGGACCGAACCAGACCATTTTGATATGTTACGTGTTTTTGATTTGTTTCTGTGTGCTGCATTCATGTTTAAAATTGAGAAATGAAAAAGTGGGATTTATAGGAAAAGATTGTAAAATTGAAAGGTTTGAGGAAACTGTTTGAAAAGCTACAAAGTTTGAAAAATTAGCCCTTTTGGCAAAAAGCTTATGAAAAATGATTTCTGCTTATTTGTCAATTTATAAATGTGTTATCCACTGAGCCGTTGAGCTCACCCCCCCCTTTCATCCCCATCTCTAGGTTTCGAGCAGAAGATCGGATGAAAGAATGTGAAGATGTTTGGTCCGATTTTGCATCGTCTGTAATTTGATGTGAATTGAGATTGGATATCAATATTGTTTATGGCTTGAATTTCCATTAAGTAAGTGATTATGATATGTTTCGAGCATGTATTTCAGAATGTATAAGGATTACGAATTGATGTATGAGAGTATGAAATTGTATATGAAATTGTGTATGAGTTTGGGAATGAGATTGAATTATAAGACCGGTTAGATTGAAGTACAATTATGAAAGTGTTTTAAAATTAGGTTTGCGTTTGTGTATACTGAGATCCCGGAAAGAGGGTTCGGTTGATTTTGATGATTGTATGATTGATTGGGCATTTAGAAGTGTATTTTGAACCATTTGCAGGTTTTGGGTTAGGTCAAAGGCAGCCGTTATGCTGCCGAAATTTCGTTAGATAATAAGTTGAAAATGAATAAAAATAAGATTAAGATGTGTGATAATGGATTATGGGACTTATATGAAAGTTTGTGATGAATTGAAAATGAATAAAAATAAGATTAAGATGTGTTCTCCTCCTTCGTGATCTCCTTGCTTCTTTTCTTCCATTTTCTTCTTACTAAATTGCTTCCTTCTCCATCTTTAACCTATCTTTAAACTTGGTGTTGGAGAAGATGATGAGTGGTGAGGAAATGGGTGATTACCGTGGGTGTTGTTATAGTTGGAAGGGTTGGAGATTTTGAAGTGATTTTGAAGATTTATCAAGTAAGTTCTTACTCCTTTTGCTTTGGATAGTTTAGTTTGTGGATTAATTGAAGTATATTGATGATTGATTAGGGTATTTGATGAAAGGGGAAATGTATAGGTTTCGGATGGTATGAATTCTTGAATTTTTCCTTTCTTTGAATTGGGTAATTGAGGGATAATGGTTATTTGATGAAATTGAGTTTAGGGATTAGTTGTTTTGAGTGTATTAAGTTGCTTGGGAGTGTTTTGAACTGAGATAGATGGATTAAAATTTGACAGAAGTGGAAAATCTGGGTTTCGGCGTGTTTCTGGGATTGCACGCCGCGACGTGTTCATCGCACGCCGTAACGAGCAATTTTGCCTTCGCACGCTGCGACGAGTGAATACGCACGCCGCGGCGAGCGTTAGCGAGCACGCCGCGATGCGCCCCAACGCATACGCCACGACGTATGCGAGGGATCTCGCCGCGGCGATCAACCTTGCGTCGCGACGAGGACATCGATTTTTCGAGAATGATTTGTTTCGTTTGAATGATGACTTTTGAGGTTTAAGTCCCTATGAATTAGTTCTTGCCTTATTTCAATTTAGAGACTAAGAACTGCAAATTTATAAGAATGGAATTTCTGAATTTATTTCGAAAATTCTCGAAATCAGATGTTAATTGAATAGTGAATTTGATTTCGATATAAAGATAGTCCCTATGTCTTGGAGTTTGACTTTTGGGAGTTCTGAACTTAGCTAAATAAGTTATAGAGTCTTTAAATTTTTATCTTTTAGGGAAGAAGAGTTGAGATGGGAAGATTCGGGAATAGTGTCGGGAATATCATAAACATGTATAATACACAGTTCATTCGCTGCATGTGCATTATTGACTATTGAAAATTTTGCTATCGGTAATGTTTGTGTATTCTGATTATTTTAGAGGCTCAAGTAGAGCGTCGATCTTCTGACGTGGCTGAGACTTCCAGGCAGTAGTTCGGAAGTTAAGTGGTGAGTAACCTAGTTGGTTCCTCAGCCTTTATGTGTTAAATATTATGTGCTTATGCCATGCGGAGATGAATGGAGGGCTTATGTGTACTTTGATTTTGATTGGTTCCGGACCATAGGTGTCCGAAGCATTGAGTACTTGATATCGAAGTGTAAATTATGTGTAAAATGGTAATTACTGTGAATTGAGACATATGCATTCATGCATAGAGGCATGCTTAGATAATGACAGTTGTGACCGGAGCAGCCACCGTATTTCAGAGCTAAAGATCAACGAGGCCCAACGTAATTGAGCCCACAGCTCACCGACGTGTCGAGCATTCAGCCCAATGTATTTCAGAGCCAGAGCTCACCGTATAATGTGCCCACTTCGGGATAGAAGCGGTATGCGGTGACAACACCGTAATAAAATGGAAAGTGTCACATGTGCATTGCATTTATAAATGATTAAATGTGGATTGTGTGAAAGGCGAAACGCCTTATATTTCTGAAATGATAATGCATGTGATGTTTCCTAATGTGATACTATGCGATATTTTGTGAATTGTTTGTATATGCATGAGTTGAGTGAACCATCGATGATGGTTTCTCGCTGAGTTCGCAAACTCACCCAACATTGCAAATATTTTTCAGGACAAAGATAGTAGGCTCCTAGCACCAGTGAGAGATAGACTTTTCCTGCCGTGTGAGCGCGTTGGCAAGAGATGTTATGACACTCAGGTCGGTCAGCTGGGACTTTTGGAGATGACCTAGTGAAGAGTTGTTTATGTTTCTTTTGGATTTGTACAGGCAGTAATCATGACAGTTGTACATTTATGGTTTCTAAGAAATGAAATGAAAAAGTATTTTATGGTTTCAAAATTTTTTTAGAGTTTTTCATATTGATTCTTTGTAATTATGATGCCATGTGGATTTTAGTAGTGATCGTTAGTAGTGCACCCATATCGTCGGATATGTATCAGAATGACCTACGGGCGTCCCGGTGCGTACCCTACGGTAAGGGGGCGCTACATTAGGACTAGTTTCCCTCTTTTGTAGATTGGGGAAAAGGCCTAGAACCCTGATGTAACAAAACTAATCTAGGGAAGATCTGGTGGCTGCTGCAAGCAAAAACCCATAATGTCCCTAACTACAAAGAAAGATAAAGAAAACCTAAGAAAAAATTTTAAAGGTCATAATAAGATAATTGAGTTTAAAGACGATTTGTAAAATGGAGAAGGCATTAAATATCCTATTTTACTTGAATTAAAAGATAAGTTCAATTTATATGAAAATAAGATCTGAACAAAATATTGATGAAATAAATTAAATGAAAGAATTACTATGAATTGATTTTGTTTGAGATAATAAAAGGATCTTCAAAAGGTTGAAATATATTTGAAAGAAATTTGATGAATATTTAAATTAAAAATAAAATGATTGAATTTATTGTTCATTAGGCTAAATGATTTTGAGTTTCAAAAGAAAATGTAGTGAACCTAAATTCTTAGGTTATGTTTAGTTGGACATAAGATTTTTAATATAATGGAGCGATTTAAAATAAATTGGAATATAAATGGATATAATATTTAAAATTTTTGTTTGGGAGGGATGTAAGATTTCATAATGTAATATAGTGAAATGTTGTTTGGAATAAGGATTTATAATGTAATATAATGAAAAGTTGTTTATCATTTTGCATTCCATCTTAAACCTCCCAAATCGGAGGTTTCTCATTTGTATTATTTAATATAAAATAATATGCAATATGAAACCCTCTTCTTCCATCACATTCCATTCCATTCCATTATAAACTCTCCTCCCAAACAAAAAATAATATTTCATTTTAGTAATAAACTCCCAACCAAACATAGTCTTAGTGTTTAAAAGGAGTAAGGTTTAAAACTAAAAATTTAAATGGCTTAATTTTAAATTGCTAATAGGTCTAAACTAGAAACATAGTATAAAAATAAGGGGAATATTTTAAGGGGAATAAAAGCCTAAACTTATACAAAGGAAAATAAGTAAATAGACATTTCGAATGGGCCTACAAATGCAACAAATTTTCTAAAATTAAATCAACGAAAAAGATAGAAATAATGCCAATAGGCCAAGAAGTCCAATTAAAATTTTCTCATTTTATGTATTAAAAAAAGATTAACTTTTAATAGAGAGAAACAACTAAATAAGGTTTGATGAGAGAAAAAAGAAAATTGGGTTTAAACAAAGAAGTTAGTTTAATTTAAGATAATTCTTTTTTAAGTTTTTATTAAAGAATTTGTTTGTTTCTCACACACACTTTGCATTTATACTCTCTATGCATTCACACAAACACTTAAACAAGCATGAAAAGATAAGAAAACAAATTTGTATTCTTTTTAGTTTAGGCTTATTTAGTATTTGAATATAAAGTATAAGACTCAATTCTTTGAAAAGCTGATTTAGTATTTAGCTCCAGGAAACATTAGTCCTTCAGGTGCTTCGAAAAGTCCATTGGAGAAATGAGATGCTATCAGATCATCAAACTTTTCCAAGAGGGTGTGGCTATTGTTGCTACCGCGTGATCTTTCTATTCACCATGTAAATATACAGAATGCATATAAGAAGTTGTATTGATATACATGGAGAGAAATGAGGTTGTTCTCACTTATCTATTTTTCTTTTCCTAAGCAAATTCTGTTAAGAAATATCATTCTAATAATTGTTGTACATTTACTTTCCTTCTTCTCGTATATATTTTTCCTTATTAGTTTGTTGAATATCCCGCTGATAGTGGATCACTTGTTCTATGGCTTAGATGTAGGAGAATAATTAGATAGTCTCTCTGTATATATAGACTTGTATTCTTTCAATGAAATAGACGACGAAACACAATAAGCCAACTTTCTGCTTTTCCTATCTATTTCTTAAGATGGTATTAGAGCAAGCTTCTAATCCATGGTAGGAAACAACAAAAATCCAAGCACCACCTCCATCATGGATCCAATAAATCCATATTATGTTCATCATTCAGATCATCCAAGTCACATACTTGTCCTCGTCAAATTAAATGGTGCCAATTACCCATCATGGAGCAAGTCTATGATTCATGCTCTCATAGCTAAAAACAAACTTGGCTTTATTGATGGGTCCATTGAACAACCTTCAACAGTAGAACAACTAACAAAATATGCTTTATGGAATCAATGCAATAGCATGATCTTATCATGGCTCACTCACTCCGTAGAACCTGATCTTACAAAAGGGGTCATTCATGCAAAGACATCCTATCAAGTTTGGGAAGATTTCAAAGATCAATTCTTACAAAAGAATGCATCTGTAATATACCAAATTCGAAAATCATTGGCTTTACTCACACAAGGTACCATGACAGCTTCAACTTATTTCACAAAACTCAAAGGTCTTTGGGATGAATTAGATACATATTGAGCACTTCCCACTTGCAAACAGATGAAAGCACATAATGAACAGAGAGATGAAGATCGTTTGATGCAGTTTCTTATGGGTCTTAATGACACTTATAATGTTGTTTGTACAAATGTCCTCATTATTTCCCCACTACCTAATGTATGCCAAGCATACTCGCTTGTTACTCAAGAGGAAACCTAACGACAATTGACACTGGAGCAGCTGAAAATTTCTCCATTGTAGTTGTTGTTTCAAAACATGGAAATAATTCCTCATATAAATTCAAAGACAAGTATTGTGAGCATTGCAATAGAGAAGGCCACACAATTGAAAATTGTCGCACTCTAAAGTTCATTGCAAATATTGTGATAAAAAAGGCCTTACTGAGGATAGATGCAAATTCACAAATGGCACATGGGTTTCCAATGACAACACAAGAAGCCAAGGTAATCGAAACAAAAATTCACAACGTGGAACTCAAAGAAACACAATGAATTCTTTGGCTATGCAACAGAATCTTCTCAATCTCAATCCACACATGGAGTTCAATCACAAGACATCAATAATTCTCGTGGACTTTCTTCAGATCAACTTTGACAAATTGCTCAAAACTTGTCTATGATGGCTTATAATCATATTTCACCCGGTAAAAGTGACGCTTATATAAATGCTACAGGAATGTCTCTTTTTCAAAATGCTTCAATTAATTATGTGCTTACTAAGCCTTAGATCTTGGATAGTAGAGCTACTGACCATATCACTTCTAACTCCACACTTTTCACTCAAACAAAATCTTCTTCTATTCCCATTGTCAATCTACCAACAGGGTCATCTGCCTTAATTAAATCCACTGGAACCATACCATTTAACTCATATATCACCTTAAATAATGTTTTATGTGTTCCTTCCTTTCGCTTAAATTTAATGTCTTTTAGCAAACTCACCAGTGATTTAACTTGTTGTGTCATTTTATTTCCCACCTTTTGTGTTTTACAGGACTTGTCTACGGGGAAGATGATTGGCTTGGGTAAACAACATGGTGGTCTCTATTACATGTCTTCGCTATAACAAACACCTATTTCTTATCAAGTTTCACAAGCCCCAGATTTATGGCACATACGTCTCGGACATCCGTCATCATCCCGCCTTAGATTAATTGCTCCACTATTATCTTCTCATAATATCAATTTTGATAATAAATGTATTGTTTGTCCTATGGCTAAACAGACCAAACTCCCATTTCCTTCAAGTATTATCTTTACAAATGATCCATTTGATTTATTACATTGTGATATTGGGGGTCCACACAAAGTACCAACTCATTCAGGGGCTCTTTTTTTTTCTCACAATCGTGGATGATTTTACAAGGTGCACTTGGTTATTTCTTATGCAATTCAAATCTGAAACTCAATCTCTTTTGCAGTCATTTTTGCATTTGCTAAAACACAATTTCATACATCAGTTAAAGCAATCAGAGTAGACAACAGAAAAGAATTCTTGTCCATGATTTTTTTTTCAATCTCATGGCATTGAATATCAGCATACTTGTGTTTCAACTCCCCAACAAAATGGGGTAGTTGAATGCAAACATCGCCATATACTAAATGTCGCACGAGCATTACACTTTCAATCTTCTATGCCTATCACCTTTTGGGGGGAATGTGTATTGACCGTTGTCTATCTTATTAACCGATTGCCATCCCCATTGTTATCTTTAAAGTCACCTTATGAATTATTATACAATCATCCACCATCACTTGATCACTTGAAAGTCTTTGGTTGTTTGTGTTACACAACGGTTGTCGAACCTAGTCATAAATTTGACGCTCATGCCAAACGTTATGTTTTTATGGGGTACCCTACTGGTCAAAAGGGCTACAAACTTTTTGACTTAGAAAACAATTTTTTTTTGTAAGCCGTGATGTCCAATTTTTTAAGACTATCTTTCCTTTCAGTTCAACCACACCAAAGCCATCTACAATGCCTTCCAACCTTTCCATTGACATCACAAACGGTTGGGATCCTTCATCGATAAATACTTTCCCATCCCAACACTCTTCCCACCAGCCTGCATTCATACCTGAACCTACATCTTTTATAGATTCCCCACCAAATATTGTTGAAGAAAATATTTCTACCCAATCTACACATCTACTATGCCTTCCATCGCAAACTTCGATAATGTTTCCTTCACTCAAACACCCTCTCCTCCACCTTTAAGTTAATCTCTTCGGCCAAAGCAACCCCCAACATGGCATAAAGACTATATACTGTTAGCACAAGTCAATCATCCTTCCACGAAGTCACGCACTGTAAAAGGTACTAGGTATCCTCTTTCTCATTTTCTCTCATACTCTCATATATCTTCTACCCATTGCACCTTTTTAGCTGACATTACAGGTCATACCGAGCCTCAATCATATGCTCAAGCTATCCTTGATCCATATTGGCAACAAGCTATAAATGTCGAGTTAGAAGCATTGTAGCAAAATAAGACTTGGAGTTTAGTTCCACTTCATGATGGCCATAAGCCCATTGGCTGCCGATGGGTGTACAAAATCAAATACAAATCAGATGGGAAAATTGAACGCTACAAGGCTCGCCTTGTTGCAAAAGGATACATGCAAATTGAGGGAATTGATTAACAGCAAACATTCTCTCCTACAGCAAAACTCACTACACTTTGTTGCCTCCTTGCTATCATTTCTGCTCGCAATTGGCTTGCCTACCAACTAGATGCTCAAAATGCTTTCCTTCACAGAGACTTACAAGAGGAAGTATACATGGAACCTCCACCTTGTTTCTACAGACAAGGGGAGAATATTATATGTCGGCTCCACAAATCTCTTTGCGATTTTAAGCAAGCCTCAAGAAATTGGTTCAACAACCATTCAAAAGGCTGGCTACCAACAATCAAGGGCTGATTATTCTCTTTTCGCCAAGGCTAAAGGTACCTCATTTACTACGATTCTCATTTACGTAGATGATGTCCTACTCACAGGGAATTATATTCAAGAATTTGAGAGCCTTAAAAAGTTCCTTCTCACACGCTTCCATATCAAAGATTTTGGAGACTTGAAATATTTTTCGGGCATTGAATTCTCACGTTCAAAGAAAGGAATTGTTATATCTCAAAGAAAATATGCAATAGATATTTTAGAAGATTCAGGGCTTCTTGGTGCTCGCCTAGAGAAATTTCCAATGGAACAAAATTTGAAGCTCACAACCACAAATGGAACTTTGTTGAATGATCCACAAAATACAAAAAGTTGATTGGCAAGTTGATTTATCTCACCGTGACAAGGGCTGACATAGTTTACTTTGTTCAAACACTTAGTTAATTCATGCAAGAGCCTCAAAAACCTCATTGGGATGCAACCATACGAATTCTTAAATACATCAAAAGCTCTCCTAGTCAAGGTTTGCTATTTTCTTCCACAAACAATCTTGCTTTGAAAGCTTTTTGTTATTCAAATTGGGGAGGTTGTCGTACTATAAGAAGATCAGTCATGGGTTATTGCATTTTTCTTGGAAATTCTCTTGTGTCGTGGAAATCCAAGAAACAAGCTAATGTTTCCAGATCATCAGTTGAAGTGGAGTATCGAGCTATGGCTAATACATGTTTGGAGCTTACTTGGCTACGTTATATCCTACAAGATTTAAAGGTTCCAAAGATAGCTCCTATACCATTATTTGGTGACAATCAAGCAGCTTTACACATTGCGGCAATTCTTGTTTTCTATAAACATACAAAGCATATTGAATAGATTGCCATATAGTTCGAGAGAAATTACAAGCTAGAATGATTAGTCCATCATATGTTCCTATTCACTTCTAATTAGCAGATGTCTTTACAAAAGCATTGGGAAAGGATCAATTTGAGACGCTACGAGACAAGTTGGGACTTCATGATATTCACTCTCCAAATTGAGGGGGACTGTTAAGAAATATCATTATAATAATTATTGTACATTTACTTTCTTTCTTCTTGTATATATTTTTCCTTATTAGTTTGTTGAATATCCCACTGATAGTGGATCACATGTTCTATGGCTTAGATACAGGAGAATAATTAGATAATCTCTCTCTATATATAGACTTATATTCTGTCAATGAAATAGACGATGAAACACATTAAGCCAACCCTTTGCTTTTCCTATCTATTTCTTAAGAAATTAATTATCATGTGATTATAGCTGAAAGCATAAACTCAAGGGTATCATTTCTTCTCTGCCATTGTTGACATTGTGATTGCTAGAAAAGTCATTGCCAATAATTAAGTACCATCACTTGAGCCCTACAAAGTACAAATGATGTAGGGCAACACAAAAAGTCATCAATATAATATTGACACTCTGCAACCACACGCTTATCTGAAACATCAAGGGTCCATTCTTATCATTCAAAATAGCATTAGTGTATCCCCACCAAAAGCAAACTAAATGAAAGAGATATACTTTGGCTGTGACTCGCAAAGTCAAGTTCCTTTAATTTTGGCTGGTTTTACCAGTTTATCTTTGACCGCCGAAATGTTTCTTATTGGCTTGACCTGTTCATAAATGTAAGTTAGTCATCTTTATAAAAAAGGAAATGCGAGATCCAAGATACCTTATGCTGAGACATTGGTACTGCGTTTTTGACTTTAGTATAACGTCTTTGAATTGTGCAGAGAGAAAAATTTAGGCTTAAAGAGTAGAAGAGAAGGGAAGCAGGAGGGAGCTCGCATGATGTTCCCATTACCGATTCCTGTCAACTTGGTACTCTGCTTAACACAGGTACTCGCAGTGTCTACAAAATTCACAAAGCCTAAATGCCAAGAGTTTTGTGGAGATGTTGCAATCCCTTTTCCTTTTGGAATTGGAGTCGGTTGTTACATGAACGAGAACTTTGTTGTAACATGTGATAACTCTTTTAACCCTCCAAAACCATTCTTGAATAGAACAGGAATGGAATTGTTGAGGGTTTCTATGAGTGGTGTAGTTCAAGTCAACAATCCAATTATTTCTGCATCATGCAACAATAGCATCGGTCTTTCTTCACCTGCCAGGGTGGACTTGTCTAGCGACCCTTTCATTTATTAAACCACCTACAATCGATTCACAGCCATGGGTTGTGACAATTACGCCAAACTTTGTCAAAATAATGACGTCCTAGTTGGTGGATGTCTTTCATTTTGCAATGGGACTAAGAAAAATGAGGGCTATTATGGCCTTTATTGTTTTTAGACAACAATTCCTCCCTACATGAAGTCTTATGATGCTATCATGATGAACATAATACGCCAAACCTCAAGCTGCGCAAGCAATCACATAGCTTTCATGGTTGACAAGAACCAGTTTGATACTACTACTAATTTTGATGTCCTGCCACAAAAGACAAAGGTTTCAGCAGTTCTGGAGTAGGAGGCAGCTCAAGGGAGATGTGGTTCAACGGAAATTTCATCTGTCTTTTGTACTGATCGTTACTACTGGAGGCAGTTAAGCCTTAGTCATCTGTGCATTTGCTAAGGATTGAACTCTAATTCAAACGATAGCTCATATGCTAATTCCATCTCTTACGTGAAAGATAGTTGTGAAGGTAAGACATCTGTTATGTTGTTTTGGTGGCTCAATTTCTATCTTATATTGGGAAGAGATGAGAATGGGAGGATTTTTTCAAGTTATAAAAGAACTCCTCCCTTCCTATTCTAGATCATCCCAAAATTTGATATATACTCAAAATTTGTGCACATATCAAATTTAGTATTGTCTTCTTAATAAGAGAAGGCTGTCTTAAATAGTGCTCAGAGACTAGGCACAATTGGCCGAACTTCGTTATCAATTTTCAGGTGTGTTCTTTCCTTACCTCTTTTATTTATTCCACATTTATAGTATTCAATATTTGTTTGTCAGATTTATTTGTACGATTAGTTTGAGTGTATAATTCTATTCTCTTATACGTTGATGATTTGTACACGGGTCTAGGTTGTGATAATATATTATGCAAGTAAATTTTGTCTAGTAGTCTGAGTTTTAAATGGGACCACTATGACCCCTCTAGGCTTTACTGGGAATTTATTTGAAATGGTAATTTTGTCTTAGGAGTTCGTTTGACGGTCTTTCTTGGAAATTACCGAATCAGTAAATCACTAGTCGTAATTTGAGTAGGAAGTTACCTGGTTTTCCCAACAAGTGGTATCAAAGTCGAAGGTTCATCCTTGGTTTGTTTGTAATATGTGTAATATTGAATACTATTATTTGAGTCTATAATGACGTCTGTAAATTCACCCATAACTAGGGATATAACAAATATGGCACAAGTGACATCGACTTCCTCATCCACATGGCAGAGGATTCCAATGTCAAGTATGAATTTGGCGGTAGAAATATTTGACGGTACTGATCATTTTGGCATGTGGCAAGGCGAGGTTCTAGATTCTTTTTTCCAACAGGGCCTTGACATAGCTATTGAAGAAAAGAACCAGAATATGTAGAAGATAAGGATTGGAGTATCATAAATTAGTTGGCATGCAGAACAATTCGATAATGTTTGTCTAGAGAGCATAAGTATGCTTTCAAAAATGTGACTTTTGCGCACAAATTGTGGAAGGCATTGGAGGACAAATTTTTGAAAAAAAAAAGTGGTCAAAATAAGCTCCTTATAAGGAAAAGGTTGTTCCAATTTGAATGCCGACCAAGTACTACTATGAATGAACACATCACTCTGTTTAATCAATTAATAGCAGATATGTTGAATTTAGATGTACAATTCAAAGATGAAGACTTGGCTTTGATTTTGTTATCATCCCTTCTGAATGAATTTGAACACTTAGAAACTACTTTACTTCATTAGAAGGAGAATGTATCTTTAGATGCTGTGTGTTCTGCTTTGTATAGTCATGAATTGCAAAAGCAAGATAAAAAGAAAAGTAAAGTGGATACAGAAGATGAAGCATTTGTGGCAAGAGGTCGTCAGTAGAGCCAGTCGAAGGGCAGAAGAAGAAGATCCAAATAAAAAAGTTAAGTTGCCAAAGATGAGGTGCTTTTTGTCATAAGAAAGGGCACTGGAAGAAAGACTGTCCAAAGTTGAAGAAGAAAGGAAAGACTCCGCAAGATGCAATTGTTGCAGAATGTAAAAGTGATGCAGAGTCAGATGTCTCTTTGGTGGTATCACCTTCAACATTCCATTAAGACGAGTGGATTCTGGATTTAGGTTGCACCTATGATATGTCTCCCATTCGGGAGTGGTTCTTTGATTTTAAAGAAATTGATGGTGGAGTTGTTTACATGGGCAATGATAATCCATGTAAAACAGCTGGGATAGATTCAATCAAGCTGAAGAATCATGATGGATCCACCATAATTTTGAAGGATGTTCGGTACGTGTCGAATTTGAACAAGAATCTCATCTCTTTGGGGACCTTAGAGTCAAAAGGCATAGTTGTGATAATGAGAGATGGAATTCTTAAGGCAATTTTGGGAGCACTTGTGATGTTGAAAGGCATAAGGACAAATAATCTGTATTACTATCAAGGAAGTACAATTGTTAAGACAGTAGTGATAGCAACTTCCAGTAACAAGAAGGATGCAGAGGCAACAAAGTTATGGCATATGCGATTGGGACATGCTGGTGAAAAATCCTTGAAAAGTCTTGCCAAGCAAGGATTATTGAAAGGAGACTTGCAAATTGGAATTTTATGAGCATTATGTTTTGGGAAAACAAAGAAGAGTGAAATTTGGCACTGCCATCCATAACACTAAAGGTATTTTGGATTATGTTCACTCAGATGTGTGGGGACCTGCTAAGACTCCATCTCTTGGAGGTAGGCATTATTTTGTCACTTTTGTTGATGATTTTTCTAGAAGAGTATGGGTGTTTACTATGAAGAACAAAAAGATGTGCTTGGAGTTTTTCTCAAGTGGAAAGCTCAAGTTGAAAACCAGAAGGGAATAAAGATCAAAGTTCTCTGAACAAACTGGTGGAGAATACAAGAGTGGTCCTTTCCTGGAGGTATGCTAAGAGTCTAGCATAGTTCGACACTTTATAGTTAGAAAAACACCACAACATAATGGGGTATCGGAGCGTATGAACAGGACATTGGTGGAGAAAGTCCGTAGTGTGTTGTCTAATGCTGGGTTAGGCAGAAAGTTTTGGGATAAGGTAATGACATACGCTCAACATCTTGTTAATCGTTTGCCATCATCTACAATTGGTGGCAAGACTCCATTAGAGGTATGGTCTAGAAAACCTGTAACAAATTATGATTCTTTGCATATTTTTGGTTCTACTATATATTATCGTGTTAATGAATCAAAGTTGGATCCAAGAGCAAAGAAGGCACTTTTTATGAGCTTCAATGCTGGAGTTAAAGAATACTGTCTTTGGTGTTTAGAGGCAAAGAAGACTATTATTAGCAAAGATGTTACCTTTGATAAATCTGCTATGTTGAATAAGGTGACACAAAAGGAGACTGATGGTACATTGAAGCAGGTAGAGTATATGTCAAAGAAGATGAAGTGTATGCCGAAGCAGCTGAAGTTTGAATAAATGATGGTGAGCCCAGCAAAAAGCAATATCAATGACTCTTCTGTGGTATAAGAAGAGTCAGATGAAGAAGAGGTTCCGACCCAAGAATCTCAACAGCAGCCAGAATCAATTGTTGTTAGAAGGACAAGATGAGAGATTTAGAAACCTGCTCGTTTTACTGACATGGTGGCCTATGCACTTCCAGTTGTTGATGATATTCCAACCAATTTTTTAGAAGCCATCTGAAGTACAGAAAATGGTAGATGGAAAGATGCAATGGAAGAAGAGATGAAATCTCTTGAGAAAAACAAGACATGGAAGTTGACAAAACTACCAAAGGGAAAGAAGATAATTAGATGCAAATGGATAATTGCAAAGAAAGAAGGATTTCCAGACAAGAATGATGTTCATTACAAGGCAAGGTTGGTAGGTAAAGGCTATGTTCAGAAGGAGGGAGTTGATTATAATGAGGTATTTTCTCTAGTTGTTAAACATTCCTCCATTAGAATTTTGTTAGCCTTGGTAACGCAGTTGAATTTGGAGCTAGCTCAACTTGATGTGAAAACCGCGTTCCTACATGGTAACTTGGAGGAGAAAATCTATATGTCTCAGCCAGATGATTTTAAAGTTGCTAGTAAATAAAATTGGGTTTCTAAATTGAACAAATCGTTGTATGGATTGAAGCAATCACCAAGGCAATGGTACAAATGATTTGACAAGTTTATAATGGGCTAAAAGTACATAAGAAGTAAATACGATCAATGTGTGTATTTGCGCAGACTTCAAGATGAGACCTACATCTACTTACTCTTGTATGATGATGATATGGTAATAGTATCCAAGAGCCAAGATGAAATTAACAAAATGAAGGCTCTGTTGAATGAAGAGTTTGAGAAGAAGGATTTGGGAGAAGCCAAGAAGGTTCTTAGCATGGAGATAAGCAGGGATAGACAAAGAGGCAAGCTTTGACTGAATTAGAAGCAGTATTTGAAGAAAGTACTATAACGTTTTTCTATGAATAAAGATATAAAACCTTTAAGTACTCCGCTTGCTCCTCATTTAAAGCTTAGCAACCAGTTATCTCCAAAGACGGATGAAAAACGGGAATACATAGAGAAAGTCCCTTATGTTAATGCAGTAGGAAGCTTGCAATGTGTGTGCGAGACCCGATATTTCACAGGCAGTTAGTGTTGTGAGAAGATATATACATGATCCTGGCAAGGATCATTGGAAAACTATGAAATGGATTCTATGGTATATTCAAGATACCGTAAATGTTGACTTATTATTTGAGCGGGATAAATCACTTTGTAGCGCCCCCTTACTGTAGAGTATACACCGGGACGCCCGTAGGTCATACCGATGCAAAACCTACGATGAGGGTGCACTACGATTTGATTATTTCTATAAACCTCATGGCATCAATATAATAAAGCAGTAATATCAAATTCACTAATTTTTAAAACCAAATAGTACTTCTCATTTCATTTCTTAAAACTATAAGTTCACAATTCTATCCGATTACAACTGTACAGAACCAAAAAGAATTAACATAACTCCTAACTAGATCATCCCCCAAAATATCCCAAAAGATCCCCAGCTGACCGACCTGTGGGCCATGCTCCTCTTGCCGGCACACACACAGCAGGAAAAGTCTCACTGACTGGAGCTAGGAGTCACACTATCGCTGTCCTGAAAAATAAATGCAATGTTGGGTGAGTTTGCGAACTCAGTAAGAAACCATCATCGATGGTTCACCCAACTCATGCATAGGCAAACAATTCACACTATAACATATATTATCACAATCAGGAATCACACGCATTCAAATTTCACATTTATAAGGCGATACGCCTTTCATACAATTCACATTTAAACACTCATATATATATGCAATGTGCATGTGACTCTTTCATTTTCTTTCGTTGTTGTGACCGTGCGCCTGAGCTCATATACGTTGAGCCATTGGCTCTGAAAACATTGGGCTCAAAAGCCCTAATACGTTGAGCATAAAGCTTTGAAAATCGTTGGGCACGAAGCCCTGTGGGTTGAGCTTGAAGCTCTGAATACGGTGGCTGCACCGGTCACAACTGCCTTTATCTGATCATACTTCTATGCATGTATGTACATATCCAATTTACAATACATGCATCACTATAGAACTTCATACGCCTAAATCTCACCATTTGAAACCAATTATGAACAATTTATACACAATTAACACTTCTATAGCACAGTCCAAATATTTCGAACACCTGTGGTCCGAAATCAATCAAAACAAACACATAGAATCCATCCTTAACTCCACATGGCATAATTGCATACAATGTAACACATATAGATTGAGAAACCATCTAGGTTACTCACATGAGAACTTCCGAGCTACTGCCGGGAAGTCTCGCCTACGTCCGACAATCGGCAATCTACTGGCACCTCTATAACAATCAAAACATAAATAACATTACTAATTGTATCAATTCCAATGCACAATGATGCATATGAATCGAATAATGTACGTACTATACATTTTATGACATTTCCGTCACTAATCTAAATTTCCCCCAAATCTCAATTCTCAATCCCGAATTCATAATCTCCAAATTGAATTTAATCCATAACCAATTGAATCATCAAATTCCTAAATCCCCAATTTCAAAACCTCAAAAGGAACAAAAGTCAATTTTTCAGAAATTGGACTCCCTCGCCGCGACGTCTGGTCCCTCGCCGCGACGTGAAATCTTCTGCTCGTCACGACGTACTCTGCTGCTCGTCGCGACGTGCAGGCGAAATCCGCTCGCCACAGCACACACATCCCCTCGTCGTGACGTGCGCCAGAACTTGGCTCTTTGTGACTAATATTTATTTATTCGTCGCGACGTGCAAGAAGGTGTGGCTCGCCACGGCGTGTTCATCACACGTCGCGACGGGTGAACCCAGAAAAACCTCCGAAACCCAGAAATTTCTCAGATCTTCTGATATAAATCCATCCAAATCCATTCTAAACACTCTAAAACAACATTCTACACTTAACACAACTCATTCCTAACCTTAAATCCACAAATCAACCATTATTCCACAAATACCCAAATCAAAATCAACAAAATAACCATCGAAAACCCTAAATGCCAAATCCTCAAATATACAAATTAAATCATCCAAGCAAAACCCATCTTTAACTTTTTCAACCCCAAGCCAAGAGATAGATCCAAGATGGAAGAAGAAGCAAATAGCAAGAAGGAATCAAGAAGCCAATCAATAAGGATCCACGATGGAGAAGAAAATCAAAAGCTAAAGGTCTCTCAAGGAGGAGCAAAATCGTGGAAGCCAAAATTCAAAGAATAAAGTTTATAAACTAAGGAACTAAGGGCTTGTTTGGCAAATCTAATTGCCACAAGTCCGATCCGAACAACCTCAAGACAATTTCTAATTCTAATTTCTCCCGAATTTTAATAACTATGAATAATAACTCCTAAAATCATAACTCCAATTATTTCATACAAATTTTCAATTAATCTCAGAACCGAAACTCAATTAACTAAATATTGATCAATTTTTCTGCGGACTCAAGGTTCAAAATTCCAGAAAAATTCCTATAAATCCTCAAAAATAGAAAACTCATAATCATATATTCCAATTTCATAATTCAATTTCCTAACTTTCGTTTCTAACCCAAATTCAATTCTCGAGCCTAATTTAACTTAATTATCACACATGTCCTAATCATCTCCAAATCCAAGTTATCCAAATCAAACCGAAATATGTCATACATGTATGTACGCATTTAATGCCAAGATAATAATTGCCAATTATACATAATTCAATAATGCATGCACATACAAAATACGTCTTAAAGGAATCGCATCCATCCCATCGGTGACGGGATGTTACAATTCTCCTTCCTAATAAAAATTTCGTCCCAAATTTTTACCGACCGATCGAATGATGAGGGTACCGCCTCATGTGCTCCTCGCCTCCCAAGTCGCCTCCTCCGATGAGTGGTTCTTCCAAAGGACTTTCACCAATGGAATCACCCCGATCTCAACCGCTGATCCATGATCCAATAATCCGCACCGGCTCCTCCACATAACTCAAATCACTAGCTATCTCAATTGCCTGAGCCGGAATCACCTGGGTCGGGTCAGAACGATATCTCCGAAGCATGCTCACATGGAAGACGTCATGCAACTGAGACATCTCACTCGGCAACGCCAACCTATGGGCCAACGGTCCAATCCTCTCGGTAATCTCATACGGACCGATATACCGAGGACTCAACTTGCCCTTACGGCCAAATCGGAGGACTCCTCTCCAAGGAGACACTCTGAGGAATACTCTATCACCCACGGTATACTCCATCTCTCTCCGATGCCGATCCACATAACTCTTCTGCCTATCCTGAGCCGCCTTGATGCGACTCCGAATCAGTTGTATCTTATCCACAGTGTCCTGGATCAGCTCGGGACCCTCTAACATCCTCATACCCTCTTCATCCCAGTAAAGAGGAGATCTGCACTGCCTCCCATATAACGCCTCATATGGTGCCATCCCAATGCTACTCTGGTACTGATTATTATAAGCAAACTCTACCAGAGGAAAATACTGATCCCATACACCTTGAAACTCTAATACACAGGCTCTCAACATATCCTCAACAGTCTGTATAGTCCTCTCACTCTGCCCATCTGTCTGAGGGTGAAACACTGTGCTAAAGTTCAACTCGCACCTAAAGTCGATCGCAAACTCCTCCGTAACTCGAGTAAACCAGGATCCGTCGACACTATCGACATCGGGACCCCATGCAGTCGAACTATCTCTGCCACATACTTCTGGGCCAACTGATCGAGGGTATTGCTCTCCCTCACTGGCAAAAAGTGAGCCGATTTAGTCAACCGGTCCACTATGACCCAGATCGCATCATGCTGCCTTGGCGTCCTAGGCAATCCCATAATAAAATCCATCATAATGCGCTCCCATTTCTACTCCGGAATGGGTAACGAATGCAATCTCCCAAATGGGGCCTGGTGCTCAGCCTTAACCTGCTGGCACGTCAGACACCGAGAAACAAACTCCGCCACATGCCTCTTCATACCTGGCCACCAGAAATGCAACTTAAGAGTGCGATACATCTTGGTGACACCAGGATGCATGGCATAAGCAGACAAATGAGCCTCCTCTAAAATCTCTCACCTCAGGTCATCTACATCTGGAACACACAGCCTCTGACCCATCCACAAAGTAACATCTCTCAACTCAAACTCAGAAAGCCATCCAGATCTGACCCTCTCAATCAATCGCACCAACACTGGATCCTGACCCTGTACTCTCCTAATCCGATCATGCAATACCAGCCTGAGCCTCAAAGTCACAATCAGAGCTCCATCTTGAGCCAAATCCATCTGTACATTAAGAGCTCTCAACTGACCTAAACACGGCAACCTTGAAACCTAAACCTGAGCTGCACTACCATGCAATCTCCTACTCAATGCATCAGCCACTACATTAGCCTTCCCTGGGTGGTACTCGATAGTGCAGTTGTAATCCTTAAGCAACTCTAACCATCTCCTCTGCCTCAGATTCAGCTCTCGCTGACTCAACAGATATCTCAAACTCTTATGATCAGTGAAGATCTGGAACGTCTCCCCATACAAATAATGCCTCCAGATCTTCAAAGCAAACACAACTGCTGCTAACTCCAAATCATGCACAGGGTAATTAATCTCATGGGATCTCAACTATCTCGAAGCATACGCTATAACTCTCCCATGCTGCATCAATACACATCCTAAACCTAACCGCAAGCATCACCGAAACCTCGAAACCTCCTCGCCCAGATGGCGGGGCTAACACCGCGCCAGAGTCAACCGATGTATCGCCTCCTCGAAACTCCTCGACACTCCTCACCCATCCAAGGCACACCCTTCCTCAGAAGTCTTGTCAAAGGGGCAGAGATAATAGAAAACCCCTCGACAAACCTTCGGTAATAACCTGCCAATCCGAGGAAACTCCTCAACTCTAACACATTCCTCGGAATCTCCCAACTCCTCACTACCTCAATCTTGTGAGGATCCACCCGGATACCCTCATCAGACACAATGTGGCCTAAAAACACCACCTCATCCAACCAAAATTCACACTTAGTGAATTTGGCATACAACTGTCTATCCCTCATAATCTGCAGCACTATCCTCAGATGCTCCGCATGCTCCTGTCTAGACCTCGAATACACCAAAATATCATCGATAAACACAATCACGAACTGATCCAGGTATGGCTGAAAGAATCTATTCATCAAGGCCATGAAGGCTGCCGGGGCATTAGTCAACCCGAACGGCATCACTAAGAACTTGAAATGCCCATACCTGCTCCTAAAAGCGCTCTTAGGCACATCGGCCTCTGCGATCCTCAACTGATAGTATCCGGATCTTAAATCCAACTTGGTAAACACCTGAGCTCCCTGCAACTGATCAAATAAGTCATCGATCCTAGGCAGTGGGTACTTATTCTTAACTGTAACCCGATTCAGCTGCCTATAATCGATGCACAGCCTCAATGTCTCGTCCTTCTTCTTCACAAACAGCACTGGAGCTCCCCAAGGCGAAATACTCGACCTAATGAACCCCTTGTCCAACAACTCCCGCAATGAGTTTTAGCTCCTCGCCTCAATCGGTGCCATCCTATACGGAGGTATCGATATAGGAGCGGTACCTGGAACGAGGTCTATCTCAAACTTGATTTCCCGATCCGACGGCAAACCCGGTAACTCCTCGGAAAACATATATGGAAATTCCCTGATCACGGGAACATCCTGCAAACTCTGCTACACTCTGGAATGCGCTACATGCGCCAAATAGGCCTCACAACCACCTCACATCAATCTCAGAGAACTCATGAACGAAATCATTCTGGCTGGCACTGCCTGACTAACACCTTGAAACACAGCCCTAGGCTGACCATGAGACTCCAAAATGACCTCCTTGGTATAACAATCCATAATAGCCCTATGGGCAGTGAGCCAGTCCATCCCCAAAATCAAATCAATCTCCGGCGGGCAACATAATCGCTTACGCGCAACTCGACCGATCAATCATGATCGGACACCCCTTGCAGACATCTCCCAAAACTGTGGTACTACCTAGAGGCGTACTCACCTCTAGCCCACACTGCAACATCTCCCTATCCACATGCAATCTACATGCCACATGCGGTGCAATAAAAGAATGCGTGGACCCTGGATCTATCAATGCATAAACCTCAATGCCAGAGATCAGAAGCAAACCTGCAACCACATCGGAAGAATCCTGGGCCTCCTGCTTGGTCATGGCGTAGACCACGGCACTCGGCTGCGACTCACGCCTCGTCCCTCGGTCCCCACAAAGGAATCTCCGCCTACCTCGAGCTCGCCTCGACCCCTAAATCCAGTCCACCACTACGGTCATTGCATCATCGAGCTACTACCAGCTCTCCCACTAAGAATGAACTCCCAAAGTCAGAGGACAACTCCGAATCGTATGATCTATAGATCCACATGCTAAACAGGCTCTGTCACTCTCCAAAGACTTCCATCGTGCTCTTATCACAATGTATACAAACCGCGGCAAGGCACATCACGCCTTCCTCCGCCACTACTACTACCACTACCAATCGCCCAAATCTCCCTTCAATAGAACCCGATCGCCTAAATCCCTGCGATCTGAACACGCTTAATAGCGTCTGCTCAAGCTCCTACCAGAGCTACCTCGATCATCACTAGATCTCTTGCCTCGATCCGGACCGCCTCCGCCGACTGCCTCAAGAGTCGCTCAATCCTCACTGCAGCTGCTCTTAACTCGACAAAGGTGCCCATATCTGACCGGGCTAACCTGGTACGAATCTCCAGATTAAGCCCTCCTTCGATAATCAAAACAGACGTATATGCTGACAGCTCATTGAATCTGACCTCATAATCGGCCACTGACATCGATCCCTGTCTCAGCTCAAAGAACTCCTGCATCTTCATTTCCAAGTAGACCTTGGGCATGAAATTATCCCGAAAGGCTCTCAGAAAATCTGCCCAAGTCAACACACAAGGTCTGGTGGAACTACCCGGGACAATCTTCCACCACTGATAAGCTGGACCATGGAGCAAAGAGACAGCATAATCAAAGCGCTCCTCAGGGTCGCAATCCATCTGATCGAGGACTCGCTCGGTCCTCTCCAACCATCCTCACCCTCGGTCTCAGTGCATCTTTGCCGTAAAGTCCACACTCCTCGCCACGCAGACGATCGTACCTCCGCTCCCGTCTCATGGGAACTCTAGGAGGCTGCTCCTCATACAGAGGCACTGAAGAATCCCTACTTGCTCCGACTGATCCTTGGTCAACTGGTTGATCTACTTGATCACCAAAGATGGATGACTTACAATAAAACCACAATTTCAATCAATCTCTGCTTTTCTTACGAAATTCAAGCCTAAAATATACTATGCCCAAAAGATGCCAAACCATGCTATGATACCACCTAATGTAGCACCCCCTTACCATAGAGTATACACCGGGACGCCCGTAGGTCGTACCGATGCATAACCTACGATGAGGGTGCCCTACGATTCGATCATTTCTATAAACCTCATGGCATCAATATAATAAAGCAGTAATATCAAATTCACTAATTTTTAAAACCAAATAGTACTTCTCATTTCATTTCTTAAAACTATAAGTTCACAATTCTATCCGATTACAACTGTACAGAACCAAAAAGAATTAACATAACTCCTAACTAGATCATCCCCCAAAATATCCCAAAAGATCCCTAGCCGATCGACCTGTGGGCCATGCTCCTCTTGTCGGCACACACACAACAGGAAAAGTCTCACTGACTGGAGCTAGGAGTCACACTATCGCTGTCCTGAAAAATAAATGCAATGTTGGGTGAGTTTGCGAACTCAGTGAGAAATCATCATCGATGGTTCACCCAACACATGCATAGGCAAACAATTCACACTATAACATATATTATCACAATCAGGAATCACACGCATTCAAATTTCACATTTATAAGGCGATACACCTTTCATACAATTCACATTTAAACACTCATATATATATGCAATGTGCATGTGACTCTTTTATTTTCTTTCGTTGTCGTGACCGTGCGCCTGAGCTCATATACATTCTGAAAACATTGGGCTCAAAAGCCCTAATACGTTGAGCATAAAGCTCTGAAAATCGTTGGGCACGAAGCCCTGTGCGTTGAGCTTGAAGCTCTGAATACGGTGGCTGCACCGGTCACAACTGCCTTTATCTGATCATACTTCTATGCATGTATGTACATATCCAATTTACAATACATGCATCACTATAGAACTTCATACGCCTAAATCTCACCATTTGAAACCAATTATGAACAATTTATACACAATTAACACTTCTATAGCACAGTCCAAATATTTCGAACACCTGTGGTCCGAAATCAATCAAAACAAACACATAGAATCCATCCTTAACTCCACTTGGCATAATTGAGAAACCATCTAGGTTACTCACCTGAGAACTTCCGAGCTACTGCCGGGAAGTCTCACCTACGTCCGACAATCGACAATCTACTGGCACCTCTATAACAATCAAAACATAAATAACATTACTAATTGTATCAATTCCAATGCTCAATGATGCATATGAATCGAATAATGTACGTACTATACATTTTATGACATTTCCGTCACTAATCCGAATTTCCCCCAAATCTCAATTCTCAATCCCGAATTCATAATCTCCAAATTGAATTTAATCCATAACCAATTGAATCATCAAATTCCTAAATCCCCAATTTCAAAACCTCAAAAGGAACAAAAATCAATTTTTAGAAATTGGACTCCCTCGCCGCGACGTCTGGTCCCTCGCTACGGCGTGAAATCTTCTACTCGTCGCGACGTGCGCTGCTGCTCGTCGCGACGTGCAGGCGAAATCCGCTCGCCGCGGCACACACATCCCCTCGTTGTGACATGCGCCAGAACTCAGCTTGTTGCGACTAATATTTATTTATTCGTCATGACGCAAGAAGAAGTGTGGCTCGCACAAGTGTTCATCACACGTCATGACGCATAACCCGTAAAATCTCCAAAAACCAAAATTTCTCAGATCTTCTGATATAAATCCATCCAAATCCATTCTAAACACTCTAAAACAATATTCTACACTTAACACAACTCATTCCTAACCTTAAATCCACAAATCAACCATTTTTCCACAAATACCTTGTAACATCCCATCTCCGATGGGAAGGATATTTTAGTAAATTGGGACGGGGACGGGTTAGGAGTATTAAATTATAACTCGGCATGAACATATGTCATGCAGCCTCTATAAATGGTGAGTTTTGCACAGCATATAGTCATACATGCATTCATGACATTTCCTACCAAGGTGTCTAATTGTGATCTTTTGTGAAATTGGTGTGATAATGGGATTTGAAAAAATATTTGAGTGTGCCATAGAGTGTTTTACATTTTAGAGATTTATGGAAATTTTTCTGGAATTATCCTGGAGAAAATTTCGCACCGCAAAATCGCTTGATACATGGCCTAAAAGTGTTTTTGGAGTGAAAGTGTGGTTTTCGTGTTTAAAAAATTATTTGGAGTGGACTATCTTATGTTTTACAATTTTGGGCAATTTAGGTAATTTTCAAAAAAATGATTCGAGGGAAATGCCCTAAATTCCTGCATCGAAAAAATCGCTAAGTATTTAACCTATTGATTTTTGGTAGCGAAAATTGCGACCAAATGGTACTGTCATTTTGGATATATTATTTTGAGAATTGTTATAGAGCCATTAGCATTAGTGGGATGAAAGATTAATTGGGATTAGTGCTTAATTAATTAAGATTAGCTAAATTTTGTCTTTGCTTCATTAAAATGCCATGTGTCCCTTTTAAATTAATTGGTTTTGTCTTCTTCCATCCTCACCTACGACCTTCTCCTTATTCTTTTAACATATATGAACTACTTGGAAGCTTAGTAGTCATCCGAAACTTCTTCCTTCCTCCTCCTTTTGTTGTTTTTGTTCTTCCTTCATAATTACTTGCTTTTCATTTAGCCACACCTAAGATCAACTTGAACTTGGAAATTATGATGATTGTGATGGTCGAAGGTGGGAAGGTAAAGTAGAGGTTGGTGTTTTTGTTTGAAGATTTGGGAAACTTAAAGCTTGAAGCTTGGAAAATTTAAGAGTTGAAGCCTTGAGATTTGGAAAGTTTGCAACTTGTTAGGTGAGAATTTATGTTTGATGTTTGCTTTTATGCTTTTGGTAGTTAGAAGCATGCATGGAGATCCTTTATACATTTACTTGATCATCATAGTAGAAGGTTTGAATGGGTTTAAATGTATACTTAGTTATGGATGAATGAATGACTATACTTTTATTGATTTTAGCTTGGTTTTGGATTGAGTTTTGCAAGGTTAGATGAAAGGAAATCTTAGGAAGATAATATGTAGGTGCTGCCACTTATGCTCTCTTATATAAGTATATGTTGTGATGAATTTGTGGTTGAATTAGAGGTATAAATGGGTGCTTAGTGATGTGTTATTGATGTTAGAAGTGATAGGAGTTAGGTTGTAGTTGAAAAGCTGGAAAATGCAATTTGACCTATTGTAATGTTTTGATCATAACTAATTGTGTAAGTGAGCAAATGAGGTGAGGTTGGTGCCCAATGAAACTTTGGGATGTTGGCTACAATTTTTGTGAAATAGGTGTTGTTAAATTGTAATGCTAGAAGGGCGAAATTTTGCATGGAAAGTTACTGTTTTATTGCCTGTGAACAGTACCCGAAGTTATGACCTGATTACTTTGTTGATTTTTCTAAATTAATTGGTATGGAACTAGGAAAAATGGTCTTCATGGAAGTTGTAGCATATTGAGTTAGCTTTCCATTGCCACTGATCTTGCTAATTTTCGAGTTGTATATTGGGAGATATGAACTGATTCCTATGGACTGGTTTTGGGCATGTTGATGAAACCTAGCTTAAGTGTCTGACTTGTGAGTATTCTGCTTGGAAGCAATTTTAGCCATTTTTTTGGACTGAATTGGTGTGAGTGATCTTCTACAAAGTTGAAGAGGAAGAAATTATCTTGAAAATGAGATATGGCATATAATTTTTAGAGGTCAGAGTTGGGAGTTATGATTTTGCAAAAACTGATCCTGCATTAGGTTAGGAATTGCTGATCATGGCAGTAACTTGCATGACAGTTTTGAAATGGTTAGAAATTAAATTGGAAATTGAGTTCTTCATGAAAATTGAAGTTTGAGGATTTATCTTTTCAGGGGTATAAAGTTCAGATTTTTCTTACTTGTGTACAGGGAGTTATGCTTGTTATAAGTTTATTTCTCAAATTGAATGATTTCAGGGACAGCAGCATTGAGTGAATTAATTGACTTGTTTAGCAATGGAATTTGATTTTGGGTTGTTCATGAAAGTTGTAGATGACATTGTGAACTTATTGAGCATATTTATGTGGTAATTTTTGGCTGAAGAATCTGAGAGTTATAGAAATTTCAATGTACTGTTCTATTTTAATGGGATTTGAGTAGGCAGTAGCTTTGAAGGGATTTTCACCTACATGTGCACAAATTGCATCTGTAGTGACTCGTTTTCTTTCTCTATTTCTTATAGAGGCCTAAGTGGAGCGTCGTCAGACCGACGGGGTGGAAACTTCCCGGCATTAGCTCGGAAGTAATAGGTGAGTAACCTAGTTGGTTTCTCAACCTTATGTGTTTATTAATGATATGCATTGATTGTCATGAGGATGCAAGGATGGATATATGTAATTGATTGTTTTGATTGATTTCAGACCATGGGTGTTCGAAATATTGGATTGAGATATTGAAGTGCAAATGAAAATAAGTGCGTGAGAATGCATTAGTAAATTGGATTGTAAATGTGATAGATTAGTAAATTGGATTGTAAATGTGATAGTGAAACGAAAGGTAAATGTATGGAATGAATACTGGACCGAAAGTCCGAGAACATTGGAAAGTGATCGAAATAGTAATTAATTGGAATTGGAAATAGAAATGTGATAATTGGAAATTGAAATGACATGTGCATTCATGCATAGTAAATGATCGATAATGGCGGTTGTGACCGTGTCGCCACCGATTTCAGAGCTTTAAGCTCAACGCACAGGCCTCGTGCTCTAACGTATTCGAGCCTCGGCTCGATGATCGTACTATGCCCAACGTTTCGAGGCTTTAAGCCCAATGTTTCAGAGCCAATGGCTCAACGATATGAGCTCAAAGCACGGTCACAACAACGAAAGAAAATGGAAGAGTCACATGCACACTGCATAAATGAATGTTTAATGTGAATTGTGTGAAAGGCTTATTGCCTTATAAAATGTGAAATTGAGTGCCTGTGATTTCTTGTTTATGATATATATACAGTATTGTGTGATTGTGTGGATATGCATGAGTTGGGTGAACCATCGATGATGGTTTCTCACTGAGTTCGCAAACTCACCCAACATTGCATCTATTTTTCAGGAAATGAAGAGTACCCCGTTAGACACGCGGGAGTACGTCTACTGCTAGCAAGATAAAGTATCGGGTCGGGATCAGTGTCGTCCGTATCTGCATTAGTGTATTCATTTGATATTTAGTAGGCCTAATTGTTTACTTGTAATTGTATAGAGTGACTGAGCACTAATGAGTGCTAATAATGAGTGAAATTGTTTTATCAGTGAAATGGTTTAATATTTGAAAATGTTTTGTTATAATTGGGTCAAGTCAATGATTGCTTTGCGCACTCTACTGTTTTTGAAAGACAAAGATAATGTCATGCGCACTCTAATGTTTTTGAAAGAAAAAAAAATGTCATACGATTTTTGGTTAACAAGGTAATGACTGTTCTAGTACGCCACCCTCGTAGGTCACGGGCTCGGATATCACCATGGATATCGGGTTCGGCTCTCGTCGGGAGTGGGGTGCTACATACCTAAATCAAAATCAACAAAATAACCATCGAAAACCCTAAATGCCAAATCCTCAAATATACAAATTAAATCATCCAAATAACTCTATAAATCAACCAATCAAACTATATAAGGCCAGAAAGAAGTAACTTACTTGATTAAAACCTCAAATCTTCAAGGATCGCTCAAACTCCAACTCACACACCCACGGCAATCACCCAAGCAAAACCCATCTTTAACTTTTTCAACCCCAAGCCAAGAGATAGATCCAAGATGGAAGAAGAAGCAAATAGCAAGAAGGAATCAAGAAGCCAATCAAGAAGGATCCACGATGGAGAAGAAATCAAAAGCTAAAGGTCTCTCAAGGAGGAGCAAAATCGTGGAAGCCAAAATTCAAAGAATAAAGTTTATAAACTAAGGAACTAAGGGCTTGTTTGGCAAATCTAATTGCCACAAGTCTGATCCGAACAACCTCAAGACAGTTTCTAATTCTAATTTCTCCCGAATTTTAATAACTATGAATAATAACTCCTAAAATCATAACTCCAATTATTTCATACAAATTTTCAATTAATCTCGAACCGGAACTCAATTAACCAGTCATTGATCAATTTTTCGGTCCGGACCTGTTGCTCCGAAAATTCCAGAAAAATTCCTATAAATCCTCAAAAATAGAAAACTCATAATCATATATTCCAATTTCATAATTCAATTTCCTAACTTTCGTTTCTAACTCAAATTCAATTCTCGAGCCTAATTTAACTTAATTATCACACATGTCCTAATCATCTCCAAATCCAAGTTATCCAAATCAAACCGGAAATATGTCATACATGTATGTACGTACGAATGCCAGTATAATAATTGTCAATTATACATAATTTAATAATGCATGCACATACAAAAATACGTACGAAAGGAACTGTACCCATCCCATCGGTGACGGGATGTTACACACTTGGTCAATACATAGTTGGATATTGTGATTTTTACTATGCAGGTGAATTGGATAAGTGAAGATCTACAACTGGCTACTTATCCACTTATGCTAAGTCGCCAATTAGTTGGAAGTCCACTTTACAGTCAACAGTAGCTTTGTCTACAACAGATGCAAAGTATATGAAAATTCTAGAGGCTGTGAAGGAGGCGATTTGGCTTCATGTGTTGGGTCCCGTTTTCGGAACCCAACCTCGGATTCATAAATCGAAAAACAAACTGGCAGAAAGCGAAAGAACGGATCACAAAGCGAAACTAAAGGTGGACAAAACGGATCACCAAATGAAAGGAATCGGAAGCGCGGGCAGAACTAAAAGAAATCGAATTCTTAATGAGCCATAGAAAATCGAAAGGCTCGGAAATCATAAAGCGGAAATCGAAGGAACAGATTTACAAAAACCTCAGAATCAAAGAAACCAAAATGTTTCAATCATGCTGTAGGACAAATTTCGACATCCGAGAACGCCAACTTTTTAAACAAGCAAACGTGTCGAGTTGGAAACTATAAGACAATCGATCTAAACCCAAATCCAAATCGGTATAATTTTTTTTCTTTTTTTCATTTTACTCATATTTATTCAAAGCAAAACACTTTTTCAATAACGGTATTCATCAACCCCACAACCTCAATTCATTTCATTCTTCCAATTCATCATTTAAAGATCTTATCTTTCTTTTACCATCAAAACTCACACGTGTCTATACACCATCAACTTAAAAACAAAGAGCACTTCTATATATATCAAACCAATCCACATAATCATCGGACCTCCTGTCCGGAATCCAAACGCAAATAAACACATATATTCCCATAGCACTTCAATAATTTAGCTCAATCATCACAGTCATCGGACCTCCTGTCCGGAATCCATATCACAATCAATCATAATCATTACACAATTTCATAATTGGGTCCTTATACAAATTCATAAATCATTTACCATCACATTCATATACCATAACCATACACAAATTTATATCTCAATTCCATACACAAGTCCAGAATTAATTTACATTCCAAAATAAATGCACTACAAACTTTAATGACATTTTCAAGCCACAAATACAATATTAATCTCAAAATCCAAATACAAAGATACAAAAATCCCCAAAATACTCAACATATGCCTAAGCTCTTATTTTTCTAATAATCTAACTTACAAATACAATCATAAACATAAATACACGAATGTCTGACTTTCTTTCATCCGATCTCCTTCTTGATACTTGGAGATGGGAATGAAAGGGGGGGTGAGCTTTACAGCTCATGGATAACATGTTTATAACAGAAAAATAAGCAAAAACTATTTTCGAAACTCATTGTCATTTTATAAAAATTTCACGATTGAACCATCAATTGCTTATTTCTCAAAATTCTCAACTTTTCAAAACATTTATGAACACTTTTTTAAAACATGTATGCAGTACACTTATAAATAAACAAAGCACATAACACATCAGAAATGGTTTGGATCGGTCCAAAAATAGAACATACTACACATTTCCGCACAGGGGTCCTGTGTAGTCGTGAACAGAACGTGCTACACCTTTCTGCATAGCAGTCCAGTGTAGCCGTGAACTTATGGGAGTCCTTAACGGAGCTCCAATGCCACTAGCGGGCATGCGGGCAATGCCTTTGACAAGTGCACTTGACATCTTATAGGACCTAACCAAACCTACATAACACAACCTCATACTTGAAAACAGAATTGCCCAAAGGCACTTTTCGAAAGCTTAGTTTTCATAATCACGTCATAGTCAAACACAATGTCATTCAAAAATTCAACCAAAATTCGCATAACAATTTTTCAATCATTCAAATATCAAACAAATTTCCATTCACAAATTTCCACAATTTCAAATTCACATAACAATCAAATTCATTCGAACACAAAGAAAGCAACATTTTAGCAACATTTTCAAATTATTCAAATCATTCGTAAACAAAAATTTGAACACATTTTGCTTTCTTGATTTTTCAAAAACACATAAATAACTTATAATTCAAATTATAAACATGGTACCCACCTTAATTCCATGCTTGAAACTTGTCCAAAGCTTCTTCTCTAATTTCCTTCATCACTTGCAAAAATCCCTAACCAATAGGAATTCAAATTGAACATCACCTTGAATCTTCTCCAAATTCGAAATTTCTTGGGTCATATGGAAGCTCTCATGCTCCTCTATCTTTTTCCCTCTTGGATCAACTTAAAAATCCATCTAGAAAGCTTGGAAAAATAAAAACCCTAACCTTTTTTTCTTCTTTCTTCTTCTTCTCCATCCGAAACCTCCTTCTTCTCTCTTCTTTCCTTTTATTCTTTCTTTTCCTTGTAATTTTTGTGCTCCTCCTTGTCTTATACGAAGAATCATCCTCCTTATTTACCAACTTGCCATTAATGAATGAGTAATGACTTATTTGCCCTTCCTTATAAGCTTTATAACTTAAAACCTTAAGTGTTCTCCCAATTTTGACCTCATGGATTTTTAACACTTAAATTCAATTTAATCCAATCAACTTATGCCATATGACCTTACTCAATTTAACATGCTAATTACTCACATTAACATGCTAACTTATTCCTCAAAATCATAAAATATAATAAAGTCTCAAATAACATTAAATCATGATTTGCTTAGGACATTTTCTAATCATCAAATTTGAAGGAATTTGCTAAAACTTCCTTCTAGAGAAATGTTCCTCATTGTCACAATTTTATAATGACATCAAAATCATTTAATTTGGTTCACTACTCCAAAAGTTGCACCTCAAATATTTCAGACTATTCTTATGCTAAAATATTTTCCTGCGATTTACTTCCATCTAAAATTTGATATTCTTAAAGACTAAATTGAAACTCAATTTCTTCAGAACATTTGTAGCCCTATCTTTCTAGGTTAATCCAAATCAAGAATCACCTCATTTGGATGACTAGAGAAAAAGTTATAGCCAAAATACTTTCAGCTCTTACTAATCCAAGACTAAACATGAAACCCAACTTCAATTCAAAAATTGAAGATCCTAGAGTCCGAATTAAAATTCAATCCCTTCAGATAACTTGTAATTCCATGTCTCTAGTTTATTTTTCAACAAGAATCAACTCAATTGGATCTTCACAGATCAAGATATCGCCAAAATATCAAAGCATGTTCAGAAATATTTTCCAACTCACTTGATTCAATCAATCTTTTCAAATTTAATCTAAAAAATCATAAATCTTTCATGAATAGGTAGAGGAATGTCTTAGAAATCTAGCGCTTCAAAAATCAGGTCGATCGGAGGTCCGAAAAAAAAGTTATGGATAAAAGAATGGAGAGAGGTCGGTCCGAAAAAATTTCCAAATCGGAGCTCGCACTCGCGAGCGGGCGAGGCGCTCGCAAGCGGGTCCCTTGTCAGGATGACCGAGTGCGGGCGCTCGCCAGGGGGACCGAGCGCGACGCTCACCCTCGCAAGGGGGCGCTACTCCTTATCTTCTTCCGACCTTTCAACTTCTAAAATTCATAACTTGTGACTCAGAACTCCAAAATTTTCAAATTTGGTATCAATGGAAAGATAAAAGAAAGTTATACAATTTCTATGAAGGACATAAAAACCAATTCCATCTATAAAGGGCTCAAAATCCTAATCAAATTTTCTGTCCACATTTATGTCACCCTAAACAGCATCATAACTTCTAAAATTTCTATCTTTCAACTTCAAGGTCCAAAAATGTCATACTTTATATCAATGAAAAGATCAAAATGCAACCTACAACTTTCATGAAGGAAGAAAAATCAATTTGGCCCCTAAGGGAGTCAAAAACTACTTCAAAATTTCTGTCCACTAATGATCATGTCAAAAAGTAACAGAAACTTCTAAAAATCATAACTTCCTATTTCATGGTCCAAAATTCCATACTTTACATTAATGTAAAGATCAAAACATAATCTAAAACTTTCATGAAGAACTTAAAAGCAATTTCAATCTCTAACTAGGTCAATTTTTCAATCAAAGCTTCTGCCCAGAAATTTGTCATCCTATATCATATCCAATCTTCACAATTTCACATCTTTCAATTTCCACAATAAAAAATAACATATTATACATCATTGAAAAGATCAAAACTTAAACTACAACTTTTAATAAGGCTACTTGATCCAATTCAAACCACATCAGTACAAAATTCACCTCAAAGCACAGTACACACAAATCTTCACTTATGAGCATTTTTAAAAATGAAGCAAAATAACCTTAACTTCGAAAGATCATAACTTTCAATCTCGATATCGAAAAATGTCATACTTCATAGCAATAGAAAGCTTTCAACAGAAGCTACAATTTTTATGAAGATCATTTTATCAAAGTCTGCCTAGATCAAGCCAGAAAAGCTCACAAAGTTTCAAATCCAATTTGGCATTTTCTGCTACTATTCATCCTCAAAATTTTCAGATTTTCAATTTTCCAAAATCTAACACTTTAACTAATCATTTCTTGCTTTTCAACTCCATTTAAAGCAATTTATTCACTATCAATTCCATTTAAACTCAAAACACCATTTTAGGCCATAATTAATCATAAGCAACAATAGCAAAAGCATACATACATCAACTTTCATCAACTTGCTAAATTCTCCTATCTTAATCTCATATAACACTTTACATTCTTGAATTTTCTTTTTTTCTTTGCACATAAATAATTCACCACAAATTCCTCATTTAATGTCAATTTATACTTCAAGATTTTAAGAAAATTCGAGGTCCAACATTTCTCCCCTTCTAAAAAAAATTTCGTCATCGAAATTCTTAACTGAGTAATCACCGAGTAACTTATTCTCTCACATAATTTCTTCTAAAAGATCATAGTCAATCACTTTCTTATCTAATTCCTCATCATACATATTTCTCAACTTCTTCACAATTTTTCACTTCTTGTATCTAATACCACCAATATCATATCAAATCACTATATCCACAAATCAATATTTCTTAATATATTTACACAAGTAAATGGTCCAATTTTTAAGGAACCTTAATATGGACCAATCATCATTTAATTCAATCCTTTTGAACTTCCATACATAGCTATGTCTCTATCATTCAACTCATCTTTCAAGTATCCCTTATTGCATCTCACACATGTATATCCGAAATCACCTCATCCAATTTCATCATGAAATTCTAATCTTAATTTCCATTAACACATTCTTATAATCAATCATATTATTGACACCTAAATCAAACAATCACTTTGGTTCTTCAAATAATTCATGATAAAGACAATCACATCATTTTCACATTCTTACTAATTCAATCCTATCCATTCACTAACTCTTATCAATTTCTCATGCATATCACTTATATACATGCGCCCATGTAAGATCCAAATACTGGCGCTCTGATATCATTAATGTTGGGTCCCATTTTCAGAACCCAACCTCAGATTCATAAAACGAAAAACAAAGTGGCGGAAAGCGAAAGAACGGATCACAAAGCGAAATGAAAGGCGGACAAAACGGATCACCAAACGAAAGGAATCGGAAGCGCGGGCGGAACTAAAAGAAATCAAATTCTTAATGGGCCATAGAAAATCAAAAGGCTCGAAAATCATAAAGCGAAAATAGAAGGAACATATTTACAAAAATCTTGGAATCAAAGAAACCAAAACAGTACAATCAAGCTGAAGGACAAATTCCGACATCCGGGAACGTCAACTTTTTAAACAAGCAAACGTGTCGCGTTGGAAACTATAAGACAATCGATCTAAACCCAAATCCAAATTGGTATAATTTTTTTTTTCTTTTTTTCATTTTACTCATCTTTATTCAAAGCAAAACACTTTTTCAATAAGGGTATTCATCAACCCCACAACCTCAATTCATTTCATTCTTCCAATTCATCATTTAAAGATCTTATCTTTCTTTTACCATCAAAACTCACACATGTCTATACACCATCAACTTAAAAACAAAAGGCACTTCTATATATATCAAACCAATCCACATAATCATCGGACCTCCTGTCCGGAATCCAAACGCAAATAAACACATATATTCTCATAGCACTTCAATAATTCAGCTCAATCATCACAGTCATCGGACCTCCTGTCCGGAATCCATATCACAATCAATCATAATCATTACACAATTTCATAATTCAAGTCTTTATACAAATTCATAAATCATTTACCGTCACATTCATATACCATAACTATACACAAATTTATATCTCAATTCCATACACAAGTCCAGAATTCATTTACATTCCAAAATAAATGCACTACAAACTTTAATGGCATTTTCAAGCCACAAATACAATATTAATCTCAAAATCCAAATACAAAGATAAAAAAAATCCACAAAATACTCAACATATGCCTAAGCTCTTATTTTTCCAATAATCTAACTTAAAAATACAATCATAAACATAAATACACGGATGTCTGACTTTCTTTCATCCGATCTCCTTCTCGATACTTGGAGAAGGGAATGAAAGGGGTGAGCTTTACAGCTTGTGGATAGCATGTTTATAATAGAAAAATAAGCAAAAACTATTTTCGAAACTCATTATCATTTTATAAAAATTTCACGGTTGAACCATCAATTGCTTATTTCTCAAAATTCTCAACTTTTCAAAACATTTATGAACACTTTTCTAAAACATTTATGCAGTACACTTATAAACAAACAAAGCACATAACACATCAGAAATGGTTTGGGTCGGTCCAGAAACAGAACGTACTACACATTTCCGCACAGCGGTCCTGTGTAGCCGTGAATAGAACGTACTACACCTTTTTGTATAGCGGTCTAGTGTAGCCGTGAACTTATGGGAGTCCTTAACGGAGCTCCAATGCCACTAACGAGAAGGCGGGCGAAGCCTTTGACAAGTGCATTTGACATCTTTTGGGACCTAACCAAACCCACATAACACAACCTCATACTTGAAAACAGAATTGCCCAAAGGCACTTTTCGAAAGCTTAGTTTTCATAATCACGTCATAGTCAAACATAATGTCATTCACAAATTCAACCAAAATTCGCATAACAATTTTTCAATCATTTAAATATCAAACAAATTTCCATTCGCAAATTTCCACAATTTCAAATTCACATAACAATCAAATTCATTCAAACACAAAGAATGCAACATTTTAGCAACATTTTCAAATTATTCAAATCATTAGTAAACAAAAAATTGAACACATTTTGCTTTCTTGATTTTTCAAAAAAACATAAATAGCTTATAATTCAAATTATAAACATGGTACCCACCTTAATTTCATGCTTGAAAATTGTCCAAAGCTTCTTCTCTAATTTCCTTCATCACTTGCAAAAATCCCTAACCAATAGGAATTCAAATTGAACATCACCTTGAATCTTCTCCAAATTCGAAATTTCTTGGGTCATATGGAAGCTCTCATGCTCCTCTATCTTTTTCCCTCTTGGATCAACTTAAAAATCCATCTAGAAAGCTTGGAAAAATCAAAACCCTAACTTTTTTTCTTCTTTCTTCTTCTTCTCCATCCGAAACCTCCTTCTTCTCTCTTCTTTCCTTTTATTCTTTCTTTTCCTTGTAATTTTCGTGCTCCTCCTTGTCTTATACGAAGACTCATCCTCCTTATTTACCAACTTGCTATTAATGAATGAGTAATGACTCATTTGCCCTTCCTTATAAGCTTTATAACTTAAAACCTTAAGTGTTCTCCCAATTTTGCCCCTCATGGATTTTTAACACTTAAATTCAATTTAATCCAATCAACTTATGCCATATGACCTTACTCAATTTAACATGCTAATTACTCACATTAACATGCTAATTTATTCCTCAAAATCATAAAATATAACAAAGTCTCAAATAACATTAAATCATGATTTGCTTAGGACATTTTCTAATCATCAAATTTGAAGGAATTTGCTAAAACTTCCTTCTAGAGAAATGTTACTCATTGTCTCAATTTCATAATGACACCAAAATCATTTAATTTGGTTCACTAATCCAAAAGTTACACCTCAAACATTTCGGACTATTCTTATGCTAAAATATTTTCCTGCGATTTAGCATAAGAATGGTGCCTACCAAAGTTGAAAGAGAAAAGGATATGGTAGGCACCAAAAACGGTGCCTGCCAAATTTGAAAATTTAAGAGGATAGCTGGCCAAATGGCCAACCATCCCATATGTTTTCCTGTCTATTGAGATGAAGAGAGAAAGCAGAGGAGAAAAAAGTGAGAGTGAGGTGAGATAGAAAAGAAAGAGAGAGAGAAAGAGAGACAAAAATATTTTATATTTTTTTTGGGTCTAATTTTTCCTAGTAATTTTCCAGTTTTTCTGAGCAGTAAAATTCTTCTATCCTTGCCCGTAGTTTTTAACTTAATTTGGAGATTTTTCACGTAAAATCTGTATGTTCATTACTATTCCCTCAGTCCTATTTAGTTATAAACCTGCTTTAATCTAGTTGATTTTCACAACAAGTGATATTAGAGCGAGGTCAGAAAATTATGACAAATTTTTTGGCGTAATCCGTTCGGAGTTCCGTTACTGTAATTCACATGTACAGTACTATTCACATATATGGTACTATTCACGTGTATAGTACTATTCATACATATAGGTACTATTCATGTGAAATAGTGGGAGCTAAATTCTGTTTGTGATAGAAGCAATGGCAGCAAAATTTGAGATTGAGAAGTTCAATGAGAGTAATTTCTCATTGTGGAAGTTAAAGATAAAGGCAATCTTGAGGAAAGATAATTTTCTAGCGGTTATTAGTGAACGGCCGCTAGAGTCATATATGAAAAATAGAATGAGATAGACGAAAATGTTGTAGCTAATCTTCATCTAGCTTCAGCTAATTGAGTATTATTCAGCATAGAGGAATAGAAGACTGCAAAGAAAATATGAGATCACCTCACAAAATTATACGAGGCCAAATCAATCCATAACAAAATTTTTCTGAAGAGAAAACTATACACTTTACACATGGCAGAATCCACTTCGGTGACGGAGCACTTAAATACTTTAAATACTCTATTTTCCTAACTCACATCATTGGGGCACACAATAGAGATAAGTAAACGTGCGGAACTTCTACTCTAAATTCAACTAGATTCGTGTGATCAACTTGTCATCAATTTAACAAACAACATAGACACTCTAGTCTTTGATAATATTGCAACTGCTATTCTAGAAGAAAAGATCGGCGTAAAAGTAGGGAAGATAGGCTGGTAAATTCGCAACAAGTGGAAGCCTTGGCGGTAACGAGAGGAAGATCAATGGAACATGGACCACGTAGGAGTCATAGTCAAGGTAGATCAAAATCCAGGAGTAAGAAGAATTTCAAGCACTATAATTGTGGCAAAAAAGGACACCTGAAGAAAGATTGTTGGAATTTGAATAAGAAAGATTCTATTCCTCAAGGAAGTGCAACAAATACTCCAGATGATGGAGGTGCAATGGTCTGTGAAGCAGCAACGACTATTGGAGGTAAGAGAAGATTTGTTGATATATGGCTTCTTGATTCAGCAGCTACTTTTCATATGACCTCTCGAAGAGAATGGTTCCATCAGTATGAATCTGTCTCTGAGGGATTTGTGTACAACTGTAATGATCAAGCTCTAAAAATTGTTGGTATTGGGGCCATCAAGCTAAAACTGTATGATAGGACAACTCAAACTATTGAAAAAGTACGACATGTGGAGGGCCTAAAGAAGAATTTGTTGTATGTAGGACAACTAGATGATCTCAGTTTCAAATTTGAGATTCAAAACAAGATCATGAAAGTGATTAAAGGAGCAGTAGTATTTATGAAAGCAGAGAAAGTTATTGCAAATATGTATATACTGAAGGGAGTAACTTTGCAAGAAGGAGAAGCATCTGTTGCGGTAACTAGTCCAGACCACAAATCTGCAATGACGTGGCATAAAAAGCTTGGACATATGTCAAAATAAGGAATGAAGATACTTATAGAGAAAAATCTACTTCCAAGTCTCACAAAGGTATCACTACCCTTCTGTGAGCATCGCATTGTGAGTAAGCAACATCAATTAAAGTTCAATACATTAAAGTTCAGAAGCAAAGAAATTATAGACTTGATTCACTCTGATGTATGACAAGCACCAGTTACGTCCCTAAGAGGAGCAAATTTCTTTATATCATTTATTAATGATTATTCGAGGAGATGTTGGGTGTTTCCTATCAAGAGGAAAGTAGATGTGTTTCCAATTTTCAAATTTTATAAAGCATGGGTGGAACTCAAATTTGGTAAGAAGATCAAGTGTTTGCACTCAAATAATGGAGGCGAATATACTGGGAAAGAATTTGATGAATTATGCAAGCAAGAAGGCATCAAAAGGCAGTCCACGACAGAATACACTCCTCAACAAATTGGAGTAGCAGAGTGGATAAATAGAACTTTGTTGGAAAGAACCAGAGCGATGTTGAGAACTGCAAGCTTAGATAAGAAATTCTAGGTAGAAGCAGTCAAAATTGCCTGTTATGTGGTGAATCGAGTTCCATCAACTGCAATTGAGTTGAAGACACCGATGGAGATGTGGATTGGCAAACTAGTTAATTATTCCACCTCTATATATTTGGAAGTCCAGCCTATGTGATGTTCAATGCCCAAGAAACTATAAAGTTGGATCCAAAATCTAGAAGATGCATTTTCTTAGGGTATGCTGAAGGTGTGAAGGGGTATCGTCTATGGGATCCCACTGCCCATAAGATTGTTATCAGCAGGGATGTTATCTTCATAGAAGATAAGGATCAAGAGCAAGTAGAAAATATTGGCACTGTACAAGAGAATCCAGAAACTACAACAGTACAAATGGATAGGGAAGTTGATCAAAATGATTCTTCTGAAGCTGCACCAAAGCACGAGGAGCAAGAACCAGTTGAATATGATGTTCCAGATACTCAGAGGCCAACTCGCATAAGAAGAGCACCAAGCTGGCACTCAGATTATATTATAGAGAGCAATATTGCATACTGTCTATTAACTGAGTATAGAGAGCCATTAACCCTTCAAGAAGCAATGAATAGGTTAGATGCATCTCAGTGGATGGAAACAATGTAGGAAGAAATTGAAGCTCTGTATAAGAATAAGATATGGGAGTTGGCATCACTACCACAAGGAAGAAAGCCTATTGGCAATAATGGGTTTACAAGATCAAGTAGAGTGGTGACGATCAAGTAGAGCGATATCATGCTAGATTGGTGGTAAAAGGATATGCTCATAAAGAAGGTATTGATTTTAATGAAATATTTTCTCCTATGGTTCGACTCATTACAGTTCGAGTAGTTCTGGCAATGTGTGCTATATTTGACTTGCATCTTGAGCAGTTAAATGTGAAAACTGTATTTCTTCATGGAGATCTTGAAGAAGAAATTTATATGCTCCAACCAGAAAGTTTTGAAGAAAAAGGGAAAGTGAACTTGGTTTGCAGGTTAAACAAATCTCTATATGGTTTAAAGCAGGCGCTGAGGTGTTGGTATAAGAGATTTGATTCCTTCATCATGAGTCTTGGCTACAGCATATTGAATGCAAACCCTTATGCATATTTCAAGAGGTTTGAGAAAGATTATTTTATAGTCTTGTTGTTGTATATAGACGACATGTTGGTAGTAGGGCCCAATAATGATCATATCAAAGAATTGAAGGCACAGTTGTCCAGGGAATTGAAATGAAGGACTTGGGACTAGCAAACAAGATTCTAAGGATGTAAATTCATCGAGATAAAAATAATAGGAAGATTTGACTTTCTCAGAAGAATTATTTAAAGAAAATCTTACAACGATTCAACATGCAAGATTGTAAGTCAATTTATACCCCTCTTCCTGTTAATTTCAAGTTATCATCAAGTATGAGTCCTAGCAATGAAGAAGAGAGGATGGAGATGTCTCAAGTACCGTATGCATCAGCAGTGACAGCCTAATGTTTGCTATGATTTGTACAAGGCCAGACATTGCACATGTTGTAACATCCCATCACCGGTGGGAAGGGTAAATTGGTCAATTGGGACAGGCTAGTAGTTTGCATTGCATATTTTGATGTGAACATTTAGATGGCCTTTAATTTTAGAGGAAATGAGTCTTTTTGCACATGCACATATAGGTACATGCATTCATGACATTTCCCAGTATTTGTTGTGAATTCTGAGACAATTGTGATTGAAAATTTTGAATTGAAATGTTCTAGGAGTGGCTATCAATTGTTAGTGACTCTTCGAATTTTTCTGGATAATTCGGGAGAAAAAGTCCTGACCAGAAAATTTTCCGAGTGGCGGACTGATTGACTGTATAGTACCGAAATAATTGTCTAATGGCAATGGGAAAGTTTGATTTATGATTTTAGGAATTTAAATGTGGAATCATTGGAAATTTGAGATATCTTAGACTAGAAATGAATTAGGAAAGAGTAAGAATTTTAAATTTGTTTGAGGACTGGCTTGTGGCAAGTCTTTAGGGATGAAGGATTGTAAAGTTTTTAAATGTCTTAGGTTTTAAAATTTGGAGAAAATGAAATCCTTCTCCATCCTAGGGCACGATTCCCTCCTCTTGCTGAGTGATCTTTCGTTGTTTGCTTGTTGCTCCCTCTCCTTGTGCAAAGCCTAGCTTGATCCTTAAAGAAGATGAAGATTTGTGAGAGTCTAAAGGTTCACCGTGGGTGTTAGAGAAAGGGGATAGGGTTGGAGAAATTTCGGAGATTTGAAGATTTGAGGCTTGATTGGTAAGTAAATTGGCTTTAATGTTGTTTTATAGTTGTTTGATGCATTTATTATAGTTAATATGAAAGATTGGGGTAGTTGAGAGTGAGTTATGGTTGAAATTTAGAGAGAGAAAGGAAAAAAAGGAATCGAAGAAGACGAACCAGGATCGCACGTCGCGACGAGGGGATGATTAGACGTCGCGACGAGCGTACGCCGAGACGTGCGTAGACGCCGCGACGAGCGTACGCCACGACGAGCAGTTCGCCGTGATGAACGGGACGTCGCGACGAGCAACTGTGTAGACGACGCGGCGAGCGTCTTTTCACGTCGCGGCGAGCGACTCCAGGACGCCGCAGCGAGAGCCTTGAGGCCGCAGCGAGGACATTTTTCTGAATTAGTTTAATTTAGTTTTTGGGACATAACTAATGATGTAGACCTCGAATTGAAGTAATGTTTGATTCGTTATGATCTAGAGAAAGAGGTCTACAATTGATATAAAGAAAAAAAGTATAGAATGAAAATTGAGAATAGGTGCTATTGCAACCTAAGGGTTGTTTCTTGATAATTGGGGTATAATTGTGAGATTTCCGAATGTAAATTCAATGCTATTGGAGTCTTCAATAGGTGAATTTGATCTAGTTCAAGCTGAATTTGGTTTCGAGGTGTTCTCGAGATGAGTTTAGTGTATATGATTTGGCCAAAGGAACTTAATAGTAGAAATGGAACTTGTGGAGTTCTAGGTTAGCATATTGAAATCGAATGTGTCATTTTTTTGATGAATTGAGTGATAAGTTAGATTTCGAGACAAAAGAAAGTGAAAATTGGGAAATAGCGCCAGGAAGGTCATGAACATGCATCGTACATCTTTTATTTAAGATATGTGCAGCATTTAATTATTCTGATTATGCATTGAGTAATGGGTAATTATTTGACTGATATAGAGGCACCATTAGTTCGACATTCTACGGATATTGCTGGGACTTCCAGGCAGTAGCTCGGAAGTTATAAGTGAGTAACCTAGTTGGTTCCTCAACCTTTATGTGTTAAAGATTATGTGCTTATGCCATGTGGAGATAATGGAGGGTTATGTGTTTGATTTTGATGGATCTCGGACCATAGGTGTCCGAAGTATCGGAAACTTGATATCGAAGTGTTATTGTGTGTGAATTGTAATTATTTGGTTTTAAATGCAATTTGGGACATATGGTATTACGTTGTGACATAACTCCTGTAAATTGAGACATATGCATTCATGCATAAATGCATGATCAGATAATGACAGTTGTGACCGGAGCAGCCACCGTATTTCAGAGCTTAATGCTCAACGCAACAGGGCCTCGAGCCTAACAAAATTCAGAGCCACAGGCTCACCGTATCAGGGCATTCAGGCCCAACGTATTTCAGAGCCATAGGCTCACCGTATAATGTGCCCGTTCTTCGGGGCAGATCGGTATACAGTCACAACACCGTAATAAAATGAAAAGTGTCACATGTGCATTGCATATACGAATGATAAAATGTGGACTGTGTGAAAGGCGAAACGCCTTATATCGGTGAAATGATAACGCATGTGATATTTTCAAATGTGTTACTATGTGATATTCTGTGAATTGTTTGTATATGCATGAGTTGAGTGAACCATCGATGATGGTTTCTCATTGAGTTTGCAAAACTCACCCAAAATTTGCAACTATTTTTCAGGATAAGAAGAATACCCCGTTAGGTCAACGGGAGTATGCTAACAGCATTCAAGTGTCGGATAGAGGTCGGGATCAGTTCGCGTTGACATCGGTCTGCATTAGTGCATTTTATGTTTCTGCATTTGTGTACGAATGATTAGGTCAAATTGTACATTCACTGACTGATATAAATGGGATTTATGAAAAGGGCCCTGAGGCCATTGAATTGTTCTTGTATATTGTTTCCGCATAAATACCGATGTGGATATGTTTGAGAAAGAAAACAAAAAGTTCATACTGAGTTTTGATTGATTGATGCAGCACGCTACCCTCGCGGGGCACGGACTCGGATATCACCATCGATTTCAGGTTCGGGTCTTGCGGGAGTGGGGTGCTACATTTAGGTGGTATCAGAGCCTAAAAGTACAATCTTATATGGGCACCCTGAAATATGTGTCAAGCATGTATTAGTCATGTCATAGCAGACAGCGACAACTGATCCCTAGTATGAGTCACATGCATAAGCATTCCTTAAGAGTTTGAGTTGTTAGAAGCATTAAGAGAAATGATGATCAAACTGAATGTGAGAAAGTAAGGTTTATGGACATAGTGGACATGAGAAATCGTATTTGGTTTTGCATAGTAGATAATAGTCCCCCACAAAAGGGTGCATATCCTTGAGGGTGATATATCCTTTAGGGGTGAAATAATTGTGAATCGGCATATTGTCATAAATTGATTGGAGAAAATAAGGATGTAAACAGAAATGAGGAGACTATATGTACAGACATAATGAAAGGAAATCATAAGACTGATATGATCACCAAAGGGTGAATTTAAAATTGAAAGGGTTATGTGAGTATGGTGATAAGAGTCTGTAATTCAGTAAAAGGAGATAGTAGAAATATATATATATATATATGTATTCTTAAGACCGAGAATTAATAATGTTTAAGCCTCAGAACTTTTGGATTTGGGTTTGGATATAATGGATAAAGATTCAGTGTAATTGTATCGATGGAAATATTAGTGAATATGAAATCAAAATTCCAATCGGGTAAGTGTGATACAAAAACAAATACACTGTCATGGATTGTTGAGGAAAAATAGGGAATTTAACGAAGTGAAAGTATATAAGCCATGATTTGACCTTGAGAGGATGCACTTGGAGTGTGATTATCGATACAAAAGTTTAAGATTCAGTGTGAGAATGTAATAGTAGAGTGGAGATTTAAGCTTCATATAGGTTATGCCCCTACTATTATAAATGGATTGAGAATAAAGATGTGTGAGATGTAATAAATGACAATTGGAAGATGAGATGATAATAGTGATATTTGAAAAAGTTGTTGAGTTCATATTAAATTGTCATTGTGAGTGTACATCTGATAGTGGGATCACCATAACTGGTGAATTATTAAGCAAATGTGAAAGATAGGCGTGAAAATGATATAGGGAGTAATCGGTGACTTATTGAATAAGTGCCAATCATAGTCCCCATAGTTCAAAGTTCAATATAGAGTAAGACATAAGAGTATTGGTAGTGATCAATTGGGAAGGAATTGAGACTGTTTAAGTTCATGATGATAACATAGGTGATGAGTTTGAAGGAAATGAAGAGGGACATGATTATATCAAAGTCCCCATGATGGAGAAATGGCATACGAAAAGAGAAAGGTTATCTAGAATTAATTGGAATTAAAGTGTCTTTAGTAGTATAGCTTATTAAGTGGTAAATTGATGTGAATGCATCTCCGGATCAGATGTGATGATTTTGGCGTTGTATGCCAAGATATTAGAATAAATGAAATTGTTTAAGTGCTCTACAGAGCCTCATTATAAGGGACGTTTTGATCATGCAAGCCTAGCATCAATTGACCTTATTGGGATAGTATGCATAGTTGAAATTGATCTTCTCGAGGTATTAAGAATGACTGATATATAGTGATGAAAAATAGTTGATTGATAAGGTTTTTATGAATAGTATTAAGGATTGTAGTAAGAAATCTTCTTTCAAAGAAGAATTTCCCTAAATTGAGTTCAGTTGATATGACGACTCGATTTGAGAGTAATCAATGAAGACATAAATCAGAAATGAATTAAAAGTTATATTTAGGAGTCCTAATCCTAGTGGAAACTTATGTTGATGTAAAGAATCCGATTATGTAACTGGTTTATTGGACTATGGAGACACTAAATTGCGAAAAGGAGAAGAATATAGGTTCATATATATTTTGTGTAATTATGTTCAGGAAGTACAAAGTTGATATAATGAATGTATTACCAACTAGGGAGTACCGATCGAAAATAAATTGATGTATGTGGAGAAATTAGTGTAAAAGAGCAGACGTCAAAAACTGTCAATGTGAAACTGAGAAAAATATAAGAGAATTGTTCCTCATTGGAGAAATTTGATATTTGAAGAAAGTTATAAGAATCAATCATGGGTATAAGGAGTTTATTATACTACTGAAGAGTGAAGTGTCTCAATTGTGTTTAGAGTGGATAGTGACTATGATCATCGATGATTGATTTAATGTATTTGAAGAGTGGAGAAGAATATTTTGCATAGATGAAGAAATCTCTATACCATGAAAGTTCATAAAAGTGAATCTTAGTTTGATCAAATAAATTGTGGGTGAACTAGTATTTGAACTTGGTACATTGGAAGACTTAATGGCGGTAGAGGTGTCGATAAATGCGAGATTACAAGGGATTTATATGAAATTTGGAGTTATTTAGAACTAGTTGTATGTTAGATATGTCAGAAGTTGTTAAAGGTTTTCTAGTCTCAACTCTTGGACGATAATGTTTGAAGAAAAACGTGTAAATCGTATGACTGATAAATGTAAAAAGGGACATTTTGAGAAATATACAACTCGAGTATTGATTGTATCACTTTAATTTGGAGAGTTTGCAATTTATATAACGAAATGTCCCAGTAAAGGTTATGATGCAATCCGTTAAAATAGTGTAAAGTGGTTTTATATACCTAGGGACGAGTATAACCTCATGGGCTGCAATTGTGATTGATGACTTGAAATTTGTTATACTAGGTATTGCTTTGAAAGTTTGGAGACGCTACTCGTACAGAAACATTTTGGATATATCTATGAGTATGCAAATCGATAATGGTTGAGGTTTTCGTGTGTTTGAAAGAATTGAAAAGGGTTATACGATTGATTACGTCATAAGAAAGCTAGTGCTGCAAGTCAATGTATTGAATAGAAAATGTAATAGCAGAAGATCACAATTTGGGCGATAAGGTTTTCAAACCTAGCGTAATACTGAATGCATATTGTCGACCTATCAAAGGGGCAAAAAGAAAGTAATATTATTATTAGCTATTGGAATTCCAAATCAGGTGTGTATAAAAAGAATGGCAAAACTTGAATTGAGGATTTAGAATATGCGGACCTTATCGAGGAACTGCAAATGGATTTAACTTTCGAGAAATTAATGATATTTATGACTGGATTAAGAAGTATGTGTAATATCCACTAAAGGAACTATTAGTGAAAATGCAAGGAACAATCGAAGCTATATGTTATGGTAAGAGTGCATTGAAAGAGTAATTGATGGTTTAGAATGTAAAATCGAATGATTATATGTGTGATTAACCAACAGACTTGACTGCTGGAGATAAACGTGAAATTGATATTTTTGGAGTTCGTTGGGATATGAGATTAAGGTATAGTTCAGACAGATTGTGGAAATAATGATCGTTATATTGGTGACACCATTCAAATAGCGTATAAGGGGTCTTACAGTCAAAAATTATTTGTTCATCCCGATATTAAAGTGATCAGGGCCTTTAAATAGTCAAAGGCCATGATTGATTTGAGATAATGTTGATAAGTGAGATGAATCTGCAATAGGGGTTAAGTGATCCAAGTTAATGACATCGAGTCGAGTTGATTAATATTGAGGTTATGGAACCTTATGAGATTAGTGTTTTAACGCTAAAGAGATGTACTCTGATAAGCGATAAATGAAATGCTTCGAAATGTATCACTTCGGCCTAGATGCACTGAGATAAAGATAAGTGTGTAAATCGGAGAATTAAATTCGTTATAATATGGCCTCTATGTGACTGCGGTGTGAATAGAACTAAGGATTGGTAATTCAGTCTAAAACCTAAAAGATGTTTCAGATTCACAAAGTGTTACATAGAAAGGATTAGGAAATACTGTTATGATCTGATATATGTATTATTGATACCGAAAGTGAAGAATTGCGAGTAATCATGAGAAAACAGTTAAGACAGTGTTGAGTTTGAGGAAGGTAAAGGGGTGAGTGAATGTGTTGATTTTAGTTAATTGGCAGAAATTGATCATGTAGTGAAATAAGTAGGAAACAGAATATGCATGAACGAAGCGATTCCCCTGCCTTCCTGATCAATCTTGTATGAAATTTCAAGGACGAAATTTTTATTAGGAGGAGAGAATTGTAACATCCCATCACCGATGGGAAGGGTAAATTGGTCAATTGGGACAGGCTAGTAGTTTGTATTGCATATTTTGATGTGAACATTTAGTTGGCCTCTAATTTTAGAGGAAATGAGTCTTTTTGCACATGCACATATAGGTACATGCATTCATGACATTTCCCAGTATTTGTTGTGAATTCTGAGACAATTGTGATTGAAAATTTTGAATTGAAATGTTCTAGGAGTGGTTATCAATTGTTATTGACTCTTTGAAATTTTTTGGATAATTCAGGAGAAAAAGTCCAGACCGGAAAATTTTTCGAGTGGCAGACTAATTGACTTTATAGTACCGAAATAATTGTCTAATGGTAATGGGAAAGTTTGATTTATGATTTTAGGAATTTGAATATGGAATCATTGGAAATTTGAGATATCTTAGACTAGAAATGAATTAGGAAAGAGTAAGAATTTTAAATTTGTTTGAGGACTGGCTTATGGAAAGTCTTTAGGGATGAAGGCTTGTAAAGTTTTTAAATGTCTTAGGTTTTAAATTTTGGAGAAAATGAAATCCTTTTCCATCCTAGGGCACGATTCCCTCCTCTTGGTGAGTGATCTTCCGTTGTTTGCTTGTTGCTCCCTCTCCTTGTGCAAAGCCTAGCTTGATCCTTAAAGAAGATGAAGATTTGTGAGAGTCTAAAGGTTCACCATGGGTGTTAGAGAAAGGGGATAGGGTTGGAGAAATTTCGGAGATTTGAAGATTTGAGGCTTGATTGGTAAGTAAATTGGCTTTAATGTTGTTTTATAGTTGTTTGATGCATTTATTATAGTTAATGCCCGTAGGTCATTTCGATACATAACCCACGATGAGGGTGCACTACGACCGATCATTTCTATAATCCACATGGCATCAATATAATAAAACCAAAATATCAAAATCACTAAATTTTAAAACCAAAGTACTTTCATTTCATAACCTCAAACAGCATTTACAAGAATCTCAGTTTCCACAGTCTATACATATATCTCCAAAAAGAAACTGAAACGAAAGCCTAAAACTAGATCATCCTTAAAAACGATCCCAGCTGACCGACCTATGTGCCATAACTTCTCTTGCCCAAGCTCACACGGCAGGAAAAGTCAAACTCTAGAGCTAGGAGTCTACTATCTCTGTCCTGAAAAATAGATGCAATGTTGGGTAAGTTTGCGAACTCAGCGAGAAACCATCATCGATGGTCCACCCAATTCATGCATATACAAACAATTCACAGAATATCACATAATACCATATTCAAAAATATCTCATGCATTCTATTTCACACATATAAGGCCCTTCACACAATTCACAATTTATCATTCATATGTATATGCACATGTGACACTTTTCATTTTATTACGTTGTTGTGACCGTGCGCCTGAGCTCATTAACGTTAAGCCAGTGGCTCTGAATAACATTGGGCTGGAAGCCCTGATACGTTGAGCCTGTGGCTCTAACAATTACGTTGGGCTCGAGGCCCTGATGCGTTGAGCTTAAAGCTCTGAAAATACGGTGGCTGTACCGGTCATAACTGCCATTATCTGATCATGCTTTTATGCATGAATGCACATACCTCAATTTACAATAATTAAGTCACAACCTAACACCCTATATCTAATTTCGCATTAAACCAAATAATTTCAATTAATGCACAGATAACACTTCTATATCACATTCCAAATATTTCGGATGCCTATGGTCCGAAATCAATCAAAAGCAAACACATAGCATCATCCTTTTATCTCCACATGGCATAAATGCATAAAATTAAACACATCAATGTTGAGGAACCAACTAGGTTACTCACCTCTAACTTCCGAGCTACTGCCGGGAAGTCTCACCTACGTCGGAAGATCGACGCTCCACTTGCGCCTCTAAAACAATCAGAATAATCAAACATTACTAATTGCACGATTTACAATAGTTAATAATGCACATGTAGCGAATGCGATGAGTACTATACATGTTATGACATTCCCGACTCTATACCCAGATCTTCCAATTCAATTATTTTTCCTCTAAAAGATAGCAATTTCTAACACCTTAATTCAATTTATTAAGTTCTAAACTCTCTAAAGTCATACTCCAATCACAAATCACATTCCCTAATAAAATTGCCATCCGATTTCGAGAACCTTCGAATTCAAATTTCGAAATTTCATTCTTCTAAATTGCAATTCTGAGTCTCTAAATCACAATCAATCAATAACCAACTCATTAGGAATTAAACCTCAAAATCATTCATTAAAACAATTTAATTCATCTTCGAAAAATTGGGGTCCTCGCTGCGGCGTAAGATCGCTCGCCGCGGCGAGAACCCTTGCCTTCGCCGCGACGCACGCGTAGCTCTCCCAACGGCGTGCTCTCTTCTGCTTGTCGCGACGTGCGTCCTTGCTCGTCGCGGCGTGCAGAAGATGAACTGCTCGTCACGGCGTAGAATTATACGCTCGCCGCCACATGCATGATGGGAATGGCTCGCCGCGGCGTGTTCATCCCACGTCGCGACGTGCAAACCCAAAAATACGTCCCAAAACCTAAAATTTCTTAGATCTGCGGATTTCTAATCCATCCAATTCAATTCTAAACACTCCCAAACAACATAAAACACTAAACACAACTCATCTCTAACCTCAATTCCATCAAATGTTCATCATCTCTCAAATACCCAAATCAAAATCAACATATTTCTCAAAACTCATATCATCCGAAACTTATAAATTCTTAAACAATTAATAACTCTAATCAATGATCAAATCAAACTATATATAGGAGTAAGAACTTACTTGATTCAAGCCTTAAACCTTCGAAAATCACCCAGAACTCCAATCTTCAAACCTAGGCACACCCACGACAATCACCTCTTTCTCTACCAAATTTCATCTTCTCTATTCCAAGGCTTAAGCTAGGTTGAAGATGATGAATGGAACAATTTAAGAGAAGAAAATAGAAACAGAAAGCAAAGATGATGGATCACGAAGGAGAAGAGAAGAACGAAGATGAGAATCTTCTTTCAAAGGCAAGGGTGTCGTTGGAAGCAAATTTTAAAGGTTAGGGTTCTTATATAAGGGATTGAAGCTAAGGGCATGTTTGGCAATTCATTTGCCATATGCTCAATTCTTAAAGTCTAAAAATCCTATTCTTATTCTAATTTCTCCCAAATTTTGCAATGGTTATAAAGAATAAATCCTAAAATCATAACTCTAATTATCTCGTGCCAATTCCTAATCAATTTCAAAACCGAAATCCCATTTATCAGTCATTAGGCCATTTTTCGGTCCGGACTCATTTCTCTAAAAATTCTCCAAAAATTCTTATAAATCCTCAAAAATATAAAACACCTGACCCTATACTCCAATTTCAATTTTCAAACCCCTAAATTCAATTTTCACTCCAATTTTATAATCAAAACATAATCTACACAATTATCACCTAATTTTCCAATTTACACCATCATGCCGGGAAAATTGTCATACATGCATGTACACTCATATGCTTGTGCAATAAAAATCATTTATTAATAATATAGAAGCAAATGCATATGCAATTCAATAATATGGATGCACTCAATCCTAACCCGATCCAAATTACCGATATGTCCTTCACATCGGTAACGGGATGTTACAGTTAATATGAAAGATTAGGGTAGTTAAGAGTGAGTTATGGTTGAAATTTAGAGAGAGAAATGAAAAAAAAGGAATCGGAGAAGACGAACCAGGACCACACGTCGCGACGAGGGGATAATTGGACGTCGCGACGAGCGTACGCCGCAACGAGCAGTTCGTCGCGATGAGCGGGACATCGCGACGAGCCACTACGTAGACGCCGCGGCAAGCGTCTTTTCACGCCGCGGCGAGAGCCTTGAGGCCGCGACGAGGACATTTTTTTGAATTAGTTTAATTTAGTTTTTGGGACATAACTAATGATGTAGACCTCCAATTGAAGTGATGTTTGATTCGTTATGATCTAGAGAAAGAGGTCTACAATTGATATAAAAAAAGAAAGTATATAATGAAAATTGAGAATAGGTGCTATTGCAACCTAAGGGTTGTTTCTTGATAATTGGGGTATAATTGTGAGATTTTCGAATGTAAATTCAATGCTATTGGTGTTGGAACGCGTACGGTCCGAGTATTCAGAATACACTGCGAAAAAAGACCATACAACAACATGAAGTATAATCGAAAATATCAAGGATGTACGAAAATACCTTATTTTCGTGGATAGGTTCTTTTTTTGATTCCCGCACACTATGAAACGCGAATGTCCTCTACCGGTATCCACACGAGTATGCACGATCAGGGCTGCGGCTGTGGTGTGCTAGCACGTCCTCAAACTCTTTTAGATCGCCGCACAGTTATCCTCTCGGATGGTGGCTAGGGTTTTAGACAATGGTGTCTTTTCTACCTAATGAGACCTAAGCTTCTCTATTTATAGAGAAACCCTAATCCCATTGAGGCCCTATTAAGTTTCGGCCCATTATATCTCATATAATAGAAGCCTGACAACTTAATCCAATCTAGCCCAATAAATATATCTACATATATTTATTCAATACCTAATAAATTAGGCCCAAGAGAATAAGCCCATATCACATCACTCTTTTTGTGCGACCCTGTAGGCTCATTTGATGTTGGCAATGGGCTTGATCACACTTCAAGGCCCATAAGTCATAAGCGGCCTCTAGCAAGACATTATGACTACCCAAATCAAATTAGGATCGATAATCCAATTTAACCTGTAACTATGGTTATAAGCTCAGTCCTTTTGTAACACGATATCAAGATTAATCACAAGGCATGGTACATGACAACCTTTAATTAATCATAGTTTCTTGATCCCCAAGTTGACTGATTGTAACAAATGACATTGATGACTCTTCATCAATTCATTTGAGCATGGCCATGCATTTCTTCAGTCACACTTGTCAAGAGGTCCAAATGATATCTCTCTCATTTAAGAGAGGTACAAATCCCATCTACGTCATTCGCATCCCTCCGCATGATTCATTTAGCGTCCAACATAAGACTATTTGTTATTCGGTTAAAAATAACTTAGTCTAATATCAAAACACTAAATTCCTCATGTAGGGAATCATGATGACTTCAGGTCAAAGGACTAAAGTCAAACCATATAAAGAATCACTAATGACATGAAACCATGTAGTATTCTTTATGTGGGTCGGTCCAATATATGTTCTCTAACATATATCTATGTTTCTGATTTGATATCTCATATCCATGATCAGTAAAACGCGATCATCAATCAAAATACATACTAGTCTTAATTCATTATTGTTCCACCAATAATGATCGACCAGGGACAGTCTAAAATAGTGTTATAACGCTTACGATTTTACTATCAAGTCACATACTTGATGACATAAGTCTAGTACCATTCATGGAATGTAAATCACATTACATAAACGAAATACATGCATATATGAAAGGAATATCTCATAATATATTGTTAACAAGTCATAATGTTAATACATGAATCACAAATATCCATTGTCCTAGGGCACACTACTAACAATCTCCCACTTGCACTAGGCCAATCGGTCAGATATCTAATACCCATAGACCTCGTATGACTCTCATGTTTAGGCTGTGGATGAGGCTTAGTAAGTGGATCGGCAATGTTGTCGTCTGTGCCCACTTTACATATCTTCACGTCTCCTCTCCCAATGATCTTCCCAATCAGATGGAAACGTCTGAGTATATGCTTGGATCTATGATGTGAGTTTGGTTCCTTAGCCTGTGCTATAGCCCCATTATTATCACAATAAACGTCTATAGGACTTGCAATGCTAGGAACAACTCCAAGCTCAGTAATGAACTTCCTAATCCATACAGCTTCCTTAGCTACATCTGAGGCAGCAATGTACTCAGCTTCAGTTGTAGAATCAACAACAGTGTCTTGCTTTGAACTTTTCCAGCTCACTGCACCTCCATTCAAACAGAACACAAAACTTGATTGCGATCTAAAATCATCTATGTCAGACTGAAAACTAGCATCAGTGTAACCATTTACAATGAGCTCTCCTTCAAGTCCTCCATAGACTAGGAACATACCCTTAGTTCTTCTCAAGTACTTAAGGATATTCTTAATCATTATCCAAAGGATCGTCACCATAATTAGATTGGTATCTACTTGTTATGCTCAAAGAATATGAGACATCAAGTCGAGTACATAACATGGCATACATGATAGATCCAATTGCAGATGCACATGGAATCTTACTCATGCGCTCAAGCTCTTTATCCAAGTAGGACAATCCTTCTTGAAAGCTTGATTCCATGTGACATAAGAGAAACCTCTCTTGGAATCTTGCATACTGAACCTTTTCAATATCTTATCTACGTATGTACTCTGACTTAGGCCTATAAGCTTTCTTGATCTATCTCTATAGATCTTAATGCCTAAAACATAGGCAACCTCACCTAAGTCTTTCATTGAGAAACGTTTCCTTAACCAAATCTTGACACTCTGTAAAGTTGGAATATCGTTTCCAATGAGCAATATGTCATCAACATATAAAGCTAAAAAGACAACAGCACTCTCACTAACCTTCTTGTAAACACAAGGTTCATCTTCATTCTTGATGAATCCAAACTCTTTGACAACTTCATCAAAATGAAGATTCCAACTTCTTGATGCTTGCTTCAATCCATAAATGGATCTTTGAAGCTTGCACACCTTTCCCGAATTATTAGGATGGACAAAACCCTCAAGTTGTATCATATATACATCCTCAAGTAAGTTTCCATTAAGGAAAGTCGTTTTGACATCCATTTGTCATATCTCATAATCATAGTATGCAGCTATGGCAACAAGAATTCTAATGGATTTGATCATGACCACTGGAGTAAATGTCTCATCATAATCAATTCCATGAACTTGTCGATAACCTTTAGCAACAAATCTTGCATTATAAGTGTGCACATTTCCATCCATGTCGAGTTTTTTTTTGAAAACCCATTTGCATCCAATGGTCTTCAAGCCATCAGATGGATCAATCAAAGTCCAAACTTGATTGTCATACATGAATTGCATCTCTGCTTTCATGGCTTCTAACCATTTAGCATATTCTGGACTTTCCATAGCTTCTTGATAGATTGTGGGCTCATTATGATCGATGAGCATCACATTATCATCATCAGTAACGAGAAATCCATATCTCTCGGGCTCATGACGAATCCTATCAGATCTACGTAGGCCTTGTGTTGTTAAAGATTGCTCATCAACGACAGTGAGCTCGCCTCAATCTCCTTTTCAGGCTCAATGTTATTTTGTGAAACTTGAATTTCTTCAAGTTGTACTTTACTCCCACTGTTTCCTTTGGAAACAAATTCCTTCTATAAAAAAAAACCATTTCGAGCAACAAACAATTTGTTCTCTGCTGGGATGTCAAAGTAATATCCTTTAGTTTCCTTAGGATATCCCACAAAATAACATTTTTCTGATTTGGGTGTCAACTTGTCGGCAATTGGACGCTTCACATAGGCCTCACAACCCCAAATCTTTAGAAAAGATAAATTGGGACGTTTCCCAGTCCATATCTCATAAGGTGTCTTTTCTACAGCCTTTGAAGGAATACGGTTCAATATGAATGCTGTTGTTTCTAAAGTATAACCCCAGAAATATTTTGGAAGATCAGTTTGACTCATCATTGATCGAACCATATCTAATAGAGTTCGATTTCTCCTTTTAGAAACACCATTCCATTGAGGAGTTCCTAGAGGAGTCAATTGTGAAACAATTCCACAATCCTTAAGATAATCATCAAACTCTTGGCTTAAGTATTCACCTCCTCGATCAGATCGAAGGATTTTAATTGTCTTGCCAAGCTAATTTTGTACTTCATTCTTATACTCTTTGAACTTTTCAAAAGATTCAGATTTTTGCTTCATTAAATAGACATACCCATATCTACTGAAGTCATATGAAAAAGTAATGAAATACAAATAACCTCTCTTTCAGCTCTTCCAAATAGAGTTTGCAGTTCCTTTTCCAATGACCAGGTTCATTGCAGTGAAAACAAACTCCCTCCTTGGGTGCCTTAGTCTTAGCTTTGGGCTTGGGCTTGGACTTAGGTACTTTACCTTTTCCCTTCACTGTGCCCTTCTTCTTGAAAGTTTTTCCCTTTTGAACCACAAGAACTTCGTTGGTGGTCTTAACCTTTCCCTTTAAGTTCTCATCGCTAGCCAAAGATCTCATGCAATTCATCAATGGACTTCTCCATATTATGCATGTTGTAGTTAAGAATGAACTGATTATATTCATCACCAAAGATGCTAGAATAAGATCAGCCACCAATTCTTGACTAACAGTGCACCTAATTTCTCAAGATGATGAATGTAACTCTTCATCTTGAGAACATGAGCACTCACGGGTGTGCCAGGAGTCATCTTGCATGAATTCAATGCCTTGGTGGTTCTAAACCTTTCTTGGCGTGCTTTCTCTTGAAACATAGCTTTCAGTTGAGCAAACATGTCATAGGCTTCCATTTCCTCTAAATCCTTCTGAAGGTCAGAGATCATGGCGCCTAACATAAGGCATGACACATCCGTAGAGTCATTGATATGCTTCGTGTAAGCATCCTTTTGAGCCTTAGGTGCATTTGCTGGTGGTTCCTCAGGGATGGGCTCTTCTAAGACATAAAGCTTTCTTTCTTGCTTGAGAACAATTCTCAAGTTCCTATACCAATCTAGGAAATTTGTTCCATTAAGTTTTTCTTTCTCTAGGATAGATCACATGGAAAGGTTGGTGGATGGAGTAGCTATAATCTACAAAATTATGCAATAAGGGTCAACATTGTTATTATTAAGAGGTATTAGCTCCCACTCAAATAAATAACCTTCAATTGAAAAATTGGAGAAACAAGATCCATATTTCACTAAGTCCTAAGAAAGCTTTGGCATAACACTCAAAACTTAGTTATTTAGGTAGAAAACTCTTTTCAATTACATCACATGTAACTCTTAATGGGTTTATGTTAAAATACATCTTATGTACTGCATGTATGTAAAAACTCAATCTTATTCCCTAAGCCCAAAACCGTTTTGATAGCTTAGTTAAGTTTAACCATACTTTACCTATGAATAGCATCATTATTCAAATGTCTTCCCTAGATGATCCCTACATGCCTTGCTTTGGCAAAAACCCACATAAGGATAATCTAGAGATAAACATTGGTAAAGATTTATGGAAGGCATATAAACTTAAAATTATGAAGAGGGTCGTTCTTAGTACATTATGAAGGCTACTAATCCTATTAGTAAGGGTGTTTGTACTATGCTATTTCTAATCCTATACTACAACATACTTGAGTATATATATATTAGAAGTATAGAATAGTAACTTACACATGAATATAAATATTCAAAAATATAAATAAACATATGTAACTTCACCCGTAATATATAACACATAACTAACAATCGTTGCGTGGAAGCACCCTTCCGGGCTTGTCAATCGATCGAAGAGATGATAGTCGACTGGTCGACTTGTGCTAGTCGACTGGAAGAGATGATAGTCGACTAGTCGACTTGTGCTAGTCGACTGGAACCAATTTCAGTCGACTGGAACAAACGTTTTTGCTGAAACACTCATCTCTGCTCTCCGATCAGTCGACTGGAACACTTCTAGTCGACTGGAAGAGATGATAGTCGACTGATCGACCTATGCTAGTCGATTGGAACCAATCTCAGTCGACTGGAACAAACGTTTTTGCTGAAACACTCATCTCCGCTCTCCGATCACCGATTGAACGCTTCTAATCATTGAATCGACTGCTAATCGACCGAACCAATCTCAATCGACCGAATAAACGCTTTTGCAAAAAACTCATCTCCGCCTCCGATCAATCAATCGGAATGCTTCTAATGATTGGAAGAGATGCTAGTCGACTGGAGTATCCTTGTCCAACATGGATACTTGCGGTTTCCTATTCCACATCCATGTCTTACATGATGGAAACCCTAGCAGCCACCCCCTTTCGGTCAAACCCTTCATGCTTGTCATATATTCTCATCAGTACCAAGATAATCAACAGATCCGAAAAGAACATGCATGAAATAAAAAACACTTTCATATCACGCAACCAAAACCATGAGCACATGTAATCAAAACATGCATATTTTTCATCTCTACAGAATCCAAATCCGTAAAACACATGTAATCAAAACATGTATATATTTTTGATTATACAGAAGAACCTAGCTCTGATACCACTGTTGGAACGCGTACGGTCCGAGTATTCACAATACACTGCGGAAAAAGACCATACAATAACATGAAGTATAATCGAAAATACCAAGGATGTACGAAAATACCTTATTTTCGTGGATAGGTTGCTTCTTTTTCGGATTCCCAGACACTGCAAACGCGAATGTCCTCTACCGGTATCCACACAAGTATGCACGATCCGTGCTGCGACTGTGGTGTGCTAGCACGTCCTCAAACTCTTTTAGAACGACGCACAGTTATCCTCTCGGATGGTGGCTAGGGTTTTAGACAATGGTGTCTTTTCTACCTAATGAGACCTAAGCTTCTCTATTTATAGAGAAACCCTAATCCCATTGAGGCCCTAATAAGTTTCGGCCCATTATATCTCATATAATAGAAGCCCGACAACTTAATCCAATCTAGCCCAATAAATATATCTACATATATTTATTCAATACCTAATAAATTAGGCCCAAGAGAATAAGCCCAGATCACATCACTCTTTTTGTGCGACCATGTAGGCTTATTTGATGTTGGCAATGGGCTTGATCACACTTCAAGGCCCATAAGTCATAAGCGGCCTCTAGCAAGACATTATGACTACCCAAATCAAATGAGGATCGATAATCCGATTTAACTCAGAACTATGGTTATAAGCTCATCCTTTTGTAACACGATATCAAGATTAATCACAAGGCATGGTACATGTCAACCTTTGATTAATCATAGTTTCTTGATCCCCAAGTTGATGATTGTAATAAATGACATTGATGACTCTTCATCAATTCATTTGAGCACGCCATGCATTTCTTCACCACACTTGTCAAGAGGCCCAAATGATATCTCTCTCATTTAAGAGAGGTACAAATCCCATCTACATCATTCACATCACTCGCATGATTCATTTAGTGTCCAACATAAGACTATTTGTTATTCGGTTAAAATAACTTAGTCTAATATCAAAACACTAAATTCCTCATGTAGGAACCATGATGACTTCAGTCAAATGACTAAAGTCAAACCATATAAAGAATCACTAATGACATGAAACCATGTAGTATTCTTTATGTGGGTCGATCCAATATATGTTCTCTAACATATATCTATGTTTCTGATTTGATATCCCATATCCATGATCAAGAAACGTGATCATCAATCAAAACACATACTAGTCTTAATTCATTATTGTTCCACCAATAATGATCGACTGAGGACGATCTAGAATAGTGTTATAACGCTTACAGTTTTACTATCAAGTCACATACTTAATGACATAAGTCTAGTACCATTCATGGAATGTAAATCACATTACATAAACGAAATACATGCATATATGAAAGGAATACCTCATAATATATTATTAACAAGTCATAATGTTAATACATGAATCACAAATATCCATTGGCCTAGGGCACACTACTAACAATTGGAGTCTTCAATAGGTGAATTTGATCTAGTTCAAGCTGAATTTGGTTTCGAGGTGTTCTCGAGATGAGTTTAGTGTATATGATTTGGCCAAAGGAACTGAATAGTAGAAATGGAACTTGTGGAGTTCTAAGTCAGCATATTGAAATCGAATGTGTCATTTTTTTGATGAATTGAGTGATAAGTTAGATTTCGAGACAAAAGAAAGTGAAAATTGGGAAATAGCGCCGGGAAGGTCATGAACATGCATCGTACATCTTTTATTTAAGACATGTGCAGCATTGAATTATTCTGATTATGCATTGAGTAATGGGTAATTATTTGACTGATATAGAGGCACCATTGGATCGACATTCCACGGATATTGCTAGGACTTCTAGGCAGTAGCTCGGAAGTTACAGGTGAGTAACCTAGTTAGTTTCTCAACCTTTATGTGTTAAAGATTATGTGCTTATGCCATGTGAAGATAATGGAGGGTTATGTGTTTGATTTTGATGGATCTCGGACCATAGGTGTCCGAAGTATCGGGAACTTGATATCGAAGTGTTATTGTGTGTGAATTGTAATTATTTGGTTTTAAATGCAATTTGGGACATATGGTATTACGTTGTGACATAACTCCTGTAAATTGAGACATATGCATTCATGCATAAAGGCATGATCAGATAATGACAGTTGTGACTGGAGCAGCCACCGTATTTCAGAGCTTAAAGCTCAACGCAACAGGGCCTCGAGCCTAAGGAAATTCAGAGTCACAGGCTCACCGTATCAGGGCATTCAGGCCCAACATATTTCAAAGCCATAGGCTCACCGTATAATGTGCCCGTTACTGAGACAGATCAGGCGCACGGTCACAACACCGTAATAAAATGAAAAGTGTCACATGTGCATTGCATATATGAATGATAAAATGTGGACTCTGTGAAAGGCGAAACGCCTTATATCGGTGAAATGATAACGCATGTGATATTTTCGAATGTGTTACTATGTGATATTCTGTGAATTATTTGTATATGCATAAGTTGAGTGAACCATCGATGATGGTTTCTCATTGAGTTCGCAAAACTCACCCAAAATTTGCAACTATTTTTCAGGATAAGAAGAATACCACATTAGGTCAACGGGAGTATGCTAACAGTATTCAAGTGTCGGATAGAGGTCGGGATCAGTTCGCGTCGACATCGGTCTGCATTTGTGTACGCATGATTAGGTCAAATTGTACATTCACTGACTGATATAAATGGGATTTATGAAAAGGGCCCTGAGGCCATTGAATTGTTCTTGTATATTGTTTCCGCATAAATACCGATGTGGATATGTTTGAGAAAGAAAACAAAAAGTTCATACTGAGTTTTGATTGATTGATGCAGCACGCCACCCTCGCGGGGCACGGACTCGGATATCACCATCGATATCGGGTTCGGATCTTGGGGGAGTGGGGTGCTACACATGTAGTGGGAATAGTTAGTAGAAACATGATGAATCCTGATCGAGAGCATTGGAATACTGTTAAGAGGATTCTCATATATATCAAAGAAACCTCAGATGTTGCATTGTGTTATGGAGGATCAGATTTTACTATCAAAGGATATGTTGATGCTGATTATGCAGGTGATCTTGATAAAAGTAAATCCACTACAAGATATGTGTTTGCACTAGCTAAAGAAGTTGTGAGCTGGGTTTCAAAACTGCAGTCGGCTGTGGCTATGTCACAACAGAAGCAGAATATGTAACAATTACACAAGCTACTAAAGAAGCAGTGTAGTTGAAGATATTGTTGGAAGAACTTGGGAATAAACAAGAGAATATTACTCTGTATTGTGACAGTCAGAGTACTTTGCATCTTACGAAAAATCCAGCATTTCATTCAAAGACAAAGCACATTCGAGTTTAGTATCACTTCGTTCGTGAGAAAGTAGAAGAAGAAATGGTGGACATATAGAAAATTCATAGAGTGGATAACTTGGTAGATTTTATGACAAAAGCAATTAATTGTGACACTAGAGACAACAATCTTGAGCATAAAAAACTGTTCAGTTCCAAGGAATTAAAGAATGCCACAGATAAGTACAACGTAAATCGAATAACAAGTCAAGGAGGCCAAGGAACAGTCTACAAAGGGATGACTACAGATGGTAAACTTATAGCCATCAAGAAGTCCAAGTCAGTGGACAAAGGGAAACTCCAAGAATTCATCAACGAGGTGGTGATATTGTCGAACATCAACCACCGAAACGTGGTTAAGCTACTAGGTTGTTGTCTGGAGACAAAAGTACCTCTCCTAATCTACGAGTTCGTGCCAAATGGAACGAAAACAAATGGGTCTCACTATATGGCTTCCTCTTTGTCGGAGCCATGCTTCAATAGTGACGAGCATGTGGCGGATGACGTCCAACCTTTCCTGTCTTACTAACAGCACATCTTTCAGTTGTAATTATATTAGATAACCGTATCCTATTATCAACTTATATAGTTTATATTGCATTAAAGTTAAATTAATTCATCTTATCTCAACTTTATTTTCTTTTCTTTCATAGTATCAGGGCTTACCTGAACTAATTCTCTCTTTTTTTTCAACCACCCAATCTCATATATTTTCATGCATGTGTTTCGTGGTAACACCATCACATCTCTACTTCACCCACCATTATGGAAGTTCCTTTAGCAGTATTTGGCAAGCTGCAGTTGTTAGCCCTCATCTTATAGATTTCCAGCCACAACACATGCTACAATCTCCTTCGGTCAATGCCAACCATCTAATTTTCAACCCGCCATTTTCCTTCACTTTCAACCGTCTCGCATATGAGCTTGCCAATACTCCAAAAGAAAGACCAAAATAAAAAGATCTCTAGCCACTACAACAAAAATGTCATTTAGCGACGAAAATTACCAACATGAAACGTTTGGATATCATCGGTAATAAAATTTGCGATGGAATATTCCGACGGACAAATGACGTCAGAAAAACGACTGTAGGTAAATTTACCAATAGAAATTTTCTTTCTGTCAATAAAATTACCAACAGAAATCCAATTTCCGTAGGTAATTTTACCGACGATTACTCTTTGTTCTGTCGGTAAATGTCTTCCATTGTACCAATGATTTTTAGTGTTCCGTTGGTAAATATAATGGATTTTACCGACGTGATTGTATTTTCCGTCAGTAAATAATTTAAAAAAATTTTAAATACCCGACATTAAATATAAATGGTCTGCTATGCTTCAGCATACTAACATGGCTTTAGCTATTCAAATGGTCTGGAATGAGGATTCTTACGGGCTATGACTTGTGTAGCAACAACTTCTTTGTTCTATTACCAGCAATTTTCATGGGAGCTAGAAACAATGTTCTGAATTGTTTAGCTTCTTTAAGCATCCACAGAAAGAAAAAGAAGTTTATGCTAATCTTCTAACACTACTGAGGATCAACAGATGTAAAATTTTGTTTGTAAAACTAGAGTAGGTTTAAATACTTACCTGAGGTTGATAAGGACAAAATTGCCTTTACGTTATATGAAAAAACACATGACAGTAATTGCAAAAATATCTTCACCAAAGGACGCGAAAATAATGGCGGGAGAAGACAACGCCGACAAGCAGAAAATGAGTCCATAATAGAGAAACTGGAGAGAAGAAAACCGAAGAGGAGATGCAGGAAGAAGGAAGAAGAAGACGCATGTGGTGAGAGATGTTGAGTGAGTTCAAAATTTAAAAAGAATTTACCGACGAAAATTTTCATATGTAAACTAAAAAAAATTATTCCGCCAATAATTCCAGCATTTTTATTGACGGAATTTACTGACGAAAATTTTCGTAGATAAACTTAAAAAATTTTTATTCCGCCAATAATTCTCGCCTTTTTACCAACAGACATCTTATATCATCGCTAAAGCCTTTACCGACGGGACATCTTAAATCGTTGCTAAAGTCCATCGCAAAATTTGTCAGGATGATTTCCCTCCATATTTAGCGACGGATATTAGTACCGTTGCTAAACGAAAATTTTTTCGTCAATTTTACTAACGGTTATCTTATATCGTTACTAAATCCTTTATCGACGAGAATCTTATACTTTCGTTAAAGTCCATCACAAAATTTGCTGTGATGATTTTCTTCCATATTTAGCGACGGATATTAGTTTCGTCACTAAAATAAAATTTTCACCGCAATTTTACCGACTGAAATGATTTTCTGTCAATAATTTATAACAGTATATTTTTCGTCGGTAATTTTCTGTCACTAATTTTTACTTTTCTTGCAATGAGCTGATTTCTTCAATTAGAGACTTTAATATCCGTCACTAAAATAAAATTTTCACCGCAATTTTACCGACTGAAATAATTTTCTGTCAATAATTTATAACAGTATATTTTTCGTCGGTAATTTTCTGTCACTAATTTTTACTTTTCTTGCAGTGAGTTGATTTCTTCAATTAGAGACTTTAATATCCATCGCTAAAATAAAATTTTCACATAATTTTACCGATCAAATGATTTTCATCAATAATTTATAACAAGATATTTTTCGCTTGTAATTTTCATCACTAATTTTTACTTTTCTTGCAGTGAGCTGATTTCTTCAATTAGAGACTTTAATATCCGTCGCTAAAATAAAATTTTCATCGCAATTTTACCGACTGAAATGATTTTCTGTCAATAAGTTATAACAGTATATTTTTCGTCAGTAATTTTATATTACTAATTTTTACTTTTCTTGCAGTGAGCTGATTTCTTCAATTAGAGACTTTCATCTTTGAGCCTTAAAATAGTTTTAGCCTTAGAATAATTTTTTTTCCTACTATACTCAATATTATGAATACCGCATCGCCTTGCATCGGATTGAGCTTCTAAACTAAATCAGACTTCAGTATCGATTTAGATTTAAACTGCTTTGATATTTTTAAATTTATAAAATAGTCCCTAAATTTTTTAAAAATTAAAAAATAGTCCATATTAATATATTATACAACAAAATGCCAAAATCCAATTCCAATCCCCAATTTAATTTACAGTCCAATTCTAAAATTCAATTCCAATTTCAATTCTAAATTTAATTTCCAATCCAATTCAAAAATTCAATTCCAATTCCAAATTTAATTTTCAATCCAATTCCAAAATCTAAATTCAAATTCAATTCCAATTCCAAATTTTATTTCCAATCCAATTCAAAAATTCAATTCTAATTCCAAATTTAATTTTCAATCCAATTCCAAAATCTAAATCCAAATTCAATTCCAATTCCAAATTTTATTTCCAATCCCCTTCTCTAATTTCCAATTCTAAAATGCTTATTCCTGATGTGGATGGAAACTTAGGGATATTACTCTCAATTACTTTTTCATTCTTTTCCACGTTGGAAAAGGAAGACAAAGACCCAAGGACAGATAAATGCCACGAGGATTTTTCGTATGAAATGATTTCTTAATTGGGTTCCGTGTCCTTTTTGAAGAATCCAACAACTTGGTTGCTTCCAGCTCATAGAATCCGTTCCCCAAGCAATAACATCAATCGCTTAAATTATGGCCAAAGATTTTGGACCGTCCAAATCCAATTATCATTGATCACACTATTCAATGCTCATACTAACTACAACATTTAAATTTCCAAAAACGAAAAGCAAATCATTTTCTTCTTATTTTCTTTATTCATTGTGAACATCAAGAAACCACTAGAGTTATTGTTCAACGGAGGAGGCAGCGTGGACGAGGCGACGGCGGCGAGCGACGAGACCACCAGAGGACGACAAACGGACGGACAAGAAGAGGAAGACTCGAGGAGACCACCAGAGTCCAGATCCAGACCAGGGAGGGGCGGCGACGCGACGTGAGAGGGACAACCGGCGAGATTCAGGTAGCGGAGGGACAGACGGAGGGCGACATAACGACACAGGCGACCTGCAAGCAACGACAGAGAAGAGAGAAGAGATGAAGGTAAACGTCCGGTATCTTTGGTACCGGCCGACACTGAGCGAAAACGTCCAGTACCGGCCGGAATTTTATCCCGGTACCATTATTCCTGTACCGGTACCAAATCCAGGCCGGAACGTCCGATACGGAACGGTATTTTGAACACCGACTATACTATTATACTAGTCATACACACTACACTGCTATAGCAGTCTACACAGTACATTTATATCAGCTATAAACTTAGCCCTGCCTGCCCCTGCCCAGGGCCGGCAATGGCTAGAAAAGTCATCGCCAATAATTGAGTTTCGTCACTTGAGCCCTACAAAATGCAGATGATGTGGGTCACGAAAAGTCATCAATATAAAACTGACACTCTGCAACCACACGCTTGTCTGAAACATCAAGGGTCCATTCATATCATTCAAAATAGCAGTAGTGTATCCCCACCAAAAGAGAAAGAGATATAATTTGGCTGTGACTCGCAAAGTCAAGTTCCTTCAATTTTGGCTGGTTTGACCAGTTTATCTTTGACCGCCAGAGTGTTTCTTGTTGGCTTGACTTGTTCATGGACGTATCTTTATAAAAAAAAGAAATGCGGGATCCAAGATACTTCATGCTGAGACATTGGTCCCGCATTTTCGACTTTAGTACAACGTCTTTGAATTGTGCAGAGAGAAACATTCAGGCATAAAGAGTAGAAGAGAAGGGAAGCAGGGGGGAGCTCGCATGATGTTCCAATTACCGATTCCTGTCAGCTTGGTACTCTGCTTAGCACAGGTACTTGCAGTGTCTGCAAGATTCACAGAGCCTGAATGCCAAGAGTTCTGTGGATATGTTGCAATCCCTTTTCCATTTGGAATTGGAGTCGGTTGTTACATGAACGAGAACTTTGCTGTAACATGTGATAACTCTTTTAACCCTCCAAAACCATTCTTGAATAGAACAGGAATGGAATTGCTGGGGGTTTCTATGAGTGGTGTTGTTCAAGTCAACAATCCAGTTATTTCTGCATCATGCAACAATAGCACCAGCCTTTCTTCACCTACTGGGGTGGACTTGTCTGGCAGCCCTTTCATTTATTCAAGCACCTACAATCGATTCACAGCCATGGGTTGTGACAATTATGCCAGACTTCGTCAAAATAACGACCTCCTAGTTGGTGGATGTCTTTCGTTTTGCAATGGGACTCAGAAAAATGAGGGCTGTTATGGCCTTAATTGTTGCCAGACAACAATTCCTCCCTACTTGAAGTCTTATGATGCTATCATGACGAACATAATACGTCAAACCACAAGCTGCGCAAGCAATCACACAGCTTTCATGGTTGACAAGAACTGGTTTGATACTTCTACTAGTATTGATATCCTGCCACAAATGACAAAGGTTCCAGCAGTTCTGGAGTGGGGAGCAGTTCAAGGGAGATGTGGTTCAACGGAAACTTCATCTGTCTTTTGTAGTACCGATGGTTACTGCTGGAGGCAGTTAAGCCTTAGTCATCTGTGCATTTGCAAAGGATTGAACTCTAATTCAAACGATAACTCAGATGCTAATTCCATCTCCTACGTCAGAGGTAGTTGTGAAGGTAGGACATCTGTTATGCTATCTAAGACATGTATAATAGATAAAGCTACTGCGTTGTTGACGAAAATTTCCAAAAGGAAAGGTAAACAACAAAGTTTTGGAAGATTACCCCCATTTCTATGGCCCAAAATATTTGTTGCTTGAAATCTTGATCTATGCACTTCTTTTTCTGGGTTTTGTTTCTTGATGTGAGAAAGCGTATCAAACCATCGTACTCATGTAATACAATATTTAGTGTCTCATCTGCTTGCCCGTATTTGGTTCTGAAACATATTCATTGAACTATTTGAACTTAAATGACAGGTGCTGACTGTATCAATCGGAAGGCAGCAGACTGCAGTCTCTACTGTGTATATAGACCAGAAAACTATAGCTGCTCCTGCCCTGCAGAATATAAAAGTTATAGCATTAACATCTCCAGCAGCAGCAGCAAAACCAGCAACAGAACTGTGTGTCTCCAGAGAAAAATTATAGATCCACCATCTCGAGTCAATCCCATATTCATAGGTATTCAAATTCATTTCCTTTCTCCCATGGCAAATCAAATCATAAATGCATTTTTTATGTTATGAACAAGGAATATTAGAGACAGAAAAGAAACATTACTGTTTTCGGTTTATAGGCTTCTGGCTTCAACTTTTAAAACATATCCATATACCTTACAAAGTCGATTTTCTGATTTTCCATATTCAGTCGCACGAAAATAAAACTCAGCAATGAATCAACAGTAAAACTTACACTTAATTACCATCAGAACTGGTAGCGGAAAGCTTATAGAAACATCAAACATGTCATTTGTTGGTTTTACAGGGTGTGCTTCAGGTTTCGGATTTCTGTTATTGTTTGGTGCCGCGTGGTGGTTGTACAAGGCCATGAAAAGAAGAAAGACGATTAAGCTGAAGCAAATGTTTTTCAAAAGAAATGGTGGTATGTTGTTACAACAACGGTTGGGTTCTAGAGACAACAATCTTGAGCAAACAAAACTGTTCAGTTCCAAGGAATTAGAGAAGGCCACGGACAAGTACAACGTAAATCGAATAGCAGGTCAAGGAGGCCAAGGAACGGTCTACAAAGGGATGACTACAGATGGTAAACTTGTAGCCATCAAGAAGTCCAAGTCAGTGGACAAAGGGAAACTCCAAGAATTCATCAACGAGGTGGTGATATTGTCGAACATCAACCACCGAAACGTGGTTAAGCTATTGGGTTGTTGTCTGGAGACAGAAGTACCTCTCCTAGTCTACGAGTTCGTTCCAAATGGAACCCTCTTCCAACACTTGCATGATCCGAACGAGGAGTTCCCAGTAACATGGGAATTGCGTTTACGAATTGCAACTGAAGTTGCGGGGGCTGTGTCATACTTGCACTCAGCAGCTTCTGACCCCATTTATCATAGAGATATAAAGTCCACAAATATACTTTTGGACGAGAAATTTAGAGCCAAAGTTTCCGACTTTGGCACTTCAAAATCAGTTGCAGTTGATCAAACACACGTAACAACTCGAGTACAAGGAACATTTGGATATCTGGACCCAGAATACTTCCAGTCAAGCCAATACACAGAGAAGAGCGACGTCTATAGCTTCGGCGTAGTACTTGTAGAGCTCCTGACTGGACAGAAGCCTATCCGCACAGGTAGTTCTGATGAAGAAGAGAAGAGTTTAATAGCATATTTTTTGGTTTCAATGGAGGAGAATAGGTTGTCAGAAATCTTGGACACTCGTGTTCTCCAAGAGGGGGGTAAAGAAGAGGTTATAGCGGTGGCAAATCTTGCAAAAAGATGCTTAAACTTAAATGGGAAGAAGAGACCCACTATGAAAGCTGTGGCAATGCAGTTAGAAGCAATAAGAAATTCTTCATCACCAGCCTTAGTCCAACAGGAGGATGAAGTGGTTAAGTATGATTTTTGTGAAACAATGGGTCTCACGATATGGCTTCCACTTGGTCAGAGCCACGCTTCAATAGGGACGAGCATGTGGCGGATGACGTCCAACCGTTCCTGTCTTACTAACGAACGGCACATCTTTCAGTTGTAATTATATTAGATAACCTTATCCTATTATCAACTTATATAGTGTATATTGCATTAAAGTTAAATTAATTCATCTTCTCTCAAACTACATCAGAAAATTAATACAATACTTACAATTTCTCAACTTTATTTTCTTTTCTTTCATACTATCAGAGCTTACCTGAACTAATTCTCTCTTTTTTTTTTAAACCACCCAATCTCATGTAGTTTCATGCATGTGTTTCGTGGTAGCACCATCACATCTCCACTTCACCCACCATTATGGAAGTTCCTTCAGCAGTCTTTGGCAAGCCGCAGTTGCTAGCCCTCATCTCATAGATTTCCAGCCACAGCACATGCTACAATCTCCCCCAGTCCATGCTGACCATCCAATCTTCAATCCACCATTGTCCATCACTTTCAACAGCCTTGCAGATGAGCTTGCCAATACTCCAAAAGAAAGACCAAAATGAAAAGATCTCTAGCTGATTTCTTCAAAGAGAAACTTTCATCTTTGAGCCTTAGAATAATATTTTTTAATCCTATTACACTATTATACTAGTCATACACGCTACACTATTATAGCAGTCATACACAGTACACTATTGTATCAGCTATAAACCTAGCCCACTGCGATACTATACCAGCCATAAACACGGCCTTATTATACTACTATACACAAAATCTCACAATGTAGACTATCAACCAATGTTATGAATACTCGCATCGGTTCGATAACGGACGAACTCTGAATGAAATCAGATCGAAGATCGGTTGATCTTGGCATCTGCTTTGAGATATTTTTAAATTTATAAAATAGTCCTAAATTTTTAAAATTACAAAATAGTCCATATTGATATATTATATAATTGATCAGATACTTTACTAGTTTCTTGCTTACATCAACCATACTTTCAAAAATCTTAATAATAAATAATAACGACAATTAATTTGAAATAACAATAATTTTAAATATTTTACATATAAATAATAGCCACAATTAATATAAACAAAGACAATCATCATCATACAATTATAAAATTAAGAATAATACAAAGCATTTAAAATATTACAATCATACAATTTCATCATTATAATAAATAATATTATATATTTACATCAAAAATTCAAAACATCCGATAAAAAGAACAATAAATATTACAAAAGAGTTGATGACGAATAAGCAATCAAGTAGAAGTTGAACTCAAACAAAAATATTTCATTTACATTACATACAAATAATTTAACATAAACATCAATGATCAAATATAAGTAAAATTAAAAGAAGAGGAAAAATAAAACCGAAGTTCAATCACAACGATGGTAGGATACCATTGAATCTGAGATTGACATAATCGATCATTTGGTACAAAATCCTCATCATTGAGAGGAGCTTCATCATCATCATCATTCAAATTTAATGCACCAAATGGCATGTCAATGCTTTCCCATCCAAGATCATCTTCCACATTTAAATCACTTACATCAACCAAATTGGGTTCTTCAGAAACCCAATCTCTCAAAATATCAATATTATCAATCGCAATTTGATCATTTGAACAACTTGTGCTACTAAGAGTCCTAGTAAACAATTACATTTAATTATTAAAAAATTATAAGAAATTATATCAAAATTAATAATGAAAATAACATACCTTTCCCAAAGCTAGTATTAAGTCAATTCAATGTGCAACACAAGGAGTCCAAAAAAATGAATTATAGGTTCTCTGCAACCTTAGCCCTCCCGCTTTATAAGCGGAATCATTGTCAGTAATAAACTAAACAATGTTTTCCACCCCTACTTCATTCACAACTTCATCAAATATCCGAAAAAATATCAGCAATTTTAATCAGGCCAGATGTATCAATCGATTTTAAAAACATAAAGCCATTAAAATAATAAACTAAAAAAATTATAATTGGCTCTTGTCTCCTATTCGTCCAACCATCACACATAATTGAGCATCCATTAATAGCCCGATTCACTCTTCTTTCAGCCAAATAAGTTCTCATTTCAGACACAGCACAACTCAAAAGTTTACCTCTTAAGTTATCAACCGATGACCCTTTGTATCCTGGACCATAAGAGGCTATGACATCTATCATAGGTTGATAATAATATGATTGAGAAGCATTAAATGACGAACCTGTATCATACCACCATCTAGCTACTGTCATATCCACATTGTGGAGTCGCATCTCTTATGCGCATTGCACTACTGAATTGAAGGTCATTCTCAGGAGTTGTTCGTGGTTCAAAGAAACCAGATAGCTGCCTTCTTCTCTTCCTCACTTCAGATTCTGCAGGATCCTGAGGCTGAGATGGAACACTACCAGTACCACTACCACTAACACTTCCACCTTCAACATCTCCATAATCACCACGGAAACCGAGAAATGAACTTCCACTACCAATTTCAAGATTCAATCTTCCCCTTCTATCTTTCTCAAATTGATATTCATCAAGCAACGTTTTCATCTGCCACTTCACATCATGACTTACTTTTTTACACGCTTCCACATCTCCTTTAACCCCAGCTAAATGCCTTTTCAATCGGGTGATTCTTCCACCTTTCAAATGCTTGTTACAAAATAAGCAAATGGTATGATTCTTTTGACCAGGAACCACACCAAGACGAGCCCAAGTCGATCATCAGATCTTCCCGAACTAGGTTGATCGGAGTATTTGAACTTCCTTCTATTTATCTTTACACAAAATAAATAACACATAATTTCAAAGACACAATGACAATATGCATATCTATCTTATATAATATAACTCATTACGTAATAATCACAAAGCTAACAATCCAAACCAATCAACATATATCATAAGTAACACAAAACATACTCCAACACATAACAAAACCAAATAATGTCAATTTTCAATTCCAACAATCACAAAACATTCATTATTGTATTTCCATTCCTACAAAATAATGTCAATTTCCAATCTCAATAATCACATAACATTCATTGTTGTATTTCTATTCCTACCAAATAATGTCAATTTCCAATTCCAACAATCACAAAATATTTATTATTGTATTTCCATTCCGACCAAATAATGTCAATTTCCAATCTCAATAATCACATAACATTCATTATTGTATTTCCATTCCTACCAAATAATGGAAATTTCCAATCTCAATAATCACATAACATTCATTATTATATTTCCATTCCTACCAAATAATGTCAAATTCCAATTCCAACAATCACAAAATATTTATTATTGTATTTCCATTCCTACCAAATAATGTCAATTTCCAATCCAAATAATCACATAACATTCATAATTCCATTACCAATTTCAACAATTTTAATTCTAACAATCATAATTCTATGTCCATTCCAACAATAACTAACAATGTTCAATCCCAATAATTACAAAACAATCATAATTTCATTAACAATTCCAACTTCCAACAATCACAAAATAATCATGATTCTATTACCAATTGTAACAATTCTTAATTACAACAATCACAAAACAATCATAATTCCATTTCTATTTCAATCCATTCCCAACAATTTCCGATCCTAACAATTACAAAACATTCATAATTTCATTTTTATTCAATCCATTTCCAACAATTTCCAATCATAACAATTACAAAACCTTCATAATTCCATTTCCAAACAATCCATTCCCAACAATTTCCAATCCTAACAATTACAAAACATTCAATTCAATTCAATTCCATTCCAATTCAATTCAATTCCAATTCTATTTAATTTCATCACACATAATTCAAAACATACTCCAATCCTAACAATTATAAAACATTCATAATTTCATTTCCATTCAATCAATTTTCAATCCAAATTCCATTTCCAATTCCATTCATTCCATTCAATTCCATTCCAATTCAATTCAATTCCATTCCATTCCAATCCAATTCAATTCCAATCCAATTCAATTCCATTCAATTCAATTCCATTCCAATTCAATTCAATTCCATTCAATTCAATTCAATTCAATTCCAATTCCAATTCAATTTCAATTCAATTCAAAACATACTCCAATCCTAACAATTACAAAACATTCATAATTCCATTTCCATTCAATCAATTTTCAATCCAAATTCGAATTCGAATTCCATTCATTCCATTCAATTCCAATTCAATTCCATTCCAATTCAATTCAATTCCATTCCAATTCAATTTCAATTCAATTCCATTCCATTCCAATTCAATTCAATTCCATTCCAATTCAATTCAATTCCATTCCAATTCAATTCAATTCCAATTCAATTCAATTCAATTCCAATTCAATTCAATTCCAATTCAATTCAAAACATACTCCAATCCTAACAATTACAAAACATTCATAATTCCATTTCCATTCAATCAACTTTCAATCCAAATTCCAATTCCAATTCCATTCAATTCCAATTCAATTCCATTCCAATTTAATTCAATTCCAATTCCATTCCATTCCAATCCAATTCAATTCCATTCCATTCCGATTCAATTCAATTCCATTATAATTCAATTCAACTTCAATTCAATTCAATTCCAATTCAATTCAATTCAATTCCAATTCCCAAATACCCAAATTTATACTTAACTAATTATTTATCAAAATTCAATACTCAAATATAAAAAATAATTACCATATAACAAATATTAACATCATGTCAATTAATGATTTAAGTTTTTTTCAATTTTATTGATTTTCATTATCAATTGTACAATTTTACATTTAATTATTTATTTCACATTTGATTATCAATTTTTCAATTGCACAAATTAAAATTAAATCTCATTCATCAATAATTCAACAATCCAATCACAATTACCATTCTAAATTTATTTTCCAATGGGACATTCGGATCAATTCAATGTCAAAATCCACAATCAACTTCCATAATCCAAAATGCCAAAAACCAAAATGCAAAATGCCCAGTTCACTTCAAGTTCAGCTTCAACCGAAATCACCTTCACCATTTACATTTTACACAACTTCACTTCAACAGAAATCCATCATCATCCAAGTATCCAACACAACAACAGAAGCAATTTCCAACAACCACAAATCCATCATCATCCAAATTTTAACCACAAATCTATCATCATCCAATAACCAACATAATGACAGAAGAAATTAATGTCAAAAATCCATGAAAAATAAAATAAAACTTTCGGTCTTCACCGATCTGGGTCGATGTCGGGTTGGCTGGGGTTGACGTCGCGTGGAGGACGAGGGACAACCGGACAACCGACTGAAGCTGGCGTGGAGGACCGACGATGCGAGGGAGAAGAGCGAAGAGCCGAAGACTCGACAGAAGGATGGACGAGAAGATGAAGGTTCGAGGAGACCACCGGAGTCCAAATCCAGACCAGGGAGGGGCAGCGACGCGGCCAAAGAGAGACGGACGGCAAGGATCAGGCGACAGAGGGCGGTGGAGACGGACGGAGCGACAACGAGAAGAGAGAAGAAGAGAGTGAGGCTGCTGGAGTTAGGTAGGGTCGTCGAGGAGGAGGGGGTAAATTTCTAGGATAATTTTTTTTGTTTTTGCAAATAGGTCCCTAGGAAATATGGCAATTACCAGAATCACCCGAAAAATTCCAGTTTTTATGGTACCGGCTGGTACCGACCGAAAAAACCCATCGGCAGAATTTTAACCAAGAACTTTGTACCAAGATCTTTGGTTTCCTGCCGATCTTAGCAAGATGCAGATTGAAACCCATGTCTTTGCTATCAACACTTAACTATTGATTACCGACATCACCAATTTTATTACTACAACTCTTGACAACAAGAACAACCTTATTTGACGAAATCAATTCAAATTCATACTACTTATCTGCGATTTCATCAAATATATTGACGTAGTCGTCACTTTATTGTACAAGCACTATGAATCAACTGATAACACTCAGTTTTAATTACATTAGATAACTATTATTATTGATATTATGTAGCATCCCATCACCGATGGGAAGGATATTTTGGTCAATTGGGACGGGTTAGGCGAGTGTAAATAACTCTCGGCATGAACATGCATCATATAGCCTCTATAATTATATGAATTGTAATATTTGCACATGCACATGATTGTACATGCATTCATGACATTTCCCGACATGTGGGTCTAAATATAATTTTGTGTGATTGATGTGATAGTTGTGTTTGAAAAATTAAATTGGAGTGAATTATGTGTGTTTTATATTTTTAGGGAATTTCAGAAATTTTTTTGAAATTTTTTGGGGTATTTTCCGGACCGAAAAAATCACCAAATGGCGGACTGGTTGGTTTTCGGTACCGAAAATTTCTACCTAATGGCAATGGAATATTGGATAAAGGATTTTGGGATTTTTACTTGAGCCATTAGCATTAGATGGAAGATTTATTTGTATTAATGTTCTTTATTAAATAAGATTAAATTGATTTTTTTTTGTCTTTTTCTAATTAAAAGACAAGTGTCCTCCTTCATTTATTAGACTTGTCTTATTCCATTCAGTTACCAACGACACTTCTCGTTGGGAAGGGTTTAAAATCACTTTGAAAGTTTATCAAATTCTCTTATCCGTAGGTTTTCTTCCTCTCCTCCATCGTTGGTGTACTTCATCCATACTTAGAATTTCTCTTGTTTTCTTGCTTGCTCCTTCTTTCACCACTTATCTAGACCTTAATACCCTATGTGCTCTCTCTTCTTTTATGCACAAAAATCTCAATCCTTGCCTTAAAGAGTGGTAATTGTAGGTGTGAAGAGAGGTTGAGAAGTTTGAGTGAAGCTTGGAAGATTGAAGAGTTGAAGCTTGTTTAGGTGATAATGAAGTTGTCTATTCTTTTATTGGTAATTAGAAGCATTTATGGTGATTAATTGTGCATAAATTTCATAAAGATAGTGGTTAGATTGTTTGGGTATAAGTGTATGGATGTGTGAGGATGAATGATGACTATGTTTTGAATTGGTTTTTGATTGGATTTGATATTAGAATGATGGTAGATGAGTGGAGAATTCAAGTAAGAAAATTTTGTGTTGTGTGCTGCCAATTGGTGCCTTTTTATTCCAGTGAATGTTTAGATGAACTTGGGACTGAATTGGAGACTAAATTGGATACATATTGATGTAGGTAAAGTGATGAAATGAAAAGAGTTGAGGTAGGGAGGAAATCTGGAAAATGTGACTTTGTGTAGGTTTCAGATTTTGGCTCATAACTTTTGATATGGTTGTCCAATTGAGCTGAGGTTTGTTTTAAATTAAACTTAAAAAGTATGTCTAGATTTCATATGAAGGAAGTTTAGTCCAATTCTGACCTTAAGTATTTTAATTTGGGCATGCAAAGTGAATTGTTAGGTGCTGTGTGAACAGTATCCGAACCTTGTGACCTGAAACTTTGTTGATTTTTTTAGGATTGAATTAGATTCAATTTGCTACTTTGGTCTTCATGAAAATTGAATATTTATTTGTTATCTTTCTAACGCCACTAAGTATGATATTTTTTTATGTGTAGATTGAAAGTTATGGTCTGTTCATGTTCAGATGGTCATTCAACTGAAAATGTGTTTTGTGTGTAAGTGACTCTAAGTGCATAGGTTTTGTGCTTTTTGTGTTCTGATATTTATTTGGGACTGTTAAGGGTGAAATTGGCTCAAGTGACCTTCTGGAACGTTGTATAAGATTGTTGTAACTTTCTAATAAGGTATTTTATGTGAATTTTAGATGTAAGGATTGTTAGATATAAATTTGTAAATTTTTGTTATGGTTTGGGTTAAATGCTGATTTCTTAAACCCTAATAGGACATCCACTTTAGTGAGAGGTTTTGACCTAGTTTGAATGGGAATTTGCTTTGAAGTCCTTCTTGAGAATTGTAGTATATTGTCTGAGCTTTTTATTTCTATGTGGTATGTAATTTTTCGACAAAGGGTTGGAAAGTTATGAATGTTGGAAGATTATGTTACTGTGAGAATGAGACTTATATAGGTAGAAGCTTTGCTTGAGAATTTGAGTTGTTTAGAGGTTGATTTTGCTTCCAAGTTATTCACGAAACTTGTAGAAAATGTTTTTATCTTTCTTTTTACCTATATCTTGGAATATTTGGCATAAGGAATGGAAAGATATGATTTTTTTTGTAGAGTGCAGTTACTGTTCATATGGTAGTTTTACTGTTTCATTGGGTAGAAAATTTATTTGTATTTTTGACCCTCTTATAGATTGAATTGGATTGGGGGGTCTTCTTGAAGATTGTAGAAAATTTTTAGAGCTTTCTAATGGTGTATAATGTACCTTATTTGGAGTTATGAATAAAAAGTTATGAGGATTGGAAGAACACAGTTACTGTTCATATGGTCATTTATGGGCAGTAACTTTGAAGTAGTTTTTGGCACCCTTAGAGGTGAGATTGGTCTGTGAGCCCTTCATGAAACTTGTAGGGTTTCTTGTTATCTTTCCAATGAGATCTTGTTTGTAATTTTTGGATAAGTTTGTAAAGAGTTAAGCATGTTAGAAATTCAGATGGTGGAAGAGAGGGAAATAAGTGCAAACTCTCTTATCTTTGGTTTTGTCCTAAAGCTTCTTTTGCTTATATCTTCGTCATCCGACCTCCGATTGACCTGATTCTCGAGGTGTTGGATTCATAAGACAATTATCTACCTCTCCATGTGGAATTGTGGACTTGTGGGATTTAATTGAAACTTAGGGATTGAATCCAAGTGAGAGAATTGATTAAATTTTTGGCAATATCCGAACCTATAGAGGTCCAACTTGAGTAATTTTGGTGTCTATGGGTTCCTAAGACATAGGTAAATATTTTGTGATGTGAATTATAGAATGGTATCGGGAATGTCACGAACATGCATTGTACACATCTAAATTGCTACATGTGCATTATTTAATATTTCTGATTGTGCATTTGGTAATGTGTGAATATTTTGAATGTTATAGAGGCACAGTTGGAACGTCATCCCACGGACGTTGCCGAGACTTCCCGGCATTAGCTCGGAAGCTATTTGGTGAGTAACCTAGATGGTTTCTCAATTATTAATTGTTTATAATTTTGCACTTATAACATTGTGGAGAATACTGGAGGGCCTTGCGTTTGTTTATGCCTGAATTTCGGACCAAAGGTGTCCGATGTACTAGGAGATACTGACATAGGAGTGCCCTACTTGATATATGTGATTTGAATGTGATTGATTGTGAACCATTTGTGTGAATGTGTTAATTTGAGATCAACTATGATGTTGGCTTTGTTTTATTTTGACATATGCATTACATGCATAAATGTATGATCAATAACTAACAGTTGTGATCGGAGCAGCCACCGAGAGCTTAAAGCTTAACATATTTGGGCCTCGAGCCCACAGTGACACAGAGCCTCAGGCTCACCGATTAATGCACCCTTATTGGGACAGTTTAGGCGCTCGGTCACAACAACGTAATAAATTAGAAAAAGGGTCACATACGCATTACATATGCATTTGATTGAGTGTCTTTGATTGGGTGAAAAGTAAATTGCTTTGTGCCCATGTGAATAGTCATATGGCACTTCTGAATGGATTATTGTGAAATAAATGTGATCTATTTGTATATTACATGAATTGGATGAACCATCGATGATGGTTCCTCGCTAAGTTCGCAAACTCACCCAAAATTGTAAATTATTTTTCAGGACTGAGAGAGTAGACTCGTAGCTCCAGAGAGACTTTTCCTGCCGTGTAGATCGAGTTGGCAAGAGAAGTCATGGCTCACAGGTCGGTCAGCTGGCACTTTTTGAGGGATGACCTAGTTAGGGTTTTTGTATTTGATTTCCTTTTTGGAGTAATATTCAGATAGTGAAAAATAGACAGATGTGTAAATTACTGCTTTTGATGATATGAAATGAGAAAAAATTTATGGTTTCAAAAAATTAATGATTTTCATATTGATGCTTTATGATTATTGATGCCATGTGAAGTGTTAGTGATTGTTCGTAGTGTACCCTTATCGTAGGATATGTATCGGAATAACCTACGGGCATCCCGTTGTATACCCTATGGTAAGGGGGTGCTACATTTAGGTGGTATCAGAGCATGGTTTGGCATATGTTGGGACTAGTACATAATTAGGCTTGAATTATTGTGAGAAATGCAGAAACTGATCAGAGTTCTTGTTTTATTATAGGTCATCCATTCTTGGTGATCAGATAGATCAGCCAGCTGATCAGGGATATGTCGGAGCTAGTAGAGAGTCCTCGGTGCCTCGATCTGAGGAGCTGCCTCCCAGAGTTCCCGTGAGATTGTGCAAGCAGGGAGCTGTAGATTTCTATGACAGTATAGACCCCGCTGAGGCTGAGGGATGGCTGGAGCGGACTGATAGGGTCTTTGATCAGATGGATTATGATCTAGCCGGGAGGTTTGATTATGCAGTCTCTCTTCTGCAGGGCCCAGCTTATCAGTGGTGGAAGACTGTTCCGAGCAGTACCACCAGGCCTCCCCCACTGACATGAGAGGATTTCTTGAGGGCTTTTAGAGACAATTATATGCCCAAGGTGTATCTGGAAATGAAGATGCAGGATTTTTTGGAGCTGAGACAGGGTAGGATGACAGTGGCAGAGTATGAAGTTAGATTTAACGAGCTGATGGGATATGTTACTGCTTTGATCTCGACAAAGGCTGATAGGTGTCGGAGATTTGAGCATGGCCTCAACTTGGAGATCCGTACTAGATTGGCCCGATCTGATATGGGTACTTTTGTTGAGCTTAGGACTGCTGCAGTGAGAGTTGAGCAGCTTATAAGGCAGAGACAGGCATAGATGGGTCAGGGGTCCAGGGGAAAGAGACCGAGTGAGAGTCGAGGCGATTCGACAAAGGCTTTATGGCGCGCCAGAGCAGGAATTTCTGTGTCACTGGAGGATCCGCGATGCAGGTATAGACGAGAGGGAGATTTGTTCAGACTAGTAGTGGCAGTGGTAGAGGTGCAGGGCAGATTCCCCAGTTTGTGAGCATTGTGACAAGAGGCACATTGGGGAGTGTTGGCGATTGACTGGAGCCTGCCTTAGATGTGGCTCCATGGATCATCAGATTCGGGATTGCCCTGCTACTATGGGAGCTCAGTCTGTTGTCAGTGCTAGATTTGGTAGTAATACTACGGTGCAGCAGAGCCGAGGGGGTGGATCCGGGTAGAGAGGCCGAGGTAGAGGCCGCGGTAGAGCCAAGGGATCCTTTGTGAGGGCTGAGGGTCGGGGCAGTCGACCACAATCCCAGGCCAAGGTCTACGTCATGACTAGGCAGAAGGCCCAGGATTCTCCTGATGTTGTAGCTGGTATGCTTCTTATTTCTAATATTGAGGCATTTGCATTGCTGAATCCAGGATCCACACATTCTTTTGTTGCACCGCATTTGGCATGTAGATTGCATGGGGATAGGGAGATGTTACAGTATGGGCTAGAGGTGAGTACAACTATAGGTAGTACTACTGCTCTGGGAGAGGTCTGCAAGGGGTGCTCGATCCAAATTGATCAAGCAGTGTTGAGGGCAGACCTTATAGTTTTACCAGTGAGAGAGACCGATGTGATTCTGGGATGGACTGGCTTACTACCCATAGGGCTATCATGGACTGCTACTCCAAGGAGGTTGTATTAGAGTCTCCTAGTCAGCCTAGAGCAGTGTTCAGAGGAGTTAGTCAGGCAGTGCCAGCCCGGATGATCTCTTTCCTTAGTGCCCTGAGATTGATGCAGGGAGGATGTGAGGCCTATCTGGCCCATGTTATTGACACCAGAGTCGAGCAGAGGTTGCAGGATGTTCCCATAGTTAGGGAATTTCTAGATGTGTTTCCTGATGAGTTACCGAGTTTACCGCTGGATCGAGAAATAGAGTTCACTATTGACTTAGTTCCAAGTACTGCTCATATATCTATCCCTCCATATAGGATGACACCTGTGGAATTGAGGGAGCTGAAGGCTCAGTTGTAGGAGTTATTAGAGAAGGGTTTTATCAAGCCCAGTATCTCACCTTGGGGAGCTCCGGTATTGTTTGTGAAGAAGAAGGATGAGACTTTGAGATTGTGCATCGATTACAGAAAGCTGAATCGGGTGACAGTGAAGAATAAGTATCCACTGCCTAGGATCGATGACTTGTTTGATCAATTGCAGGGAGCTCAGGTGTTCACTAAGTTGGACTTGAGATCAGGGTACTATCAGCTGAAGATAGTAGAGGCTGATGTGCCTAAGAGTGCCTTCAGGAGCAGGTATGGGCATTTTGAGTTTCTGGTGATGCTGTTTGGGTTGACTAATGCCCCGGCACCTTTTATGGCCTTGATGAATAAGGTCTTTCAGCCCTACCTAGATCAGTTTGTCATTGTGTTCATTGATGACATATTGGTGTATTCGAGGAGTAAACAGGAGCATGCTGAGCATTTGAGGACTGTTTTGCAGCTTATGAGGGAGAAACAACTATATGCCAAATTCAGTAAGTATGAATTTTGGCTAGAGGATGTAGTGTTTATGGGCCATATAGTGACTGGAGAGGGTATTCAGGTCGATCCTACTAAGATTAAGGCAGTGATGAAATGGGAAGCTCCTAGGAATGTGCCTGAGATTCGAAGTTTTCTAGGATTGGCCGGTTATTACCGGAGGTTTGTCGAGGGGTTTTCATTGATTTCAGCCCCTCTGAAAAAACTTCTGATGAAGAATGCACCATTCAGATGGACTGAGGAGTGCCAGAGGAGCTTTGAGGAGCTAAAATATCGGTTGACCACCGCACCAGTGTTAGCTATTCCATTTGGGACTGGAGGTTATGAGGTGTATAGTGATGCTTCCTGTAACATCCCGTTACCAATATGAAGGGCATATTGGTAATTCAGATGGATTAGGATTGGGTGCATGCATAATTTGAAATGCACATGCATTTATAGCCTCTAGATTATTGATAAATGATTAATATTGCATAAGCATCTGTATGTACATACATGTATGACAATTTCCTGACTTAATTGTGTGAATTGGAAAATCAGGTGATAATTGTGCAGATTAGGTTTTAATTATAGAATTGGAATAAAAATTGAATTTTAGGGGCTTGAAAATTGAAATTTGAGTATAGGATTATGTGTTTCCTAATTTTGAGGATTTATAGGAATTTTTCAGGAATTTATAGAGTAATGAGCCCGGACCGAAAAAATGGTTTAATGACTGATTAATTGGATTCCGGTTTCGAAATTGATTGACAATGGGCATGAGATTATTTGGGTTATGATTTTAGGATTTATTATTCATAGTCATTGCGAGATTGAGAGAAATTAGAATAAGAATTGAATTGTTAAACCCTAAGATTTGAGCATGTGGCAAATGAATCGCCAAACATGCCCTTAGCTTTAAATCCATAGTGTAAAACCTAAGTTCTTTGAGAATTGCTTCCACGATGCTTGTTCCCTTCTTTTGAAAGAAAATTTCTCCTTAATCTTCTTCTTCTCTTCGTGTGATCCATCCTTGCTCTTTCTTTCCATTTTCTTCTTTGTGAATTGTTCATCTATCATCATCAATCTATCCCTAGGCTTGGTATTGGAGAAATGAGGTGGGGTGTTGAGTAGAGAGAAACCGTGGGTGTGATATAAGCTTGAGTGTTGGAGTTTCTTAGTGATTTTCGAAGGTTTTAAAGCTTGAATTAAGTAAGTTATTGCTCCTCTATACTTTAAGTTGTTTGATTTGATTATTGATTAGAATTATTAATGGTTTAGAAATTTACAAGTTTTCGGATGATGTAGGTTTTGAGAAATATGTTGATTTGGATTTGGGTATTTACAGAATAATTGATTTTAGATGGATTTGAGGTTAGAAATAAGTTGTGGCTAGTGTTTTAAATTGATTGGGAGTGATCTGAGTTGAATTGGAGGAATGAAAAATCTGCAGATTTGAGAAATTCGGTTTCGACGCGATTACGGTTTTGCGTCATGACGCAGTGATGAACACGCCTGTTGAGCAACTCCAGTTTATGCGTCATGACGAAGCGAGGACGTCTTGTGGCGAGCAGATTTCGTCTGCACGTCGCGTCGAGCAACAACGCACGTCGCAACAAGCGTAAGTGCATTCGCCGTTGGGAGAATTCCGCATACGTCGCGGCGAAGGCGAGGCGACTCGCCGCGGCGAGGAAGCCTGATTCCCGAAGATGAATGATTTGAGTAATTGAAGAATTTTGAGGTTTTTAATTCCTAATGAATTGGTTATTGATTGATTGTGATTTAGAGATTAAGAATTTCAATTTTGAAAGATAGAATTTCGGAATTTAATTTGGCGATTCTCGAAATCGGATGGCGATTAATTAGTGAATGTGATTTATCAATTGGAGTGGTTTTTAGTCAATTGAATTATGGTATTAGGCATTGCTATTATTTAGAGGAAAAGAGAATTGAATTGGAAGATTCGGGAATAGGATCGGGAATGTCATAACATGTATTTTACTAATCGCATTTGCTACATATGCATTATAGAATATTAGAAATTGTGCAATGAGTAATATTGATTTATTCTGATTGTTATAAAGGCTCCAGTGGAGCGTCGATCTTTCGACGTAGCAAAGACTTCCCGACAGTAGCTCAGAAGTTTAGAGGTGAGTAACCTAGTTGGTTCCTCAATCTCTGGTTTGTTAAATGCTTTGTATGGATTGTCTGCAAAGATAAATGAATTGCGTGAATTCAATACATACTGTTGAATGAGATGTGTTATTGTGAAATTGTGAACGCATGTTAGGCTTGATCGGGAATTGGTAATTATTTGTTGTGACTGGGGCAATTTCTGATCGGAGCTATAAGCTCAACCACTGTGAAAAAGGGGCCTAAGGCCCGAAAGGGAATAGTGCATACCCAGAGGGCTCTCCTATCCCTAATGCGCGTGGGCAGTAGTGCATACCCAGAGGGCTCTCCCCTAAAACGCGATCACTGTTTATTGTGCCCGAAATGGGACTATATTGATGCCCAGTCACAACACTGAAATGAAATATAAAATGTCATGCATTAAGTATCTGATTATGTTGTAATCCTTAAAAAGGGTTAAATGTATGATAATTGTTTAGTGAAGTTTCTGATTGCTGTTCTGAATGTGTTATTGTGTTGAGCTGTACGCAATTTTGCATAATGCATGAATTGGGTGAATCATCGATGATGGTTTCTCATTGAGTTCGCAAACTCACCCAATATTGCAATTTATTTTTTCAGGACAGCGATTGTAGACTCTTAGCTCCAGTTATCGAGACTTTTCCTGTTGTGTGAGCGCTGGCAAGAGAAGTATGGCTCACAAGTCGGTCAGCTAGGATCTTTTGGGGATGACCTAGTTAGGAGTTATTTCAATTCCTTTTGGATTTGTACAGAATAGTGTATTTATGGTTTTTAAGAAAGGAAATGAGAAGTATTTCGGTTTTAAAAATTTAGTGAAATTTTTCATTACAGTTTTATTTTATTGATGCCATGTGGATTTTAGAAATGATCGTTCGTAGTGCACCCTCATCGTAGGTTATATATCAGAATGACCTACGGACATTCCGGTGCGTACCCTACGGTAAGGGGGCGCTACACTTCCCATCAGGGATTAGGGTGTGTTTTGATGCAGCATGGTAGAGTGATTGCCTATGCCTCGAGACAGTTGAGGTCTCATGAGGTAAACTATCCAGTGCATGATTTGGAGTGAGCTGCAGTTGTTTTTGCCCTGAAAATTTGGAGACACTACTTATATGGGGAGACATTTCATATTTACACTGATCATAAGAGTTTAAGGTATCTGTTTAGTCAGAGAGACTTAAATTTGAGGCAGAGGAGATGGATAAAGTTGCTGAAGGATTATGATTGCACGATATAGTATCACCCAGGGAAGGCCAATGTGGTGGCAGATGCTTTGAGCAGAAAGTCTCACATCAGTGTAGCTCAGATTCAGGTATTGAGATTGCCTAATTTGATTCAGTTGAGAGCTTTGAATGTGCAGTTGAATCTGGAGCATGATGGAGCTTTGGTAGCCACTCTGAAGCTCAGACCGATGCTACATGACAGGATCGGGAGAGTTCAGGACAAGGATCCTGCTATGGTGAAACTGATTGAGAAAGTGAAGTCTGGTCTGAATTCTGAATTTGAGTTGAGAGATGGGACATTATGGTTGTGGTAGAGGTTATGTGTGGCGGATGTAGATGATTTGAGGTAAGAGATTCTGGAGGAAGCGCATATGGCCGCCTATACTATGCATCCTGGTACTACCAAGATGTATAACACTCTTAAGCCACATTTCTGGTGGCTTGGCATGAAGAAGCAGGTGGCAGAATATGTCTCCAGATGTATGACATGCCAACAGGTTAAAGCTGAGCACCTGGCTCCAGTGGGGAAGCTTCATTCGTTGCCTATTCCTGAGTGAAAATGGGAACGAATTACTATGGATTTTATTATGGGGTTGCTTAGGACGTTGAGGCAGCATGATGCTATCTGGGTCATAGTGGACCGGTTAACTAAATCGGCCCATTTCTTGCCAGTGAGGGAGAACAATTCTCTTGATCAATTGACCCAGAAGTATGTGACTGAGATTGTGAGACTGCATGGGGTTCCATTGTCTATAGTGTCAGATCGGGATCCCAGATTTACTTCGAGGTTCTGGAAGAGTTTGCAGTTTGCTATGGGTACCAGGTTAAATTTTAGTACAGCATTTCATCCTCAAACTGTAACATCCCATCACCTATGGGAAGGTTATTTGGGTAATTTGGTACAGGGTAGGATCATACTGCATTTTGTTAATTGAGCATTCATTGACCTCTAATTATAGAGGAATGAATTAATTGCACATGCATTGATATGTACATGCATTCATGACATTTTTCGGCATTTAATTGTGATCATGAATTGATTTGTAAATTTTTGAGATAATTAGGTTTAATTATGATTTATTGGGAATTATGGCATAATTGGATTGGTATAGTTGAATTGGAGTGTCTTAGGAGTGATTGGCGATTGATAGCAACCTATAGGAAATTTCTAAAAATTTGGGAGAAAATGTCTGGACCGGAAATTTTGGAGTGACAGACCGGTTGACCGTATGGTACCGAAATACTTGTCCAATGGCAATGGAAAATTTAGATTTGTGAGTTTAGGGATTTTTATGATGAGCCATTGAAATTTAGAGACTGAAATTTAATGAATTTGAGGACTTGTGTTTGATGAACTATAAGTTAAGGACCAACCTTTTAAATTGCCCTAAGTTTAAATTTCTCCTTTGAAAACCTAGGGCTAACTTTCTCTTCTCCTTCCTCTTCCCTTCGTCGACTTTGATTTTTCCCCTTGGAGAGTCTTGCTTGTTTCCCTTTTCATTGTGGTTGAAGATCAGCTGGAAATCTTAGAGATGTTGATGTTTGGCTTGGTTATAGAAGATCACCGTGGGTGTTAGAGTTTGAGAGATTTTCGGAGACTTAGGGTTTAAGGATTTGAGCTTCGATTTGGTAAGTTTAATGGCTTTAATGTTGTTATTTATTGTTGTTTGAGGCATTTATGGTTTTTATTGTGTAAGAAATGGGTAGTTGAGAGTGATTAATACTGGTTTTTAGAGAGAGAAAGATGAAAAATCGATCGGGGAAGAAGGTGAGGCTCGCACGTCGCGACGTCTGAAAAAGGCTACGCCGCGACTAGAAAAAGCGTGCTCGCCGCAGCGAGCGAACGAATGTTTCGCCGTGACGAGTTATTCGTAGGCGTCGCGGCGAGGCGCAGGAAGATGTTCGCCGTGGCGAACGTGTCCCACGCTGCGGTGAGCGGCCTGTTATACGCCGCGGCGAGGGATGTGAGGCCGCGACGAGGAGCAAAATTTTGATTGGATGTATTTCTATTTATGGGGCATAACTTATGGTATAGACCTCCAATTGAGGTGATTCTTGATTCGTTATGAACTAGAGAATGAGGTCTACAATTGAGGTAAAGAATGAGAGTTCGAATTTAAATTAGTGGGATCTCAATTATAGAAAGAAAGTTTTTTATAGTTCCTATTGTAACCTAAGAATTTTATTATGACTATGGGAGTTTAAATTGGAGACTTATGAAATTGATGGATGATATTGATCTAGTGAATAGTGAATTTTGGTTATGAGGCAAGATATAGCGGTATTGGGTTATAGTGCCGGAAAATCATGAATATGCATCGTACATATTTTCATTAAGACATATGCATCACTGAATTGTTTTAATTGAGCATCTAGTAATGGGACATTATTTTACTATTATAGAGGCACCGTTGGATCATCATTCCACGGATATTGCTGGGACTTCCAGGCAGTAGCTCGGAAGTTACAGGTGAGTAACCTAGTTGGTTCCTCAATTTCTGATGTGCTAAATGCTCTATGTGAACTGTTTGCTAATATGAATGATTAGGATCAAGATGCATGTTTTTGATAAATTGGATTTCACTTATACGTGATCATGGGAAACTGTGTTAAATGGGCTTATAGCCATATGATTGTGAATTATCGTACATATTCATTATATGCATAATTGCATGAACAGATAATGGACGTTGTGACCTGAGTCGCTGCTATGACTGAAAAGAGCTTTAAGCTCAAATACTGTCACTAAACCGAGCCTCGAGCTCGAGGGGAGTTAGTGTATCCTGCATGAGGGCTCTCCTACTCCCTAGACGCGTCTACTGATCACTTTTACTGAATAAACGCTCAGTCACAACACTGAAATAAACTGAAAAAGAGTCACATATGCATCGCATACAAATGTGTTAACTGATTTGTGATTATTACTGAATTCCCTGATGACATGAGAAATTGTAGACTATTATATGATATTTTAAATGTTACTGTGATATGTTGTACGCAATTTGCGTAATGCATGTATTGAGTGAACCATCAATGATGGTTTCTCATTGAGTTCACAAACTCATCCAAAATTGCATATTGTTTTTCAGGACTGATAGTTTAGACTCCTAGCTCCAGTGTTACTTCTCCTGTCGCGTGAGCGTTCTGGCGAGTGAGACGATGGCTCACAGGTCGGTCAGCTGGGATTGGATTTTGGGGATGACTTAATATAGACTTTTGTATCAGTTTCCCTTTTGGATTATTGTATTTAGACTGTAGGGAACTGATAGACTTGTCTATATTTCTGATTGATCTTATGAATTGAGAAAGGCTTTATGGTTTTTAAAATTTAGTGATTTTGTTACAGCGGATTTTATTGTATTGATGCCATGCGGTTTATAGAATTGATCGAGCGTAGTGCGCCCTCGTCGTAGGATATGTACTAGAATGACCTACGGGCGTCCCGGTGTATACCCTACGGTAAGGGGGTGCTACATTAGGTGGTATCAGAGCATGGTTTGGCATCTTTTGGGCATAGTATATTTTTAGGCTTGAATTTTAGAGAGAAAAGCAGAAATTGATTAAAATTCGTGTTTGTTGTAGGTCATCCGTTCTTGGAGATCAAGTTGATCAACCAGCTGACCTAGAATCAGTAGGAGCTAGTAGGGAGTCTTCGATGCCTCATTCTGAGGAGTTGCCTCGTAGAGTTCCCATGAGACGGGAGAGGAGGTACGATCGACTGCGCAAGCACGGGGCTGTTGATTTCTATAGCAGCACAGACCCTGCATAGGCTGAAGGATGGTTGGAGAGGACAGAGAGACTCCTCGATCAGATGGACTGTGACTCTGACGAGTGTTTTGATTACGCAGCTTTCCTTCGTGGTCCGCTTATCGGTGGTGGAAGACCGTCGGCGGTACCACCACCAGCCCCGTGTTACGACTTGGGATGATTTTCTGAGGGCCTTCCGGGATAATTATATGCCTAAGGTGTATTTAGAGATGAAGATGAAGAAGTTTCTTGAGTTGAGACAGGGTACTATGACAGTGCCTGAGTATGAGGTGCGGTTCAATGAGTTGATGGGGTATGCGATAGTTCTGATTGCTACTGAGGCTGACAGGTGCCGGAGGTTTGAGGGCGGACTCAATCTAGAGATCCATACCAGGTTGGCCCGATCTGATATGGGCACTTTCATTGAGCTGAGAGCGGCTGCCGTGAGGATCGAGCAGCTTTTGAGACAGAGCCAGACTGAGGCTGGACAGGGGCCCAGGGGCAAGAGGCTGAGTGATAGTTAGGGCAGTGCTAGTAGAGGGTTCAACAAGCATCAGAGTAGGCCCTTCAGGTCCGCTGGAGGAGCTAGACAGTCTGGATTTGGGCAGAGAGGCAGATTTGTTTAGACTAGTAGTGGCAGTGGCGGTGCCAGAGGTTCAGGGCAGATCCCTCCAGTCTGTGAGCATTGCAAGAGGAGGCATAGTGGAAAGTGTCGGTGGCTGACTGGAGCTTATCTCAGGTGTGGCTCGATGGACCACCAGGTCAAGAATTGCCCCGAGACCTTGGGAGCTCAGTCTACTATGACTGGGAGATCTGGCAGCAATACCACGGTGCAGCAGAGCCGTGGAGGCAGATCAGGATTTAGGGGCCGAGGTTGAGGTCAAGGCCGAACTGAGGGGTCCATAGTGAGGACTGAGGGGCGAGAAAGCAGCATGCCAGCCCCTGTGCTGTAGTCTATGCCATGACTCGGCAGGAGGCTCAGGATTCCCCAGATGTCGTTGCGGGTATGCTTCTGATTTCTGGTTTTGAAGCATATACATTGTTGGATCCTTGATCCACTCATTCATTCATTGCACCGCATATGGCATGTAGACTGCATGGGAATAGGGAGAGATTGCAGTATGGGTTAGAGGTGAGTACACCTCTTGGTAGTACGACTGTATTAGGAGAGGTCTACAAGGGGTGTCCGATTCAGATAGATCGAGCAGTTTTGAGTGCAGATTTGATAGTGTTATCTCTGCGGGAGATTGATGTGATCTTAGGGATGGACTGTTTGACTGCGCATAGGGCCGTCATGGACTGTTATACCAAGGAGGTGGTATTAGAGTCTCCTGGTTAGCCCAGAGCTGTTTTTCGAGGTGTTAGTCAGGCAGTGCCAGCCAGGATGATTTCTTTCCTGAGTGCCTTGAGGTTGATGCAGGGAGGTTGTGAGGCCTATCTGGCCCATGTTGTGGATACCTGGGTTGAGCAGAGATTGCAGGATATTCCCGTGATTAGGGAATTTCTGGATGTGTTCCCTGACGAGTTACCGGGTTTGCCGCCGGATCAGGAGATAGAGTTTGAGATTGACCTCATTCTCGGTACCGCTCCTATATCTATACCTCCATATAGGATGGCACCGGTGGAATTAAGGGAGCTTAAGGCTCAGTTGCAAGAGCTTTTGGATAAGGGGTTCATTAGGCTGAGTGTTTCGCCGTGGGGAGCTCCAGTACTGTTTGTGAAGAAGAAGGACGGGACTCTGAGATTGTGCATCGACTATAGGCAGTTGAATTGGGTGACAGTGAAGAATAAGTATCCACTGCCTAGGATTGATGATTTGTTTGATCAGTTGCAGGGAGCTCAGGTATTCACTAAATTGGATCTGAGGTCGAGATATTATCAGTTGAGGATTGCAGAGGCCGATGTGCCTAAGAGTGCCTTTAGGAGCAGGTATGGACATTTCGAGTTCCTAGTGATGCCGTTCGGGTTGACTAATGCCCCGGCAGCCTTCATGGCCTTGATGAATAAGGTCTTTCAGCCCTACCTGGATTAGTTCATGATTGTGTTCATTGATGATATTCTAGTGTATTCGAGGAGTAGACATGAGCATGCGGAGCATTTGAGGACTGTATTGCAGATTATGAGAGAGAGGCAGTTGTATGCCAAATTCACTAAATGTGAATTCTGGCTTGATGAGGTCGTGTTTCTGGGGCATATTGTGACTGGTGAGGGTATTCAGGTAGATCCTCGCAAGGTCGAGGCAGTGCTGCATTGGGAGGCCCCTAGAAATGTATCTGAGGTTCGGAGTTTCCTAGGATTGGCCGGATATTACTGTAGGTTTGTCGAGGGGTTCTCGCTGATCTCAGCCCCTCTGACAAAGCTTTTGAGGAAGGATGTACCATTCAGATGGACTGAGGAGTGCCAGAAGAGCTTTGAGGAGCTGAAACATCGGCTGACTACTACGCCGGTGTTAAGCATTCCGTCTGGTACTAGAGGCTATGTGGTGTACAGTGATGGTTCGCATTAGGGACTAGGATGTGTATTGATACAACATGGCAGAGTGGTAGCTTATGTCTCGAGATAGTTGAGATCTCATAAGGTGAACTACCCAGTGCACGATTTGGAGTTAGCAACAGTGGCTTTTGCTCTGAAGATCTGGAGACATTATTTGTATGGGGAGACGTTCCAGATCTTCACTGATCATAAGAGTTTGAGGTATTTGCTAAGTCAGATAGAGCTGAATCTGAGACAGAGGAGATGGATTGAGCTGCTGAAGACTATGACTTCACGATTGAGTATCATCCAGGGAAGGCCAATGTGGTGGCAGATGCTTTGAGTAGGAGATCTCATATCAGTGCAGCTTAGATTCAGATTGATAGATTGCCTAGTTTGATTCAATTGAGAGCTCTTAATGTGCAGATAGATTTGGGTCAGGATGGAGCTCTGATAGCCACCCTGAGGCTTAGGCCGATGTTGAATGACAGGATCAGGAGAGTTCAGGATCAGGATCCTGTGATGGTAAGATTGATGGATAGAGTAAGATCTTATTCGATTACCGATTTTAAGCTGAGAGATGGGACATTGTGGATGGGACAGAGATTATGTGTGCCTGATGTAGATGATTTGAGACGTGAGTTTCTGGAGGAGGCACATGTGGCTGCCTATGCTATGCATCCTGGCACTACCAAGATGTATCGCACTCTTAAGTTGCATTTCTGGTGGCCAGGCATGAAGAGGCGGGTGGCAGAGTTTGTTTCTCGGTGTCTGACGTGCCAGCAGGTTAAGGCTGAGCACTAGGCTCCAGTGGGTAAGCTGCATTCATTGCTTATTTCGGAGTGGAAATGGGAACGAATTACCATGGATTTTATTATGGGATTGCCTAGGACGTCGAGGCAGCATGATGCGATCTGGGTCATAGTGGACCGATTGACCAAATCGGCTCACTTCTTGCCCGTGAGGGAGAGTAATATTCTCGATCAGTTGGCCCAGAAGTATGTGGCAGAGATTGTGCGGCTGCATGGGGTTCCGTTGTCGATAGTCTCAGACCGGGATCCCAGATTTACTTCGAGGTTACGGAAGAGCTGCGATGCGCATTGGGTACTGGTGAACTTGATCGCATTTCATCCTCGAATGGATGGTGAGTGAGAGAACGATTAAGACTGTTGAGGATATGCTTCGGGCTTGTGTATTGGAGTTCAGAGGATCACGGGATCAGTATTTGGCTCTGATCGAGTTTGCTTATAATAATCAGTATCAGAGCAGTATCGGGATGGCATCGTATGAGGCTTTATATGGGAGGCAGTGTAGATCGCCATTGTATTGGGATGAAGAGGGTGTGAGGATGATTGAGGGTCCCGAGCTGATTCAGGATACTGTAGATAAGGTGAAGTTGATTCGGAGTCGCATCAAGGCGGCTCAGGATAGACAGAAGAGTTATGTGGATCAGCATCAGCGAGAGATGGAGTACAGTGTGGGTGATAGAGTGTTCCTCCAAGTGTCACCTTGGAGAGGAGTTCTGAGATTTAGCCAGAAGGGCAAGTTGAGCCTTCGGTATATTGGTCCTTATGAGATTCTCAAGAGGATAGGACCATTGGCTTATAGACTGGATCTACCGAGTGAGATGTCCCAGTTGCATGACGTGTTTCATGTTAGTATGCTCCGACGGTACCGATCAGACCCGACTCATGTGATTCTAGCTCAGGAGATTGAGATAGCCAGCGATTTGAGCTATGTAGAGGAACCGGTACGGATTGTGGGATCATGGGTCAAGCAGTTAAAGAACAGGGTGATTCCATTGGTGAAAGTCCTTTGGAAGAACCACTCTTTTGAGGAAGCGACTTGGGAGACTGAGGAGCTTATGAGGAGCCATTATCCTCATCTATTCGATCGGACAGGTATGAAATTTCGGGACAAAATTTTTATTAGGAGGGGAGAATTGTAACATCCCATCACCGATGGGAAGGTTATTTGGGTAATTTGGTACAGGGTAGGATCATACTGCATTTTGTTAATTGAGCATTCATTGACCTCTAATTATAGAGGAATGAATTAATTGCACATGCATTGATAGGTACATGCATTCATGGCATTTTCCGGCATTTAATTGTGATCATGAATTGATTTGTAAATTTTTGAGATAATTAGGTTTAATTATGATTTATTGGGAATTATGGCATAATTGGATTGGTATAGTTGAATTGGAGTGTCTTAGGAGTGATTGGCGATTGATAGCAACCTATAGGAAATTTCTAAAAATTTGGGAGAAAATGTCTGGACCGGAAATTTTGGAGTGACAGACCGGTTGACCATATGGTACCGAAATACTTGTCCAATGGCAATGGGAAATTTAGATTTGTGAGTTTAGGGATTTTTATGATGAGCCATTGAAATTTAGAGACTGAAATTTAATGAATTTGAGGACTTGTGTTTGATGAACTATAGGTTAAGGACCAACCTTTTAAATTGCCCTAAGTTTAAATTTCTCCTTTGAAAACCTAGGGCTAACTTTCTCTTCTCCTTCCTCTTCCCTTCGTTGACTTTGATTTTTCCCCTTGGAGAGTCTTGCTTGTTTCCCTTTTCATTGTGGTTGAAGATCAGCTGGAAATCTTAGAGATGTTGATGTTTGGCTTGGTTATGGAAGATCACCGTGGGTGTTAGAGTTTGAGAGATTTTCGGAGACTTAGGGTTTAAGGATTTGAGCTTCGATTTGGTAAGTTTAATGGCTTTAATGTTGTTATTTATTGTTGTTTGAGGCATTTATGGTTTTTATTGTGTAAGAAATGGGTAGTTGAGAGTGATTAATACTGGTTTTTAGAGAGAGAAAGATGAAAAATCGATCGGGGAAGAAGGTGAAACTCGCACGTCGCGACGTTTGAAAAAGGCTACGCCGCCACGAGAAAAAGCGTGCTCGCCGTGACGAGTTATTCGTAGGCGTCGCGGCGAGGCGCAGGAAGATGTTCGTCATGCTAACGCTTCCCACGCCGCAATGACGACTGATATATGTTGCGCGAGGATGTGAGGCCATGCGAGGAGCAAAATTTTGATCGGATGTATTTCTATTTATGGGGCATAGCTTATGGTATAGACCTTCAATTGAGGTGATTCTTAATTCGTTATGAACTAGAGAATGAGGTCTACAATTGAGGTAAAGAATGAGAGTTTGAATTTAAATTAGTGGGATCTCAATTATAGAAAGAAAGTCGATTATAGTTCCTATTGTAACCTAAGAATTTTATTATGACTATGGGAGTTTAAATTGGAGACTTATGAAATTGATGGATGATATTGATCTAGTGAATAGTGAATTTTGGTTATAAGGCAAGAGATAGCGGTATTGGGTTATAGTGCCAAAAAATCATGAATATGCATCGTACATATTTTCATTAAGACATATGCATCACTGAATTGTTTTAATTGAGCATCTAGTAATGGGACATTATTTTACTGTTATAGAGGCACCGTTGGATCATCATTTCACGGATATTTCTGGGACTTCCAGGCAGTAGCTCGGAAGTTACAGGTGAGTAACCTAGTTGGTTCCTCAATTTCTGATGTGCTAAATGCTCTATGTGAACTGTTTGCTAATATGAATGATTAGGATCAAGATGCATGTTTTTGATAAATTGGATTTCACTGATACGTGATCATGGGAAACTGTGTTAAATGGACTTATAGCCATATGACTGTGAATTATCGGACATATGCATTACATGCATAATTGCATGAACAGATAATGGACGTTGTGACCTAAGTCGCTGCTATTACTGAAAAAAGCTTTAAGCTCAAATACTGTCACTGAACCGAGCCTCGAGCTCGAGGGGAGTTAGTGTATCCTGCATGAGGGCTCTCCTACTCCCTAGACGTGTCTACTGATCACTGTCACTGAATAAGCTCTCAGTCACAACACTGAAATAAACTGGAAAAGAGTCACATATGCATCGCATACAAATCTGTTAACTGATTTGTGATTATTACTGAATTCCCTGATGACATGAGAAATTGTAGACTGTTATATGATATTTTAAATGTTACTGTGATATGTTGTATGCAATTTGCGTAATGCATGTATTGAGTGAACCATCGAGATGCTTTCTCATTGAGTTCACAGACTCATCCAAAATTGCATATTATTTTTCAGGACTGATAGTTTAGACTCCTAGCTCTAGAGTTACTTCTCCTGCCGCGTGAGCGTTCTGGCGAGTAAGGCGATGACTCACAGGTCGGTCAGCTGGGATTGGATTTTGGGGATGGCTTAGTATAGACTTTTGTATCAGTTTCCTTTTTGGATTATTGTATTTAGACTGTAGGGAATTGATAGACTTGTCTATATTTCTGATTGATCTTATGAATTGAGAAAGGCTTTATGGTTTTTAAAATTCAGTGATTTTGTTACTGCAAATTTTATTGTATTGATGCCATGCGATTTATAGAATTGATCGAGCGTAGTGCACCCTCGTCGTAGGATATGTACCGGAATGACCTACGGGCGTCCCGGTGTATACCCTACGGTAAGGGGGTACTACACAGATAGATGGGCAGAGTGAGAGGACGATTAAGACTGTTGAGGATATGCTTTGGGATGTGTATTGGAGTTTAGAGGAGCATGGGATCAGTATTTAGCCCTAATTGATTTTGCCTACAATAATCATTACCATAGTAGCATCGGGATGGCACCATATGAGGCATTATATAGGAGACAGTGTCGATCGCCTCTGTATTGGGATGAAGAGGGTGAGAGAATGATTGAAGGTCCGGACCTGATTCAGGATACAGTGGACAAGGTAAAACTGATTCGGAGTCACATAAAGGCGGATCAGGATAGACAGAAGAGCTATATGGATCAGCATCGGAGAGATATGGAATATAATGTGGGAGACAGAGTCTTCCTTCGAGTTTCACCGTGGAGAGGAGTGCTGAGATTCGATAGGAAGGGCAAGTTAAGCCCTAGGTATATTGGTCCATATGAGATCGTTGATCGTATAGGACCTTTGGCCTATAAGTTGGATTTATCGAGTGAGATGTCTCAGCTGCATAATGTCTTCCATGTGAGTATGCTCCGGAGGTATCGATCGGATCCGACACATGTGATTCCGGCTCAGGAGATTGAGGTAGCTAGCAACTTGAGCTATGTTGAGGAGCCGGTCCAGATTGTGGGATCACGGGTTAAGCAGTTGAGGAACAAGGTTGTCCCATTGGTGAAAGTCCTAAATTATTCCAGAATTTCCCTTGAAATTAGTACACACATTTTACCATCATGCAAAACTTGAGAATTATCCCAACGTCACTTCCTCTATTGCAATATCATTCATAACGATTTCAACTACCAATTGGAATTCGTCGAAATCTCAATTACAATTCATTTAACTCTTTATATTCAACAACATCTCATCATTCATAACTTTCCTATCTTTCTTTTCCATGGTGACTCACTTACATATATGACAATAGTTCAAGTTCAAGATTCATCAACTCAAAAGGATAGCTTATTCAATTATATCTAATTTCACCTCACATCATCCATACACAAATCATATTCCATTAACATCATAAAATAAGAGTTTTACAAACTTTAATGGCATTTCAAGCAACAATACATTAATATTCCAAAATCTCCAAATTACACAAGACACTTGAATAATCATTGCTCAAAATGCAATTACAAATTTGTTTTACATAAATTACTCCAAAACAAAACAAAACATGCAAATTCAGATTTATGTCATTGATTCACTTTCACTTGATCTCTTGCTTATCACCTGAATAGGGGAAAGAGAGTGGAGGTGTAGCACCCCACTCCCGCGAGACCCAAACCCGACATCGACGGTGATATTCGAGCTCGTGACCCGCGAGGGTGGTATGCTAGAGCAGTCAAAACAATTCAAAAACTCGGTAATGCATTTTTTTCTTTTAGAAAACAATCGAGTGCGCGTAAATTGGTAAACAATTTGGGCCCGCAATATGAAAACATTTTCAATCAAATACTATTTCAGTACTCAACTCAGTTCATATACATATAATCATAGCCAAATTGGGCCCAATACAATAACAGTATTTATCTGCGAAAACACAAATTTACACATATAAATCAAAATGACTCAAATGCAGACATGAAACCGATCCTGACTTCAAACTTTGTCACTCTTGCAGTACTCATACTCCCGTTTGTCTAACGGGGTACTCATGAATCCCTGAAAAATAATTGTAATATTGGGTGAGTTTGCGAACTCAATGAGAAACCATCATCGATGGTTCACTCAATTCATGCATATACAATCAATTTCGCAAATATCACATAATCACACAATAGCATTTACAGAAATATCACATGTAATTTCATTTTTCACATTTCGCAGTCAATCATATACATATGCGATGCGCATGTGACACTTCCATTTTCTTTTCATTGTTGTGACCGTGCTTTGGCTGCCCCAAAGGACGGGCACATTGCGTTAAGCTGAGGCTCGATAAACGTTAGGCGTGATATGCCCCGATACATCGAGCTCGAGGCTCAGAAACATGGACCGAGGTCCCGTATGCTGAGCTTAAAACTCTCATATACGCTGGGCATGATATGCCCCGACACGATGGTCGCCCGGCCACAATCGCCTTTTATCTCGATCATACTTTTATGCATGCAATGTACATGCCCCAATTGCCAATTACACATGCCAAATGTACATTCAATTTCACACATTTAACACTTCAACGACAAATTACCGATCCTTCGGACACCCTTGATCCGATCCCAAATTTAATCAAACACGTAACCCTCCATTTCATCCACATGGCATAAGTACAAATTTAAACACACAAATATTGAGGAACCAACTAGGTTACTCACCTGAACTTCCGAGCTACCTGCCTGGAAGGCTTAGCAATATCCGTGGAATCGTCATTCTATCGGAGCCTCTATAACAATCAATTAATTTCCAATTACTGAAATGCACAATCAGAAATAATTTAATGATGCATATGACTTAATTAAAAAGATGTACTATGCCTATTCATGACTTTCCCGGTACTATTTCCCAATTTCACTTTCTTTCGTCAAATACTAACTTTCCACTCAATTTCCCAATAATGACTGATTTCAATTCAATAACATATCATAGAGCTCCACCAGATTCATTTATACTGTTTAGTTCCATTTGCCAATTTATATACACTATGCTAATCTCACAAAAATCTCAAAACCAATATCATTTGAACTAGATCAAATTCACCTATTAAAGACTCCAATTGCATTGAATTCGCATTCATAATGCTCACAATTATAACCCAATTATCAGAAACCATCCTTAGGTTGCAATTACAATTACATTCCTAATTGTCTTTCACTAACTGCGATCTCAAAAACCTGAATTCAGACTCTCTTTCTTCATGATTTCTGTGGTATACATCAACGTTTTTGGTTCAATGGTCGGACTCCGAGATCGGAGCTCATCATGTTTGGTACCAGAGTAAGAAAGGATTTCAGCGAACCACGCTTCAGTATGATGGTATTTTGTACCGAGGTTAGGCTCTGGACACGGGGCCCGACATCTGCGGTATCAAGCAGGTTAATAAGTGTTATGGTTTTGGTCTGAGTTGGATTCCGGAAACGGGTTCCAACATTTGTGGTATCAGAGCCCAACATTATGATCTTGCATAGGCGCATGTGTATGAGTTACAAGCATAAGTAATTGTCAGGAGTTTAAGGTGTTAGAATTTGAGGAACCAAGGTGATTATTTGACTTAGATTGCCAAGAATTTTGATAGATGAGATAAAGAATAGAAATATATGTATGGAAGATCAATAGGTTGAATTTGAAAAGATGATTGGTCCATCTATCACGATCTGAGAAAAAGGAAAGTTGTGGATAATTAGAAAGGAGAAATAGAGGATGGGTAAGAGGAACAGATATTGATTCAAGGCAATTGTATTGGAGGATGGAACATGACAGCAATAATGTACTGTGGTGATATGTTTTCGAAAGTGATATAGATACGAATGTATTGCCATGGATTGTTTGAGAAGTACACGATGAGATTAGAGGGTGCAAGTAGAGTGCAATGGAAGCATAACTTTGCTATGATCTTACGACGAGGAAATTGGAATCGAAGTGGTTGTTCGATTATACGACAAAAGTGATGATCCGCGGTAACAAGAAATTGTGAAACTGAGGTCAGAATCTCATAATGACTTTGCATCGAGAATGGTGAATTGATTGAGGATATACATGTAGAAGATGAAATAAATAATAATTGGAAAATGAGATAGAAGTAAGGACGTAGAGAAAGGGAAATGAAGTAGACATATATGACCTTGTATGAGACGAATGAAATGTAGTATGGGGAAAAATTGCAAATGCATATAAGATGCAAACGTGTATAAGATCCCATCCTATGCATGAATGAGATTAAGAAAAAGAATGAAGAACTTTACCTCATAGAAGGATACGAGGAGTTCTGCAGGGATCAGTCTCAATATGGTAGCATCAGAAAGGGTGAATTCTGGGAAAACTAGAATACAATTGGTGTTAGTATGTTTGATAAAGAGAGAATTGTTGTCTAATATCAATGAAGATCAAGGTATCAATTGTGTAAGATATAAATTGGTGTTTTTAAGGAGTAAATCTGTAGACAAACTGGCATGACTTTAACAATGCCCAGTCAAGCATTTGCGATGGCAAGTATGTTCGTTACTCTTTTGAGTTTTGAGTGACTTGAACATTATCACCGTATGAGGATGAGAGAAATTGGTCTTCTCGAGGGATTAGAGATAACTGATGATGTGATGATAATAGCAATTGATTGATAAAGATTTGTATGAATAGTATATATATGATAGTAGCAAGAAATTATCTTTTGCAGAAGAACTTCACTAAGTTAGATTAAGCAGATCAGATGGTTTGTATGAAGATTGATCAATGAAAGAACTGATAAAAAGGGAGTATGTAAGGATTCAAAAGCGAGTATTGGAGTCCTATCCCTAACGGAGACTCAAGTAAAGGAGGTAGAAGATACTACTGAGAATGTATGTATTTTTGATTTGATGTAAAGGATCCAACTATATGAGTGGATTCCTAAAGTTGAGGAGGCATTAATTGCAAATAGGAGGAGCATAGCGGTTCACGTTATGTTCTGGGTAAATATGTTTGGGAAATGCAAGTTTATCCGATGAAGGTGTGACAAGCACAGGAAGCTAAGATTGCAAATAACTAAATTGTATGGAGGAATGAGCATAAATGAGCGGACATTAAAATACGTCAATGTGAAATATGAGGAAACCTAAAGAATGGAGAAAATCAGTCAAGAGAGGTAAGACAATTGGGAATTGGAAAATAACAAGAGGTAAGATTTCCTCATTGAGAAATCAGTTAATTGAGGAATTACCAGGACTAGTTGTGGACATATGGAGTTACCTGACAATATTATAGTATTGAAGAGTAAAGTGATTCAAGCGAAGTTTGATGATATGTTAAGTGTATTAGCAAAGTTGAGAAGAATAGTTTGACTACTTGTGGAAAATGAGTAAATCGTATGAGGGACAAAAGTAAAGAAAATTGGAGGGATTATAACACCGATATTAATTACATCGTCTGGATTTGAAAATTAAGGATGATTGCATAAGAGATCAGAAGAAGATCCGCGCAGTAAAATGAAGTGAATTCGTATGCATGGAGACAATTGAAACCTTATAGGTTGATTGTTGATACATGAAGTGAAATTTGTTGTTGTAGTGATTGCTGAAAAGTTGGAGACATTATATGTACAGAAATATTTTGTGTGTGTGAGCCATACAGCTCATGAAATTAAGATACTTATTGAGTTGAAAGGATTGACAATGGATAGAGTTACTGGAAGATTATATTGTACAAATGAGTACAAAAATGGTAGAGATAGTGTTGTAACCAGACGCATTGAATAGAGACTTCAATAGCAGTGAAGTATGAATTCAGAGATAGAGGTTATCAGATCTAGTGCAATAAAGAGTGTTGAATGGAGTCGAATTCGGGCAAAATGAAATACCCTTAGTCACTGAAATGTAAGATCGGTTTCGCATGAACAAAGCTCAAATTGAGGATTCAGGAATTGTGAACCGTACCAAGGAATCGAAAATGAATATGAGCTTTGAGTTCGAGTAGGAAAAATGATACTGGGTAATTGAGATAAGAAGTATGTGTACCGGTAAAGATGATTGAGCAAAGAGACTGTCAAAAAAGTACAAATGGTGATTTAAGTTATACATCCTAGAAGAAATATGTCAAGTGACGGAAAGTTTGAAATTGGCGATGGTCTTAACTGTCGGAGATCTGGTTGAAGTCTATAATGTGGAGTTCATGGGAATATGAGACCAATGTATGGTTCTATTTGACGTTAAGTATCACGATTGTTGTTATCGTGCTTTCAATAGAACTTCGTATGAGGAGTTTGACGATAAAAAGAGTCATTGCTTGTGTATGATGATGAGTAAGGCCTACTGGTCATTGGAGGCTAGAATTGGAGACGTTATGGATGGACGAGATTAAGTGATTCCAGAAAGATGGATGAATTAGGCAGATTTGTGCCAAGAACATGGAATACAGTGAGATAGACATAAGAGGCAAATGTACTGATACTAAAGTGATGTGAATTGTCTAGTGAAAGATGATTTATCTTTGAGGGTACCACCTTAAAGGGTGTGTGCTTACATGAGGTACAAGGTGTGCTCAAGTTAGGACAAAGGATTTGCTAAGCCCAATATGAATTGGTCTATATGTAATGATTATCAGTTAGCACTACTCATAAAGGATGTCTTAGCTCGAAATGTGATATACATGAGTAGGTCAAGGAAATATTGTTATGATATGATATTGGTTTTATCGATACAAGAACTGGGAAAAATTGTGAGTGATATGAAAAATAATAAGGAACAAGTTAAGAAAGTGAGTGGTCAAATAAGGGGTTGAAAGACCGAGCGAGTCTGTTGACCACAGTCATTTGAAAGAAAGTATTCGAGTGAAGACGTGAAGCGGGAATTGCAGGAACATCCTTCACTCCTTCTTGATCAGATAAGAATTTCTAGGACGAAATTCTTTTTAAGAGGGGGAGAGTTGTTGGCCCCCGAATTTTTCGTATTGAATTAAGCATGATTTAATTAAATTATGAGGGTTGATGGATAAAATTTTGGACCTACTTGCTATGTACATATTGGTAGAATTTATTTTATGGTTTGGTTGTATGAAAAGTGGTAAAATGTGTGAGGGCATTTTTGTCATGGCACTTAAGGATAGAAGGTTTAAGGCTTAAATGAAAGGGGCAAAATGAGCATTTGACAATTAAGAGAATTAAAAGAAGAAGAATTGAGAAAGAGGAAGGAAGAAGAAAAAGAAAAGAAGAAAGAGGGGAGAGTTATCGTGGGAGAGGAAGAAGAGAAGAGAAACTAGGGTTTTGATCCTAGAGATTTTCGACATATTCGAAGCATTTCCTAGAAAGTTTCGCTTCTTTTCATCTTGTTATGGTTAGATTAAACCCTAGAATCGTTTTGCATGAGGTAGAATCGGTTGGTTAGGGTTTTTCGAAAAAACTAGGTGAAATCTTTGGGTTGATGATTTTGTGGCTGATTTTAAGGTTTGAATGAGTTAAAAATGTAGTATTGGACTAGAATCAAGGTTTAGATATGTTGTATGTGCTTAAGGGAAGGATTGAAGTTGGGAAATGCTGGAAAAATCAGGTTCGGAGTCGTTCTCTAGGCCCGCACGTCGCGACGTGCGTATGAATACGTCGCGACGTGCGAGTTCGTTGCGATGAGCGAAAATTAAATTCGTCGCGACATGCGAGCCTATGTTCGCCGCGACGTGCGTGTAGTATGCCCACAAGACATTTGGTGCTCACAAGGGCGAAAGAATCGGCGTTCATCCGACGAAGCGGGCTTATTTGTGGCGAGCCCTTTTTTCCAGCAAAGATGAATTTTGAGTATAACTTTCAGATTTTTGAATCAAATTGAATGTTGTTTAAGTCAATAGACACGAAAGACAATGAGGACTTTTATGGGAAAAGTGACCCTAATGTTTGGATTTTGGCAGAATTTGGGTTTGTTTAGAATTTATCTTAGTGAATGTACGATTTTTGGGTCCCTAATTTGTATTCCTATTTTAATAGGAATTTTGCATTTGATAAAGGGAATCAAGGAAGGCAAGAGGATCTAGATGAGAGGTATCTTTGAAGCATGTATCCGAGCAAGGATTCCAGGTGGGTTTCATGTTTATAATTTAGTAATGAGCCAATAAAGTTTTCTCTCAAATCAAGAATGATTTCAACTACTTTGTAAATATTGTTTTTATGATTTGCAAAAATGTTCCATGTTTCAATATATGAACTTTTAGGATGACTTTTGAAATAAAAGATGGAAATGCATTGACATGTTGTATGTTATGCCTTGAAAATTTGTGGCATTTTGTATATTCGGAAAAGAAAGAAAAGAGCACGAAAAGCACGGATAAAATGATTTGAGCATAATTATGTGCTTTTGTTTGGGCGAGAGTGGAACCATTTCGTTTGTCACGTGCACGTTAACAAGAGCCTTCTCTCGACTGCCCGCTTGTGGCCTATGAGCTTCGAATGGACTCATTTTGTTCAGGGTGTAAACTTCAGTTTCTCCCTTTTGTTTCCATAAAACCCTCGAGCCGTTTGTTTGTGCATTGCATCTATGAATTGTCAAGTATGTGCATAAATTGAGCATTTTATATTGATGATTGAATGAACATGTTGTGTTGATGTGATAACATTTTTCACTATGAAATTACACTTTTCAACTACGAGTTTGAACTCAGAATTTTGGATTTGGCTGAGAATTCAGGAGCAAAGCGTTTTATGAACTTATTATGATTCTCGTATAACAAATGAACTTTTTCAACAGTTTTGCTTGTTCTTCGTTATAAACCTATTACCCACGAGCTATAAGCTCACCCCCCTTCATTCCCATCCACAGGTGATGAGAAGAAGATCGGGTGAAGGGAAGTGAAGGTTTCGATATATATATATGTGTACTTATTGTATTATTCTAAGTTAATTGGTATTGGAAATTTTGGGATCGGTATCTTTTGTATATTCAGATTTCGAGATTGATTTTCTATTGTGGTTTGGTATGCCATGAGAACTTGTTAATTATGTTCTTTAATGTAAATGAATTATGTATGGCTGATAACTAGTGGAAGTACGCATTTGTGTACACAGACCGGATTGAGTGAGAATTTGGTTTACTGGAGGAAGTTATGGTTATGATATGATTTTTGGATTGTGAATTTTGGTTATGCACATGTATTTATGTACTGAAACGAGATTGTGTTATAAAAAAAAGAATGTAGAAATGAAATGAGATTGTAAGCTTCACGATTTCTGTGGTATACATCAACGTTTTTGGTTCAATGGTCGGACTCCGAGATCGGGGCTCATCATGTTTGGTAGCAGAGCAAGAAAGGATTTCAGTGAACCACGCTTCAGTATGATGGTATTTTGTACCGAGGTTAGGCTCTGGAAACAGGCCCGGGCATCTGCGGTATCAAGCAGGTTAATAAGTGTTATGGTTTTGGTCTGAGTTAGATTCTGGAAACGGGTTCCAACATGAGGTGAGCTTGAAAGCTTGTGGATAACATGCTTATAACTGAGAAACAAGCAAAACCATTGAAATTATTCATTTGTCATAGAAAATTCTTATTGAGTTTAAGAAAAGCATAGTTCTCAACCAATGCACAATAATACAAATCATGTATGCATCAACTTGACAATTCACAGATGCAATGCACAACAAATTACTCGAGGGTTCCATGGAAGCAAAATGAAGAAACCAAAGTTTGTACCATGAATAGAATGAGTCCATTTTCGGAGCTCATATGCCATAAGTGGGCAACCGGGAAGAAGATCAAACACTTGTTTTTATAGAGGTTCGGTGCTAAGACCTACGTCCTCTACCTAAGCTCCCACTTAGGATTTTGCCAATCACTTTATTGCACACTTTGTAGTTAAGTGTGAACTTTTTACAACTTCACTTGACTTCCGGCTCAAGCAACCTTTACACTCGATTTGTCTTCCGGCACAAATCCTACCTCACGTGACCTAGTCACTCAAATTGTAAGTAAAACAATACAAAGATTAAAGAACAAATGCTCAATACAATTTGTAGCAAAATAAGAGCAATAGTGAGCAATTTGAAGCAATATAAGAGTATATGAACTTGTAGAACTTGTATATCCTCTTCTTCCAACATCCTCTATTTATACTTGAAGAAATATAGCTATTGGAGCTCTACTAGCCATTGCTTAATTGGATATAGCCGTTTCTTGATAATCTCCATTCCATTTTTATCAAATTGGACCGTTGGAGTTGAAATTGTGCATCCATAAGTCGACTTGTCGAATGTATAAGTCGACTTGTTTCAACCATTTACGTAAAAGTTTCATCTCCGCTCTCCAATAAGTCTACTTGTACCATGTAAGTCGACTTGTCGTCCTCGATAGGTCGACTTGTGTTTGATAAGTCGACTTGTATTGACATTGCTTCATCTGTAAGTCGACTTGTGCTTTGTAAGTCGACTTGTATTGCCTTCAATGGTAACATCCGACCAAATCCTTTATAATCCTCATGTTTTATGCCATTTTTTACTTAGAGGACAACTCCCATCTTGATTCTTCATTGATTAGACACTTGCTCATCTTGATTTGTACAATCCTTTCATTGAATAATACCTGAAACTATTTCTAGATATTTTATTATTATCAAAACATAAAGGGATTTAATTTGTCAACCACCATTGGTCCAACAATCTCCCCCTTTTTGATAATGACAAAATATTTAGAAATTGACAAGAAATTTGAAAAACATAAAACTTGATCAAGGTTTCCCTTGTCTTAATGGTTAGATTGTCTCCCCCTTAATTTATAAATCAAAAATTAAAATGCAAATCAATGAAATTTTCATTTTCACTTTTCACTCCCCCTAAATCAAATATCAATTTCAATCTTATCAAAATATTTAGAAATTGATAAGAAATTTGAAAAACATAAAACTTGATCAAGGTTTCCCTTGTCTTAATGGTTAGATTGTCTCCCCCTTAATTTATAAAGCAAAAATTAAAATGCAAATCAATGAAACTTTCATTTTCACTTTTCACTCCCCCTAAATCAAATATCAATTTCAATCTTACTCCCCCTTTTTGTCATAATAAAAAAAAATTAGCGAAAAATGAAGAGTAATGAAATTTAAAACCAAACATAACATCAACACATATGATAGTAATAGTCATTACAAGAAAATGTCAAACAAACACAAACACAACATAAAACAAAACAGAAGTCGAAATGTTGGTCAAGGCATAATGCAATACACATCATGACGAAGAATCATCGTGCCTACACCCTAGCTTGTCAAAAATCTTCTTGATGCTCTTTTCTAAGCGGGTAAGCATGCTGCGTTGTTCATCAACTTTCCTTTCCATTCTTATAAGCACATCTTGTTGATCATCATGTCGTTCATTTATCTCATCCAACTAATCTCGAATTTCCTGAAAATCAGCTTGAGAAACCTCACTTCTTCCGACATTACTTGATCGTGAGCTACTTGGACGTTTTGCTGTCCTAGATCGTTTCCTTGAAGGTATCTGCTCACCTACCAAAGTCAACCCAAGCTTCTCAACATGATAGGAGTAAACCCAACCTTTCTCAACTGTCCTAACAAGCTTCATGCTCCTTAAATTGTAAGGTGTGAACCTCCAACTCTGAGGATAGGGAAAACTAACATAGGAATCCAGATTGCATTTTCTAACTTGAGAGATGTGGGTAATCAGTGCAGCATACGACATTCCTTTATACCGGACTAGTTTCCCCTTCAGCTATCCACGTAATAAGCTCGCCTTTTTCCTCATCATCTGAATAATTAAGCTCGGATAGTTTATTTTCCGTCCTTCCTCCATATGCCACAGAATCTCCTTATCTAAAGAGGTAATTTGATTATTACTGGCTTTCTTTGGGTACACAACCCTGTTTATCGCATAATGTAGTAGCCGATAATTCAACGGTAAATCCATCGCCTCAAATGGAGGAGAATGATCGGAACATAACCGAACTAACAAATCAGCCCCTTTTTCCTCAGTATAGCCAAAATTCTCTTCGGCTTCTTCATCAGTGTCACCCTCAGCATTTCTCAAAATCTCAAAATCAGTAAGAGAAGCTCTAGGCCTAACTCCTCCTCTAGGCAAATTAAACATGGTACACAAATCTGATTCACAAAGATACATTGCTTTCCTGTTAATTTTAGAGGACAAGGTAACTCCATCCTCAACATTACTTCCAATAACAACCAGATTCGCATAAAATTCCTTCTTGATTCTTCATAGATATCATCATGAAAACCCAAAAATCTCTTAACCCAAGGTTAACAATTTGAAAACACATCCGAGAACTCACTACTATCTAGCTCGGTCCAATCAAATCTCATGGAGGAATCAATACTTCATCTTTAAGTACCTTATAATACAATGTTTGAGCATCCCTCAAGCAAATCTGGGTTCAATCGCGTCATTCTCCCTTGTCGATCTCCCTCGATGAGGACCCCCGAACCCGTGGTCTTTGAGGAACGTGGGGACGTTGAGATTGAGCCGTTTCTTTTCCTTTCTGAGAAGATTTTCGAGGAGCCATTGATTTGTAGAGAGAGAAAGGGAAAACACAAGTTAGGGTTTCGAAAGAGGGGTTTTAAAAAGGAGAGGTGATTTGGAGATAAAATGGGTTGATTTAGAGTTGATGAAGGTCGAAAATCTGTGGGTAAGTAAGATTTGAGGAATTTGTGGAAGATAAGCCGAGTTTTGGGAGAGAAATTTCTAGGTTTTGGAGAGAAGAGGTCTGCGGAGAAGAAAGGGAAGAACTTGTTTTAAAGCCTCCGTCCAGCCATAAGTCGACTTGTTCCCTGAATAAGTCGACTTATCGACCTTCATAAGTCGACTTGTCGATCTGTATAAGTCGACTTATCCTTAAATATCTGCATCCCATAATACTAATTTTCTCATAAGTCGACTTGCTAATGGTCAAGTCATAAAAGGTGTGTCCAAAACTCCAAATAAGTCACTTATTCAGCCCAAGTAACCAACACGATGAATGTATCTTGGGATGTGATTGCACTTTTGCCTCAAATTTTGACCATTTAATGTAGCAAAATCAAATTCAACCAAAGGAATTTAAATCACACATGCCTAACCTTAATTTAATATTCACAAACACATCTTCCTTAAGAGGTTTAGTAAAAATGTCAGCCAATTGATCACTAGATGAAACATGTTTCAAAATAATGTCACCTTTCTGATAGAGCCAAGTTTATATTATACATTGGCTGCAATTTCATATTTGTTTATGCATTTGTTGACTCTTAATTGATGATTTTTTGTACTTAAATTGGTTCCTCACAATGAGCTCTTTTAATTCACAATTTGTTGGTAAATTGTCATGATCTGGTATTAATTTCTCTATTATTTTCATGAGGACAATTGATACTGCAAATTGTTATTTTCTTGTAGGAGCAAAAGGAGTCAACGGATCAAGAAGTCAACAGTCACCCGGTCCTTCCGTACGTCGCGACGCATGACAACCCACACGCCGCGACAAGCACATCACTTCCGCACGTCGCAACGCATGACGATGTACACGTCGCGATTTAACAAGCCATTACACGCCGCGATTTAATTTGATTTATTTATTTTATTCGTCATGACGTCTTTGAGCGGATACCCGACCTAATATGGAAAGTCTGTCTCACTGCTCTGACCCGACCCGTGTCCAATATATAAAAACTTGCTATTTTTAGGTCAGAGAGAGACGGATATACGCAGAGGCTGAGACTCGGAGACGGACACACGCAGATTTTCACACAGAGACACACGCAGACACTTGAGGCGTAGACCCTGATCATTTGGGCAGAAGAGACGACACCATTCTTCACCATCGTCATCACGTTTTCATCTCCTTCGATTCCACCCATCATCATCGCCACCGTTCGGATCTTCTGCTAAAATGAGTATCATCCAACCTTCCGTAGCTGAGGGATCGATTATAGCAATGCGTGGCTAAGTCACCTTTCCTCTTGAAGATGTAGCAATGGCTTGAGTTCATTGAAGCTTAGAAGGGGAGTAATCACATAGTATCTGAAGTCTATTTATATTTGTGTGACTTCTGAGTTAGAGGATTGCATCGATATATTTAGATTAGCATTGTTATAGTTTAACAGCAGTCTTTGATAACTATGTTGGATTTGGACAAAGTAATTTGTAGAACATCTTGGTGCATAATATATGAAGTTTCATATATGTCATTGGATATTGTATTTACGGTCTTCAATCTGCCTAGTTGTGTTCGATTGAGATTGTTGTGTTTTATTCAATTGACCAATTGCAATTGCTTGTCTATTTTCACATTAAGGTTTTTAACAAAAATTTAAATGATGGAGTTCATTAATTAAATCTTTGGACCTAAAGAGTCCTTTAGGGTTGATCTTTCGAAACTTAGTGGATTTTATTCCTAAAAATCATTTTTGAACTATGATAGCCTGAGCCTCATTTTCAAGAGGATTTTATCAATTTGATTTTTATCTGATTCTTTGTTTATTGCATTATTTCAAAAATCCTAAAAAATATTCCTTTATACTTTTTGTTCGATTTTGATTACTTTATCGGTTTTGACCAAAATACCAAACCCCCGTTTATCAACTTCAATTGCAATTTTTGACATTTAGGCTAGTTTAGACCATTTTTATTTGGTTCCAATTAAGTGAGACGACCCGAGGTTGCATTCTATACAGCAATCTTGGAATTTATTTTATTTGACAGATTTCCAAGGATCGATCGTAAGATCGCATCGACAGAGCCGCGATCAAATTGACGCCGTTGTCGGGGAACCAAGAAATTGGTTTACCATCGGATAGCCATTGTCATTCTTTTGACTTGTCGTTGATAATAGGAATCATTTTTTTTGCTTGCATTTAGTATAGTTTGATTTTCACACTTGTTCATAGTATAGGTTTCATTTCCTTTTGCATAAGCATACTCACACTTTGATTTTGTCTCTTACTTTGCACATCTTTCACACATACACACTCATACACTCATACACTCGCATTCATCGCATTTCACTTTTATCTGATTTTGTGTGATTGTGAGAAAACTTTGTTACTGCATTCTTCATTTGAGGATTGATTTTTGGTGCATGCCTAGGAGAGGTAGACTTGTTCAGTTCCATCCCAAAGTTGAGAGACATTTGAGGAGACTTAGAAAAGAGAGGAAAGAACAAGAGAGAAGGAGAGTAATTGAGAGAGATAGTGAGAATATGGCTGAGAACCCAAACATCTTCCCCAATCCTGATTTTCCTGTTCACCAACCTAGAAACGGGACTAATGGAGGAAATGGTGAGCATGAGAGAGTGGGAGAAAACAATGAGAACCAGCGACGTAGGACAATTAGGGAAGCAACAACATCTGATGTGCATTATGATCCATTTACTGCTGCTTGCCCTAATTTTGATGTTAACTTTGAGATTAAAGGCTTGTTGATTAATTCTCTTCCTAAATTTCATGGCTTGGCAGGAGAGGATCCATATATGCACCTACAGGCTTTGACAATGATCTGCCAGAGTATAAAGCCAGTGGGAGCTACCTTGGATCAAGTGCTTTAGAAGGTGTTTCACTTGTCCTTGGAAGGAAAGCAAGAGAGTGGTATATGAGTCTTCCTAGGCATGTGGCTAATGCTTACCATACCGGGCCAACTGAGGAAGGCCTTTTGGAGAAATACTTTCCGACTTCCAGACATCTTCCATGAGGAAGGAAATTTATTCACTGCCAGATTATGATGAGTCATTTGATGACTCTGGAACCGCTTCCAAGATCTTTTTTCCAGATGCCCCATCATCAAATTCCCGTGAACAATTGGTGCAATACTTTTATGATGGGTTGAAGAGTCGGGAGAAGGGTATGTTAGATCTCGATCCGAGGCTCTCGATTAACCTTGACCTTGGAAGCATGGGATCTCGATTAAGAAGATGGCTTTAAACCATCAGCATGATCAAATACGAGATCAAAGAGGAGTGCATGAGTTGGGAGCCTTGACGGCTCAAGCTAAAAGAATGGAAAGCCTATAATTGAAAGTGGATTCTTTGGAAAATCGGATAACATCACAGCTGTCTTGCATCACAGCCGAGCTGAAAAATTTGAATGGGCATCGTTCTACTACTTCAACAGAGCTTACCGCACCTAGTTGTGAAAATTGTGGGTCGGTAATGCATATTTTGAGTGTTTGCCCAGGACGTTATGAGGAAGTTTCGGCAATTTATCAAGGCAGGCAGAATCAGAAATGGGACCCATACTCCAACACATACAATGAAGGATGGAAGGCTAATCCTAGATTCAGTTGGAGGAATGAGGAGAACAGGCACCAACTAGATTTTCACAAGGGGAGGAGCTGGCACTTCCACTAGCAGCCCCTAATCAACAAAGAAGCCCCGGTAGTCCCACCAAAGGAGGATACCAATCGGTTGCTCCACAAGATGATGACCTTGATGAAGGAAGAGAGGATTCCAATGCTAACCAGCTTTAATGCTATTGCTTCTTTGATTCAACAGATTCCTCAAAGATCTGCTGCTAGATTCAATGCCTTGGAGAAGAGAATGGAACAATGGGAGACCAATGCGAGAACATTAATTCCTATGTCACTCGGTTTGTCCAACAACATGAGTGAAAATCAAGCAAAAGCAAGGGGACCATTCCTTCCAATACCATGATGAATCAGAAGAGTCTCAATGCCATTGCCCTCGGAGGGGAAGCAAGTGAGGTTTAAGCCTCAAGATGATGAAGAGCCATGTGAGGATGAGATTGAGAGTGAGCCAGTACCTCCACCACAGGATAAGATTAAGAGATCAGAAAGTGTGAGGGAAGAAGAACTTCTGAGAGAGAGAAAGCAAGCTTCAAGGAAAAAGGGAACTAGTTCAGAGAGTTCCAATGAAAAAGCAGAAAGTGCAGAGTCAAGCAAGCAAGCAGGCAAAGGTAAGGAGGTAAGTATTCAAGACCTCCCTTTTCCAAATTCTTATTTGATGAGCAAGCGCCTAAATGAAAAACAACATGAGAAAGAAATCATTGATTTGTTTGGGAAAGTGGAAGTGAATGTGCCTTTGCTTGATCTAGTAAAGAGAGTTCCGGCCTATGCCAAGTATTTAAAGGACTTGTGCACGAATAAGAGGAAGTTTAGGCCGAACGAGAGAGTCTAGGTAAGCTCCAATGTGTCTGCATTGTTCAAGCCCCAAATTCCAGTTAAGTGTCAGGACCCTGGATCGTTCACTATTCCTTGTGTTATAGGAAAGGTGACCATAGGACGTGCATTATTAGATTTAGGGGCTGCTATCAATGTGATGCCTAAATCAGTCTATGAGACCCTAGGAGTGAAAAGTATAAAAGCTACATCTGTAGTTTTACAATTGGCCGACATATCATTTAGGCATCCAGTCGGTATCATTAAGGACATATTGGTCCAGGTTAAGGGTTTAGTATTTCCTGCAGATTTTTATGTGCTTGATATGTCTTCTGAAGTTGTGCAGGATACTTCCTTAATTCTCGGACGACCATTTTTGCGAACAGCAGGCACAATGATCAGTATGACAGAAGGTAAGATCACCATGGAGGTGGGTGACCAACAGTGAGCTTTAATATGTATGAGGCAATGAAGCACCCACATGAGGATTATTCACTTTTGGGTGTAAACATGATTGGCTTAGTCGAAAAAAATGCTTGCAAAAAATATGAGTCACAAAAAGATTCTTTGAATTCTGGATTACATTCACTTGATCTTGGAAAAAGGTCTTCTGTTCATGTTTCAGGGAAGCAGGAGGGATTAGCCACGACCACCTACAAGGAGCCGAACTCAATGCCAGAAGAACGAGGGAGTGATCTCTTTTCTCTTGAACTTCATAAATTAACTCCTTCTGTTATGAAACCTCCTGAGCTTGAGCTCAAGCCTCTCCCTCCAACCTTAAAGTATGCCTTTCTTGAGTCTAATGAGCGATTACCTGTAATAATTGCTAGTACCTTGCCCGAAACTGATGAAAAGAGACTCATGAATGTTTTGAGGAAACACAAGAGAGCTATAGGGTGGACATTAGCAGATATACCAGGTATTAGCCCAGCCATTTGCACACACCGGATCCTGTTGAGTGAGGGGTCAAAATCGGTGAGGCAACCTCAAAGAAGACTTAACCCACTCATCTTAGATGTTGTAAAAAAGGAAATCACGAAGTTGTTGAGTGCAGGGATAATATATCCTATTTCTGATAGTGAGTGGGTTAGTCCAATTCATGTAGTACCTAAAAAGAGTGGGATAACAGTGGTCAAAAATGATAGGGATGAGCTTATTCCTACTAGAGTGCAAAATTAAGTGTATGTGTGCATAGATTATAGAAGATTAAATGATGCCACAAGAAAAGACCATTTCCCTCTTCCCTTTATTGATCAAATGCTCGAAAGGCTTGCGGGCAAATCACATTATTATTTCTTGGATGATTTTTCTGGATACTTTCAGGTACCCATTGCACCAGAGGACCAGGACAAGACCACATTTACATGTCCTTTTGGCACCTTCGCATATCGAAGGATGCCTTTTGGTTTGTGTAATGCCCCAGGAACTTTTCAGCGTTGTGTGATGGTCAGATTCGTGAATTTTAGAGGAATGTATGGAAGTATTTATGGATGATTTCACGGTCTATGGTGATTCTTTTGATGCTTGTTTGTCCAAATTGAAAAAGTTTTGCAAAGATGCATTGAAAAGAATTTGATTTTGAACTTTGAAATGTCATTTCATGGTCGATGAAGGTATTGTGCTTGGTCATTTAATTTCTCGCAAGGGATTGAGGTGGATAAAGCTAAGATTGAGGTTATATCTTCTTTGCCTTACCTACTTGTATTCGTGACATACGTTCATTTTTGGGTCATGCAGGATTTTACAGGCGCTTCATTAAGGATTTCAGCAAAATTGTGTTACCTCTTTCCAAGCTTTTGCAAAAAGATGAAAAGTTTGACTTTGATGATTCTTGCAAGAGTGCTTTCAATATGCTGAAATCAAAACTCATTTCTCCACCTATTCTAGTTACTCCTGATTGGAATTTACCTTTTGAGCTTTCATGTGATGCATCTAATTGTGCTGTAGGGGCAATGTTGGGTCAACGAGAGGAGAGATTGCCAAGAGTTATTGCATACGCCTCGAAGACACTGGATCCAGCTCAGATCAATTATACAACCACTGAAAAAGAGCTGTTTCCAGTAGTTTTTGGTTTAGAAAAATTTAGGCAATATCTGTTAAACTCACATGTGACCATTTTTACTGATCATGCAGCTGTTCGGTATCTCCTCAAGAAACCATAATCCAAGCCTAGGTTGATACGGTGGGCATTGTTTCTCCAAGAATTTGATATCGAGATTAAGGATCGTGTGGGAGCAGCAAACCACGTGGCTGATCATTTGAGCAGGCTACCCAATGACACACAGGGAGTGGATTCTTATGACCTTACCTGTGATTCATTTCCTGATTCGGTCCTATGTGCTTCAATTGTTAAAGAACCTTGGTATGCTCATATTGTTAACTACCTAATATCTGGACTGACTCCTCCTTTCATGTCTCAGGCACAAACTCAGAAGCTTAAGAGTGAAGCTAGACATTACATTTGGGATGCCCCTTTTCTGTGGAGAATGTGCAATGACCAAGTGATCAGAAGATGTGTTCCTCATGAAGAACATGATGATATAATCTCGGCTTGTCATTCAATGGTTTGTGGTGGGCATTTCAGTGCAAGAAAACATCTAGGAAGATCCTCGAGTCCGGTTTCTATTGGCCTACCCTTTTAAGGATTCATTTAATTTTTTCGGTCATGTGATAAATGTCAACGTTTTGGAGGATTAGGAAAGCGACATGAAATGCCACAACAACCTCTCTTATTTTGTGAAATCTTTGATGTTTGGGAATTGATTTCATGGATCCATTTCCCCCTCTTTTGGATTTGTGTATATCCTTTTGGTCAGGATTATGTGTCAAAATGGATAGAGGCCATCCCCACTAGAAAAGATGATGCTCAAGCCGTGTCTAAGTTTCTTAAGTCCAACATTTTTGTCGATTTGGTATACCGAGAGTCAGTAGTGAGTGATAGGGAACCCATTTTGTAATAGAGTCATTGATAACTTATTTTTGAAATTTGGGGTCACTCACAAAATCTCCACTGCGTATCACCCGCAAACTAATAGACAAGCCGAAGTTTCCAACAGAGAAGTAAAGCACATTTTGGAGAAAATAGTAAAGCCATCCAAGAAGGATTGGAGCCTTCGCCTCGAGGAAGCACTTTGGGCATATCGGACTGCGTATAAATCTCAAATAGGTATGTCCCCTTACCGTCTGATTTATGGAAAGGCTTGCCATTTACCTATAGAATTGGAGCACAAAGCATATTGGGCAATCAAACGATGCAATATGGATTTGGAATCTTCTGGAATGGAGAGGAAGTTGCAACTTCAAGAGCTCGAGGAATTAAGGTTAGAGGCATATGAGCATGCACGACTCTACAAAGAAAAATCCAAATTGATGCATGACAAGATCATTCGGAGAAAAAGTTTCAAAGAGGGAGATAAAGTCCTGTTATTCAAAGCTCGCTTCACCTTCAAACATGGGACTTTCAATACTCGTTGGGAGGGATCGTACTTGGTCACAAAGGTGCACAACTTTGGTATGGTAGAGCTTTTACATGAGGCAACTGGAACCCGACTCAAGGTCAATGGCCATCTTTGAAGCTCTACTATGCTGAACGTAAATCACCGTGAATATCGTGTTTTCCGTCTCCTCTGCTTGTTTCTTTACTTTTGTATTTTGCACTTACTTTTTGTAGCCCTTAGATATATAGCTTCATTTGTTTTCTTTTCATTTTCCTATCATCCTTCTGTCCCTTCATGAGTTTCTAGGCATTTGAGCTTCTTTTACTTTTCATTGAGGACAATGTGTGCTTCAAGTGTGGGGAGTTGTTTTCCATTTATTTTCACATTACACGCATTGTTGATCATATGTTTCATCGTGGATAGTATGAATTGTTGGCCAATTGATGCATTCCGTGGATAACTTGGTGGATTTTACATTTTTTCTGTCATTCTGCATTCCTTCGCCGCGACGAGTGTCCATACGTCGCGGCGAAGCGTTCTTTTGATTGCGTATACGTCGCGACGTCACTCTTGACACGTCACGACGTCCGCACGTCTCGACGTCCGTTTCTGTATGTCGCGACGCTATTCTTAGCATGAATGATTTGTGCTTCATTTTTCCACTCATTTCGAATTTATCTTTCACTGGAATTTTGTGGTTTTTGTTTTCAAAGCCTTTACTAGTTTCAAAACGATGCTTGAGTTTTTGAAAACACCTTCCATCCTTTTAATGATAATTGACCTTGACAAAATCTTGCTTTCAACGTTTTCAATACAAAGTGAATGGAAGCATGTTAACAAATGACATTTTAAGTTTCTGGGACTTGAGTTTGTTCATAGAGATTATACCCTTGTGGAAGGATATTTGAGCCATAATTTTTCTTCTATCTTTGCGTGTATCTACTTATTTCATTCTTTTCTAGAACTTGTCTCAATTCTTACTTGAAGCTTAATGGACTGGATTTTTGTTGATGTGATAGAGGCGTTCCTTTCTTAACCCATTTTCCTAAACACTGTCCACTACACATTTATCCCTTGCTAGCCCTTTTTGAGCCATCCTGTTATGAGCATTTGCATGCACATCTTTATTATGTCATCAGTTATTTTGACTATGTCAGAAATAAATAAATATGTCAAAAAAATGTGTGTCCAGACAGAGGACAATATCTCCAAAATGTTAAAAAAAAGCAAAAGAACAAGAAAATAATATTGCATTCTGTTTATGCAATTGTGTAGTTTGAATTCTGTTGTTGACATCAATTAGTCGTTTAGTGCATTTGCTCATATTTTCTTCCTTTCCATTCATCCATTTCATTTAGCCTTCCATACATTACAACCCTTAAAGTCCTTTTGATTTTCAGAATGATAATTCTTGTGGTGGAGAAATAGAATTGACACAAGCTTATGGTAGGAGATTGATTAAGTAGATTGAGAGAAAAATATCTTTAGACACAAGTGAGCTGAGCGAAAACACTATATCTTGAGTGCTATCTCTTCTGTTCAATCTCTTGTACTTGAATTCTTTCGATGTTTATTTTAGTAGCACTCTTTCATTTTGCTGTGGTTGAATTTTGAGGAAGTAACTTGCGTCAATTTCATTTTATTGTTTTGAGCATGGCGGATATTTTCTTTTCCTCTTGTATTCTTTTTGACTCTGGTAAACTTTGTCCAGGAGTACAAAGGTCTAAGTGTGGGGGAATTTGATTGAGCCAAGTTTATATTATACATTGGCTGCAATTTTATATTTGTTTATGCATTTGTTGACACTTAATTGATGATTTTTTGTACTTAAATTGGTTCCTCACAATGAGCTCTTTTAATTCACAATTTGTTGGTAAATTTTCATGATCTGGTATTAATTTCTCTATTATTTTCATGAGGACAATTGATACTACAAATTGTTATTTTCTTGTAGGAGCAAAAGGAGTCAACGGATCAAGAAGTCAACAATCACTCGGTCCTTCCGCACGTCGCGACGCATGACAGCCCACACGCCGCGGCAAGCGCATCACTTCTGCACGTCGCGACACATGACGATGTACACGTCACGACGAACAAGCCATTGCACACGTTGCGACGAATTTGATTTATTTATTTTATTCGTCGCGACGTACGAGCGGATACCCGACCTAATATGGAAAGTCTGTCTCACTGCTCTGACCCGACCCTTGTCCAACATATAAAAACTTGCTATTTTTAGGTCAGAGAGAGACGGATATACGCGGAGGCTGAGACTCGGAGACGGACACACGCAGATTTTCACACAGAGACACACGCAGACACTTGAGGCGTAGACCCTGATCATTTGGGCAGAAGAGACGACACCATTCTTCACCATCGTCATCACGTTTTCATCTCCTTCGATTCCACCCATCATCATCACCACCGTTTGGATCTTCTGCTAAAATGAGTATCATCCAACCTTCCGTAGCTGAGGGATCGATTACAGCAATGCGTGGCTAAGTCACCTTTCCTCTTGAAGATGTAGCAATGGCTTGAGTTCACTGAAGCTTAGAAGGGGAGTAATCACATAGTATCTGAAGTCTATTTATATTTGTGTGACTTCTGAGTTAGAGGATTGCATCGATATATTTAGATTAGCATTGTTATAGTTTAACCGTGTGCTGATAACTATGTTGGATTTGGACAAAGTAATTTGTAGAACATCTTGGTGCATAATATATGAAGTTTCATATATGTCATTGGATATTATATTTACGGTCTTCAATCTGCCTAGTTGTGTTCGATTGAGATTGTTGTGTTTTATTCAATTGACCAATTGCAATTGCTTGTCTATTTTCACAGGAAGGTTTTTAACAAAGATTTAAATGATGGAGTTCATTAATTAAATCTTTGGACCTAAAGAGTCCTTTAGGGTTGATCTTTCAAACTTAGTGGATTTTATTCCTAAAATCATTTTGAACTGTGATAGCTCGAGCCTCATTTTCAAGAGGATTTTATCAATTTGATTTTATCGATTCTTTGTTTATTGCATTATTTCAAAATCCCAAAAATATTCCTTTATACTTTTTGTTCGATTTTGATTACTTTATCGATTTGACCAAAATACTAAACCCCGCTTATCAACTTCAATTGCAATTTTGACATTTAGGCTAGTTTAGACCATTTTATTTGGTTCCAATTAAGTGAGACGACCGAGGTTGCATTCTATACAGCAATCTTGGAATTTATTTTATTTGACCGATTTCCAAGGATCGATCGTAAGATCGCATCGACAGAGCCGCGATCACTTTCAAATAATGATCACGAATAAAATGATGTCTAATTTCAATGTGCTTTGTTCTACTATGCAATATAGGATTTTTACTCAAACAAATAGCACTGGTATTATCACAATAGATAGGAATGTTTTTAACTACAATACCATAATCAAGCAATTGATGTTTAATCCAAAGAACTTGGGCACAAGCACTCCCAGCTGCTACATATTCAGATTCAGCAGTGGAAATGACTATACTAACTTGCTTTTTACTAGCCCAAGATATCAAAGATGATCCTAAGAAATGACATAATCCACTAGTACTTTTTCTATCAATTCTACAGCCACCATGATCAGCATCACTATAAGCATACAAATCAAATGAATCACAACTAGGATACCACAAACCATGATTAATAGTTCTACTCAAATATATAAAAATTCTTTTACAAGAACTCAAGTGAGAAATCTTAGGACAAGATTGAAATCTAGCACAAAGACATGTGGCAAACATTATGTCAGTTCTAGAAGCAGTTAAATACAAGAGAGAACCGATCATACCTCTATAGAGTTTTTGATCAACATCTTCTTCATGTTCATTTTTCTCCAAGACCACATTTATTGCCATTGGTGTTGTTGCCACTTTGCATCCTTCCATTTTAAACTTCTTAAGAAGTTCCTTTGTATACTTCGATTGATGGATGAATATTCCATTTTTGTGTTGCTTGATTTGCAATCCAAGAAAGAACTTGAGTTCTCCCATCATGCGCATTTCAAACTCACCTTGCATTAAATCGCTAAATTCTTTACACAAAAATTCATTAGTGGCACCAAACACAATGTCATCAACATAAATTTGACAAATAAGCATATCATGATCAACATGTTTAATAAACAAAGTATTATCTATCTTACCACGAATATATCCATGTTGAGTTAGAAAAGTACTTAACCTCTCATACCATGCTCTAGGTGCTTGCTTCATCCATAAAGTGCCTTCGAGTTTGTAGATGTAATCCAATGCTCATGATCTTCAAATCCTGGCGGTTGTTTGACATAGACTTCCTCTTGAATATACCCATTGAGAAATGAGCTCTTGACGTCCATTTGATTTAATTTGATCCTTTTATGAGACGCAAATGCACATAGTAGCCTAATTGCCTCCAAACGAGTCACAGGAGCATATGTCTCATTGTAATCAAGACCTTCTTCTTGATAAAATCCTTGAGCCACTAGCCTTGATTTATTTTTAATCGCTTCACCATTCTCATCATATTTTATCCGATTTACCCACTTGACTCCAATGATGGTCTTGTCCTTTGGTGGAGCTACCAAATCCCATACATCATTTCGCTTAAACTGATTAAGCTCCTCTTGCATAGCTAAAAGCCAGTTTTCATCTTTAAGAGTTTCTTCTATATTTTTGGGTTCTACCAATGAAATGAAGGCTGAATTACTCATATTCTCATAGATATTTCTCCTAGTTCTTACACCAACATTTAAATCACCAATGACTTGCTCCATAGGATGGTTCTTTGCTTTTGCCCATGATTTAATGTCGGGTACATGATTTTCTTCGTCTAGCTTCAATTCCTCAATCTTGGATTCAATTTCTTCAATTTTATTTCCTGAACTTCCTGCATCATCATCAAAACAAGCCTTTCTCGGGGGTGAAATCATATCATCAAATTTAACATGTATAATTTCTTCAACACATTTAGTCCTATTATTATAAACTCTAAAAGCCTTACTAGTTTGAGAATAACCAATAAACACACCAACATCAGATTTAGAATCAAATTTTCCTAAATTGTTCTTTCCATTATTATGAATGAATACTTTACAACCAAAAGGATGAAAATAAGAGATGTTGGGTTTCTTACCTTTCCAAAGTTCGTAGGGTGTCTTATTTTTGTCTCTTCGCAAGTGCACCCTATTGATGACGTAGCATGCGGTATTGACTGCTTCCGCCCAAAATGATTTAGGAAGATTGTACTCATTTAACATGGTTCTACTCATTTCTTCAAGAGAACGATTCTTCCTTTCTACCACACCATTTTGTTGCGGAGTCCTTGGTGTTGAGAAATTGTGCTCCATCCCGTATTTGTCGCAAAGACTTTCGAAAGGTTCACATTCAAATTCTCCTCCATGATCGGTTCTAATAGCAACGATCGACAAATTTTTCTCATTTTGAACCAATCTACACCACTTGGTAAATTCATTAACTGCATCACTTTTATTCGCAAGGAATCTTACCCAAGTAAATCTAGAAAAGTCATCCACAATCACAAGGACATATAATTTTCCACTAAGACTAGCATGTCTATATGGTCCAATCAAATCTATATGCACAAGTTCAAGAACTCTAGATGTGCAAATTTCTTTCTTTGGTTTGAAAGATTCTCTAACATGTTTGCCTTTTAAACATGATTCACACAAGTGTTCTTTAACAAATCTTATTTTAGGCAAACCTCTTACAATGTCATTTTCGAAAGCTTAGAGATTAGAGGCAAAGGTGCATGTCCTAATTTTCTATGCCATAAAAATGCATTTTCTTCTAAAGTCACTAAACACTTTTCATTAAACGAACTATCATCATGTAAATCTACTATGTATGTATTTCCGTGTCTCAAACCAATGAAAGCTACATGACCGTCCTTTTTAACCATGCAATGTGATGATTCAAAACTTACATTAAAATTCATATCACAAAGTTGAGAGACACTTAACAAATTATGTTTTAATCCATCAACAAGTAAAACATTATCAATGGTTGGCAAAGGTTCCTTACCCACTTTACCAATTCCAATGACCTTACCTTTGTTGTTGTCTCCAAAAGTGACATAACCTTGATTCTTTGGTTTGATTTCTGCAAAAAGGTTCTTGTCTCCACTCATGTGTCTTGGACATCCGCTATCGATGTACCAAGTGCTTGACGGCCTTTCATCCCTTGCTTGTACCTCATTTTCATCAACACTTGATGAACTTTTTGCCATAAGTGCCAGGTTGTTTTCATCATCGCTTTGATATGCATCCTCTTCATCACTCCAAGTTGCCACCAGGCTAGTTTTCCTTTTTCCTTTGTCGTATTTTTCATTTTTCTGAAAGTTTGATGTGGAGGATGAGCTTTTGCATTCTCTTGCGAGATGTCCCCGTTTTCCACATCTCCAACATTCTTCGTTGCCTTTCTTTTCGTCATAGCCTTTTGATTTTCTTTCCGCGCCAAACCTCTTTCTTTCTACTTGTTTTCCACCATTTAATTCTTTCCTTCGATTTTTGAGAAGTCCCTTGAACTTCCTTAAATTTCTAGCGTACATAGCTATTTCTTCGTCTTCCTCGTCTTCATCTATTTCCTCATCACTTTCATCAACAAAAGAAGTGTTAGCTTTAAAAGCAATAGATTTTTTAGGCTTACCTCTACCTCCTCTGGATTTGAGAATAATTTCATAGTTGATAAGTGATCCCACCAAGGCGTTGAATTCTAGATGATTAAGATCTTTGGACTCCATAATGGCAGTGACTTGTGAATCCCATTCCTTCGGTAGTGAGCGAAGGATTTTCTTTACCTTTTCACTGTCCGTCATATGCTTTCCAAGGTTGCCCAATCCATTTATGATTTCTGCAAAACGATCAAGCATAGTTGAAATAGACTCACCTTCCTTCATGACAAACATTTCATAGTCATGAAGCAGCATGTTGATTTTAGTCTCCCGGACTTGGTTGGTTCCTTCATGGGTGATGCGAAGTCTCTCCCACATTTCTTTGGCGCTGGTACACGAGTTAACTCGGTTTCTTTCCTCAACTGTGAGAGCGCAATAGATTAGCTTCATCGCTTTAGTGTTGATGTAAGCTTGCCTCCAGTCATTGTCATCGTATTCCAACTCCGTTTTTAACTCACCATTTTCTTTTAACGGTGGTTGTGGACCGAAGATAATTATCTTCCAATATTCTACTCCCTCGCTAATGATGTGGTACTTCATAGGATTTTTCTAAGAAGAATAATTAATACCATTAAATAAAGAAGGGTGGTTATTAGTATTACCTTCTTCCGCTAGGTTGTTGTGTGTCATCCCGGATACTTCTGCTCTGATACCAATTGTAAGTGATCTAGAAGGGGGGTTGAATAGATCTTTAAAATTCTTTTAAAAATTTCACAAGAAAATCAGAAGTTAAAACACACAAAAACAATTTTGATAAACTTAATTAAAAAGTGTAGGGAAGAAGATCAAACACTTGTTTTTATAGAGGTTCGGTGCTAAGACCTACGTCCTCTACCTAAGCTCCCACTTAGGATTTTGCCAATCACTTTATTGCACACTTTGTAGTTGAGTGTGAACTTTTTACAACTTCACTTGACTTCCGGCTCAAGCAACCTTTACACTCGATTTGTCTTCCGGCACAAATCCTACCTCACGTGACCTAGTCACTCAAATTGTAAGTAAAACAATACAAAGATTAAAGAAAAAATGCTCAATACAATTTGTAGCAAAATAAGAGCAATAGTGAGCAATTTGAAGCAATATAAGAGTATATGAACTTGTAGAACTTGTATATCCTCTTCTTCCATCATCCTCTATTTATACTTGAAGAAATATAGCTGTTGGAGCTCTACTAGCCGTTCCTTGATAATCTCCATTCCATTTTTATCAAATTGGACCGTTGGAGCTGAAATTGTGCATCCATAAGTCGACTTGTCGAATGTATAAGTCGACTTGTTTCAACCATTTACGTAAAAGTTTCATCTTCGCTCTCCAATAAGTCGACTTGTATCATGTAAGTCGACTTGTCGTCCTCGATAGGTCGACTTGTGTTTGATAAGTCGACTTGTATTGACATTGCTTCATCTGTAAGTCGACTTGTGCTTTGTAAGTCGACTTGTATTGCCTTCAATGGTAACATCCGACCAAATCCTTTATAATCCTCATGTTTTATGCCATTTTTCACTTAGAGGACAACTCCCATCTTGATTCTTCATTGATTAGATACTTGCTCATCTTGATTTGTACAATCCTTTCATTGAATAATACCTAAAACTATTTCTAGATATTTTATTATTATCAAAACATAAAGGGATTTAATTTGTCAACCACCATTGGTCCAACAACGTTTTTGCTTCTCCTTAAAAACCAAACAACCCTTCTTATTACAATTTTGCCATTAATGATTGTGCAATGACCACTCTACTCTTCCTTTGATGCCTTATAACCTTAATGCTTCAATGTTCTTCCCAAAATGCCCTCATACATATATACTCTTACAAGACTACTTTATTTCAATTGAACCATATGATAAAATCCTACAATCATTCTAAAAATAATCCATCAAAACCTCATAATTAACTAGTCTTTCCTTATTTACCTTTCTTTTATCTTTATAACTAACATCTTATAATTCTAATTCCTTGACTAATGATCATGAAAAAATTGAAGGAACTTGTTAATACTTCCTTCTAGAGAAATTTTTCTCATTGTATTAATTTTTTAATGACACCAAAATCGTTCAATTTGGTTTGGAAATTTGAAAGTTATACTTCAAACATTTCCAAACTGTTCTTATACTGAAATAGTATTCTGTGCTCAACTTCTATCAGAAAATTGAAATTCTTCGAGACTAAATTAAAACTTGATTTCATCAGATAAGATGTAGCCTTATTTCTTTAGTTTAATCCAAATTAAGAATCATCTCATTTAGATAACTAGAGAAAAAGTTATGGCTAAAACATTGAAGCATACTCAGTGAATATGTTCCAACTACATTTTTCCAACTTTCAACTTCCAACATTTCACATATAATAGTTCTAACTGCTAAGAAAAGTTTGGGGTCCAATAGCTAACACGAAAATGAAGAGAGGTTTATTGTGGTCGTGATAAAACCTAATACAAAATGATTTCATTTCTTTTTAATTTAAACGATGTCGTTTTCAATTTTTTCAGAAGAAATATAGTACGATTTTGTTAGTAACAAAAAACCATTGCCAAACAGAAAGACATTGTCATATTCGTTGTCAGCTTTGCCTAACATAATTATATATAATTTATATGTTACAGTACAAAATTTGGCCATCAAAATTAGATATTATTATTACATATAGAGTAATATATATATTACATATGTAAGCAATGGAAAATTTTATATATAATGTAATATTTAATAAATCATTATAATAGTGAGGATTAATTAATAGGTATACATTAATAATACATTAAGTTAATTACCATATATGATGATGATGATGATGATGATGATGATGATGATGATGATGATGATGAGATGATGATAACAGTTTATTAGAAATAATTTGAAAAATATTTGATTAAGTGAACAAATTTGATTGTAATATACTTTTTATTAATCGTTTTAGGAGAATAAAAAATTGTATGAAAAGGTTTAGTATTATCGACAGTTTATTATTTTGGTAGCTAAGAGTTGGACAATTTGTGACGATATTTTAATTTCATAGCAAAATGGGTGACATTTGGTGACAAAATATATTTTCTTCGCCAAATAAACCGGATGAGAAAAAAAAATTTAGCTGCGATAATGTCATTTGTGGGACGAAGAATGACATTGTCCCAGCATTTGTTTAAACACAGACATGCGAACCATTTAGAATTACCTTCTCCTTCATTTTTTGAAAAGCCATTAAAGCACCTTCATTTTTGCCCTATCTTCTCCTCTTTTTTGTGACATTTTGATTCAATCTTCTCCCTGCGCTTTCTCTCTATTTGGTGAGTATGGCTGAGCTTTTTTATTTTATTGTCATTGAAGCCAAAAACATATAGGAGTTTTTGTTATTGAGGGATGTTTGTTGTTGATTTGTTTGGGTTAATTGGTGATGATAATAGTTGAATTGTGCAGAATATGTGTTATTGTTGTTGAACTAAGGGAAAACAGAGCATTGTTTTATTATTTTAAGTTGAAATGTGGCTGTCCATAATGTATTCGACAAAAGCCCTGAATTGTTTTCTTTGGAATTGATTATATGTTCTTTACATATGAATGTTTCTGTTATGTTAAATATTACAAATTTGTATCCTTTTAGTTCTTTCTTTTTAGAGAATAATTATTCCTTTTATTTGAATATCGTGGTAGAAGATAATATTAATTTAAATTAATTAGTTAGTTTTATTTATTTATAACGATTCATTTATGGTTTTATGTATTTTCTACTATTTTTATGGTTCCTATTAATGTAAATTTAATTTGTTAAAAATCTTAAAAGACATAAAAAATTGAATATTTTATCATGAAATTAAATCATATATAAAAGAATTGAACATTTGATTATAAAGAATTAAGTACTAAGTTCAAAAAAATAGTACCATAAAGAATAAAATTATTGAATGTTTTATGGTGTTTAATAAAATACAAAATAAACATACTAACAACTCTCCTTAAAAAGTAAGTTTATATACTCAATCCAACTTGAGTCATGTTAATTAAGGTTTGATCTTCCTTTGCATTCAATAAGGTTTCTAATACGCTGTTTGATGTGCTTATCGAAGCTTGATTTTCATGTATGTTTTCAACCTCCCCATTGAAACCCTTCTTAAACTTCTTACTTTTAGCTTTTAAAATTATTCTCACTTAGAAGCTCTAGCTATAAGGATTATCATTATTCCTTTAAATAACTTGAAATGTATCATCTTTTTTGTTGTAATTTATAGTGCCTTTCAAAAAAATCTTTCATTCCTTATGAGTAGTATATTTTTATATATTTGCTTCATTGTTTTCTTATCCACGTAAACACCTTTTGTACTTAAAAAATCTTTCATTCCTCGTAATATTACTCCCTTTTGCATATTAAAGCACTTTTTTTCTTTATTTTCTTCATTATTAACTTTAAATTTAATTTAAATTCTTACCAAACCCTAACTTCTTTCCTTTCCCACTCCCGTTTACTTTGGAAGTCTTAATCTCACTCTTTCTCTTTTGTTGACTCTCTGTCTCTCTCATTCCATTAGCTCCCTTTAAATTCAATTACTTTTCATAAACATGTTTTGGTATCACTTTTCTAATATAGTGTCACGACTTCCCCAATATAATATAACCAACATGCATTAATATTACATAACAAAATACTTTATCTTTATACACCTCTAAATTCAAAAATAAACCAATGCATATATGTTCATATTGATCCATATTCATTAATATGTTGAAACTCACATGATATCAAATATTTTAAATGCATCTATTATTGTTCCGTGCGTAATCATATTATATACCTTATCATTTATTGAAATGAGTCTATTATCATTCCTTAAAATATCACTCTTCTTTACAATCTCCAACACATGAAAGTCTTAGGCCATGAGAAAGACTTTTATCCTAGTTTGACAAAGCAAGTAATCAATAGAGCAATATAAATGTATTGGCCCTCTTAGCCTACTAATTAATCATATTGTATTATATTAAATACGAATTTGCCTTTTTTATAGGCTATAATATGTGTTTTAGTGTGTCGATAACATACTAACCTTGTCGTTTTTCTTTGTACTCTACGGCTGTATGTCCATCTAGGTAAGTCGTCTAACTAATGTCCACATATGTTTTGATTTAATAGTACGTGAGTTTTTGTTTGGGTTTTGTGTGATTGCAAATGATGTGTTGGTTTTATGTTGTAGTTTGCAATATCCTTAGAAGTATAGGATGGTATATAAGCTAAAAAATTGTGATGCAACTCCGAAGATGCTTATCAGCTAAATGTATCCCTTCAACGAAGAATTATAATAGAACCAGAACAAGAAACTGTATCCCTTTAACAAAGAACAAGTCGAAGTTATAAACCATTATAGTTGAGTTTCCATAGTGATTGTCATGATGATGTTTGTGCTTACAAGCATTGGAATTGAGAAAGATTGTTAGCTTTGGGAAGAGGAAGCAAGAAAAGCTTTGTAAGTTGAGTTCGGATCTTTTGTTCAAAATAACCCTGTTGTTTTAGGTATTGGACAGGATTGAACAATTTCTAAACTCAAGGCCAATGACCAAAATGACGTCGTTTTGGGCATTAGACAGAGTTGGATTGTCAATGCCTAAAATGACGTTGTTTTGAATATTAGATAGAGTTAAACAGAGTTATTATGGATAGAGAATATGAAGTTATTTCGTTTTAGGCATTAGACAGAGTTGGACAGCCAATTCCCAAAATGACATCGTTTTGACCATTAGATAGAGTTATACAGAGTTATTATGGATAGAGAATATGAATTTATTTTGAGCATTTAATAAGATTAAACAGAGTTATTTTTTTTATAAATGATCCGAATTGAGTTGATGTCGTTGATGGGAGTAGTTTTTCTGTAAATGTTGGATTGGATTGGTTTGCAATGATGAGGATACAAGTTCTTCATTATAGATTTCCAAGTCAAAAGCTACCATATCACGGAATTAGCACAGGCTAAAATAGTATTTGTGATGGAGAGGATGCCTCCTTTATCCATTAATCTATTCCTGTTTTTCTTTTTCTCTCTTTCTTCCAATGTGAGAAACGATACCTGATCAAAAAAACAAAAATATGTATTTTAAAAAAAATTATTTAAAAGTTTAACCTATTAATATTAATTTTAAAATTTAAAAATTATTATTTATAAATATTAATATTTTTATATTCATTAAAGACCACATAATTTTTATTTATGTCTAATAAGAAAATATCAAAAGTTAAAGTAAATATAGTATACTATTAATAATAATATAAATTTAATCAAAAGTTAAAGTAAATATATTATACTATTAATAATTAATAATAAGAATATAAATTTAATATTTTATTTAAATTACATAAAACTCTTATAACTTAAATTTATTTTAATTATTTATAAATTAAAATTATTTTTATTATGAAGATTTTATCTTGTAGTTAGTATTTATCAAAATTAAAAAATTAGCAGTGGATGAACAATTGCCATGTATTTATACTTTTCAAGGAACAAAATAAATGCAATGCTCATACCATGTCATAATACGACATCGATTTCATAACATCATCAATGTCTCCACTACATATCAATTAGTCCAAAAACTGGGTGTTTATAATCCATTTGTCTCTTGAATAGAATATCTTTCATAATCACCAGTCTCGTACGTTTGAGGGGCTTCATGATTCGATGCTTCAGCACGAGGTAGTATATAGGAAGGCGGTACAGAATCCTCTGTCTAATTTTTTAGTGTCTTATTCTGTCCTATAAATCTTAGCCATTCATTTATGCGAATCCCGTGTTTATTTATGTGAGACCCACGCGGAGCCCACATAAATGAATGACTGAGATTCATGGGACATAATAAGACACCATAAAATTAGACAGAGGATTTGGACTCATAGGAAGGCCTAGGCATCTCGTAGCTGCAGAGAGCGCAACGATACCTCAGAGTTAGTCACTGAACAAGGCACTGATGGTGGAAGACATGCTTGCAAGGTGTGCGAGTACCTCACCACCCAACTTTAAGCTTCCATAAACACATAATGCACCTATTTTCTTCTACTACTACCATTCTCTCCAAACTTTCTATGTCTGACTGTTGTATATTTTTGACTTTGGTGGCTATTTTTTGCATTTTTTTTTTACTTTGGTGGCATAATTTCAATCTCATATTGGGCAAAGATGAAGATGGGAGGAGTTTTTGAAGTTATAAAATAACTCCTCCCCCTCCTAATCCAAACTATCCTAAAAAATTTGATAAATACTCAAAAATTGTATACATATCAAATTTAGTATTCTCTTCTTAATAAGAGTAGGCTGCCTTAAGTGGTGCTCAGAGAAGTAGGTAAAATTGGTCGAACTCCATTATCAATTTTTGGGTGTGTTCTTTGCTTATCTCTTTTATTTATTTCACATTTATAGTATTCAATATTATTTTTCGGGTATATTTGTAGTATTGTGTTTAATTTATTTGGGTGTATTTATTATTCGTGTGTGTACACGGGTTTAGGTTGTGATAAATACACCGTGCACGTAATTTCTATCTAGGAGGTCGGGTTTTAAGTGGAACCGTTTGTGACCCCTCCGCCCTTTCCTGAGATTTTACGTGGAATGGTAATACTGTCTTAGGAGGCCGTTTAGCAGTCTTTCCTAGGTATTACCAAATCGGTTCACTTCACTAGTTACTTACCTTAGAGGAAAAAATACCTAATTTTCCTAACAAGTAGTATCAGAGCCGAAGGTTCATCCTTTAGTTTATTTGTAATATTTGTAATATTGAATACTATTATTTAAGTCTATAATGACGTTTGTAAATTCACCAATAACTAGGGACATATCAAATATGACAGAAGTGGCATCAACTTCCTCATGGCAGAGGACTCCAATGTCAAGTATGAAGTTGGCGGTGAAAATATTTGATGGTACTGGTCATTTTGGGATGTGGCAAGGTGAGGTTCTATATTCTCTTTTCCAACAAGGCCTTGACATAGCTATTGAAGAAAAGAAACTAGAATATGTAGAAGATAAGGATTGGAGTATCATAAATCAGTTGGCATGCAGAACAATTCGGTCATGTCTATCTAGAGAGCAGAAGTATGCTTTCAAAAATGAGACTTCTGCGCACAAACTGTGGAAGGCATTGAAGGACAAATTTTTGAAAAAAAAGTGGTCAGAATAAGCTCCTTATGAAGAAAAGGTTGCTCCAATTTGATTACCGACCAGGTACGACTATGAATGAACACATCACTATGTTTAATCAGTTAGTAGCATACCTGTTGAATTTGGATGTGAAATTTGAAGATGAAGACTTGGCTTTGATGTTGTTATCATCCCTTCCTGATGAATTTGAACACTTAAAAACTACTTTACTTCATGGGAAGGAGAATGTATCTTTAGATGTTGTGTGTTCCGCTTTGTATAGTCATGAATTGAGAAAGCAAGATAAAAAGAAAAGTAAAGCGATTACAAAAGATGAAGCATTTATGGCAAGAGGTCGTCAGCAGAGCCAGTCGAAGGGGAGAAGAGGAAGATCCAAATCAAAAAGCAAAGTTGCCAAAGATGAGTGTGCTTTCTGTCATGAGAAAGGGCACTGGAAGAAAGACTGTCCAAAGTTGAAGAAGAAAGGGAAGGCTCCGCAAGATGCAAATATTGCAGAATGTAAAAGTGATGCAGAGTCAGATGTCTCTTTGGTTGTATCACCTTTAACATTCCATTCAGACGAGTGGATTCTGAATTCAAATTGCACCTATCATATGTCTCCCATCTGGGAGTGGTTCTTTGATTTTGAAGAAATTGATGATGAAGTTGTTTACATAGGTAATGACAATTCATGTAAAACAGCTGGGATAGGTTCAATCAAGCTGAGGAATCATGATGGATCTACCAGAATTTTGAGGGATATACAGTATGTGCTGAAATTGAAAAAGAATCTCATCTCTTTGGGGACCTTAGAATCAAAAGGCCTAGTTGTAATGATGTGAGATGGAATTCTTAAGGCAACTTCAAGAGCACTTGTGATGTTAAAAGGCATAAGGAAAAATAATTTGTATTACTACCAAGGAAGTACAGTTGTTGGGACAGTAACAGCAGTAACTTCTAGTAGCAAGAAGGATGCAGAGGTTACAAAGTTGTGGCATATGCGTTTGGGACATGCTGGTGGAAAATCCTTGCAAATTCTTGTCAAGCAAGGATTATTAAAAGTACGAATACTTGCAAATTGGAATTTTGTAAGCATTGTGTTCTGGGAAAACAACGAAGAGTGAAATTTGACACTGCTATTCATAATACCAAGGGAATTCTGGATTATGTGCACTCAGATGTGTGGGGACCTACTAAGACTCCATCTTTTGGAGGTAGGCATTATTTTGTCACTTTTGTTGATGATTTTTCCAGAAGAGTATGGGTGTTTACTATGAATAACAAAGATGATGTGCTTGGAGTTTTTCTTAAGTGGAAAGCTCAAGTTGAAAAACAAACAGGAAGAAATATCAAGGTTCTCCGAACAAACAATGGTGGAGAATACAAGAGCGATCCTTTCCTGGAGGTATGTTAAGAGTTTGGCATAGTTCGACACTTTACAGTTAGAAAAACACCACAACAGAATAGGGTGTCAGAGCGTATGAATAGGACATTGGTGGAGAAAGTTCGTTGTATGTTGTCTAATGCTGGGTTAGACAGATAGTCTTGGGCTAAGGCAGTGACATATGCTCAACATCTTACTAATCGTTTGTCATCATCTGCAATTGGTGGCAAGACTCCTTTAGAGGTATGGTCTGGGAAACCTGCAACAGATTACCAATCTTTGCATTTTTTTTCTACTGCATATTATCATGTGAATGAACCAAAGTTAGACCCACGAGCAAAGAAGACTCTATTTATGGGCTTTAATGCTGGAGTTAAAGGATACCGTTTATAGTGTCTAGAGTCAAAGAAGACAATTGTCAGCAGGAATGTTTCATTTGATGAATCTGCCATGTTAAATAAGGTAACTCCAGAAGGGGCTGATGGTACTTCACAGCAGGTGAAGTGTATGCCGAAATAGGTGGAGTTTGCACAAATAGTAAGGATACCAACAAAAAGCACTACTAGTGACTCTCCTATGGCAGAAGAAGAGTCAGATGAGGAAGAGGCTCCGACTCAAGAACCTCCACAACAATCAGAGTCAATTGCTGCTAGAAGGACGAGACGAGAAATTCAAAAACCTACTTGTTTTATTGAAATGGTAGCTTATGTACTTCCAATTGTTAATGATGTTCCACCTACTTTCCCAGAAGCAATCCGAAGTTCAGGAAGTGGCAAATGGGCAAGTGCAATGGAAGAGGTAATGCAATCTCTTGAGAAGAACAAGACATGGAAGCTAACACAGCTACCGAAAGGAAAGAAGGCAATTAGATGCAAATGGATATTTGCAAAGAAAGAAGGATTTCCTGACAAAGATGATATTCGCTACAAGGCAAGGTTGGTGGCAAAAGGCTACGCTCAGAAGGAAGGAATTAATTATAATGAGGTATTTTCTCCGGTTGTTAAACATTCTTCCATTAGAATTTTGTTGGCCTTGGTAACACAATTGAATTTGAAGTTAGCTTAACTAGATGTGAAAATTGCGTTCCTACATGGTTATTTGGAGGAGGAAATCTATATGTCTCAGCCAAATGGATTCAAAGTTGCTAGTAAAGAAAATTGGGTTTGTAAATTGAATAAATCGTTGTACGAATTGAAGCAATCACCGAGGCAATGGTACAAACGATTTGATAAGTTTATGATGGGCCAGAAGTACACAAGAAGTAAATACGATTACTGTGTGTATTTGCGCAGACTTCCAGATGGATCCTACATCTACTTACTCTTATATGTTGATGATATGTTAATAGCATCCAAGAGCCAAGATGAACTTAACAAAATGAAGGCTCAGTTGAATGAAGAGTTCGAGGTAAAGGATTTGGGAGAGGCCGAAAAGATTCTCGGTATAGAGATAAGCAGGGATAGACAGGGAGGAAAGTTTTGGCTGACTCAGAAACAATATTTGAAGAAAGTACTACAACGTTTTGGTATGAATAAAGCTATAAAACCTATAAGTACTCCGCTTGCTCCTCATTTGAAGTTTACCAACCAGTTATCTCCAAAGACGGATGAAGAACGGGAATACATGGCAAAAGTCCCATATGCTAATGCAGTTGGAAGCTTGATGTATGCAATGGTGTGTACAAGATCAGATATTTCACAGGTTGTTAGTGTTGTAAGTAGGTACATGCATGATCAGGGTAAAGTTCATTGGCAAGCTGTGAAATGGATTCTACGGTATATCCTAGATACTGTAGATGTTGGTTTAGCATTTGAGCAGGATGAATTACTTAATCAACGCATAGTTGGATATTGCGATTCTGATTATGCAGGTCATTTAGATAAGCAAAGATCTACAACTGGCTACTTGTTCACTTATGCTAAGGCGTCAGTTAGTTGGAAGTCTACTTTGCAGTCAATGGTGGCTCTGTCTACAACACAGGCAGAGTATATGGCTATTACAGAAGCTATAAAAGAGGCAATTTGGCTTTATGGGTTGCTTAAAGACTTAGGAGTTGGTTAGAAACAACTTGAGGTATATTCTGATAGTCAGAGTGTTATTCATTTAGCAAAGAATCAAGTCTTTCATGCAAGGATGAAGTACATTGATGTTCGCTATCACTTTGTGCGGAAAATTCTGGAAAAAGAGGAGATACTTATGTAGAAGATTCGGACTACAGAGAATCCTGCAGATATGATGACCAAGGCGGTGACAAAAGCTAAGTTTAAACATTGTTTAGACTTAGTCAACATCTTGCACTTTTGAGTTGCACTACAAAGGCTATTTGTTTGATTGGGAGGATGAATGATGCTTGCATTTGGTGGGACTCGAAATTGTGCCAAGGTGGAGATTTGTTGTATATTTTTGACTTTGGTGGCTATTTGTTGTTTTTTGACTTTGGTGGCATAATTTCAATCCCATATTGGGAAGAGATGAAGATGGGAGGAGTTTTTGAAGTTATAAAATAACTCCTCCCCCTCCTAATCCAAATCATCCCAAAAAATTTGATAAATACTCAAAATTTTTATACATATTAAATTTAGTATTCTCCTTTTAATAAGAGCAGGATGCCTTAAGCGGTGCTTGGAGAAGTAAGCAAAATTAGCCGAACTCCGTTATCAATTTCTGGGTGTGTTCTTTCCTTAGTTCTTTTATTTATTCCGCATTTATAGTATTCAATATTATTTGTCGGGTATATTTGTAGTGTTGTGTTTAATTTATTTGGGTGTATTTATTGTTCGTGTGTGTACACGGGTTTAGGATGTGATAAATACACCGTGCACGTAATTTCTATCTAAGAGGCTGGGTTTTAAGTGGGACCGTTTGTGACCCCTCCACTCTTTCCTGGGATTTTACGTGAAATGGTACTACTGTCTTAGGAATCCATTCGGCGGTCTTTTCTGAGTATTATCGAATCGGTTCCTAGTTGCTTACTTTAGAGGAAAAAATACCCGATTTTCCCAACACTAACCACCTCACAACCTCTGCATGTACTTGTGGGCCGCAATATCTCCTCACCATAAGAAGATCGACGTGGACTGTCCAACGACACTTTTCATCTTCAATCTTCACCAATTTGATCTAGTGCATTTTTTATTAACATATCTACAAGCTCGGGGAATTCTGAGAGAAAAGGCAACAACAGACTCGACAGTAACCACGAGTCGAACAACTCTTGTCGGAATCAACAAGGTCTTGTACTGTAAGTTGTACACGGTCTCGTTTCAGTTGTGTTCGGACTTCTGTTCCTGAATGCCATATATCGATGGTTCCTGAGCTTGGACGAAGGATGAAAAGAACCGAATATGGAGACTCGTCGTCATCATCGTCAAGTTCACTTTTCGAACACTTCACATCCATGCAGATTGGAGGTGCGAAGCTCTGATCTTGTTGATTGTCCATGTTAATTAATACTTTATGTTGCTTTGCGAAATCTAGTGATGAGGAACGGAGAGAGACTTGGAGGCGAAGTATTGCTAGTAATTATGCGTAATTGTTAAGAATTGTTCTCTAGACATATATAACGTTCGTATCCTTATTAAAGCAGGAATCGAATTACCGATTCCTTTTAACTTTCAAATTCCAAGTTTAACTGGAACGCTGGCTACTACACGATGATTAAATTTTATCTAAACAAATTTGCCTTAAATCTCAAAAACAATTCCAAAGCTAATGTCAAGGGGGACATGTACAATAGAATAGTTGTATCAGCATCAGGACACTACCTTAATTCCAAACAAAAAGCAAGAATCCCTGATACCACTTTTTTTTTGACCCAGTTGTATAAACTTTTATGTACAAAATTTTCCTAAATAAAAACCCAATCATTTTTGAAAGAGAAACAACTTGTCTACGAAGCATTGTTCTCTGGGTTTGACGCAGCATAAGCTTGAGAGAAGCAGGTATCTTGAGTGTGACAACCTTCATAAATGTTGATGTAGGAATACCTTTGGAGAGAGATGATGCTCCTAGAAATGTTGTTGCCCCAGCACCAACACATCGTCAACAAATAACTGTTTTGCTCTGAGGTTAGGAAATATAATCCTAAGGTTCTGTTTAGTTTAGAGGTTAATAATAGAATGGAATGGAACATAACATATTTTCATCGTTTGTTTGAGAGTTTCATAACGGAATGGAATAAAATGAAATAGAAGCGAAGGGTTTCATGTTACCTTCCATTCCATCCTAAACAGCGAAAATAAGAAACCTCCGATTTGGAGGGTTTAAGATGAAACGTAAACTAATAAATACATACTACCTAATATACCCTCAATAATTCTTCTTAATACCAACTCTGAACAAATCATAATATTAATATATTAAATAGATATATTCTATTTAATATAATAAAATTTATTAAATAATTAATAATAATATTTTATATTATTAATAATAAATTATATATATTTAATAATAAAATAAAATTTTATATTTAAAATATTTATTTATTTACTTATTTATATATAAATATATACAAACAATTAAATAATATTTTTATATATTTTTATTTTCATTAATAAAAATATTAAAATTATTCTTATTTGAATATTTTCTATATAAATAAAATATAAATAAATTATTTTAAATATAAATCAAAATTTAATATAATAAAATTTAATAAATAATTAATAATAATATTTGTATATAATTGATAAAAATAAATAAAATTTTATTAATGAAAATAGAAAATATATTTAAAATTATTCTTTAATTTTTGTATATATTTCTATATAAATATAAATATAAATAAATTACTTTTATATATAAATCACATAGAATAAAATAAAGTAAAATATATTAAATAATTAATAATAATATTTTATACAATTAATAATGAATTGTATATAATTAATAATAAAATAAAATTTTATTAATGAAAACAGAAAAAAATATATATATATATATAAATTATTCTTTAATTGTTTGTATATATTTTATATAAATAAAATATAAATAAATTATTTTAAATATAAATCACATAAAATAAAGTAAAATATATTTAATAATTAATACTAATATTTTTATATAATTAATAATAAAATAATAAATCTCCTACAACTACCATTTTAATATAAGGGGTATAAAAGTTATTTATTATACATTACATTCCATTCCATCTATCTTCCAAACAACATTTTATTACATTACGTTATGAACCCTTCCATCTCTCTCAAACAACTTTTCACTATATTACATTCCATTCTATTATAAACCGTTCCGTTCTGTTTTATTCTATTTCATTCCGTTTCATTAATTAACATCCAACCAAATAGGGCCTAAAGGGTTGGTGAGTGACAAAATAGTGAGGTTAGTATTTTTAGGTTGTGAAATACCTTGTGAGCCACTATTTTGGTTTTATCTCTGTATACCTACTATTTATAATAGTGGAAGAATTATTCTTAGTTTTGTTCATGGACGTAGCCCAAACTTAAGGGTCAACCATGTTAAAAATTATGTGTCCATTTTGCTTATTTTATTTTTCTATTTCAAAAAATACACCCGCTGTATCCAACAAGTGGTATCAGAGTTGTGTTTTCATTGAAGATATTTTTTGAAAAGAAGCACTTCATCGGGTAGACAAAATTACAACGAATTTTTTTGCGTTATCTGTTTAAAAAGTTGACGTAAAACAACAAAGGTGATAAATAGTACTCTTACGTTGTTTTAATAAATTTACAAGGTGACGCACTATGTAGCAATGGTAACTGGGTCTCGTGGTACTATTTGCGGTACTATTCATAAGTTACTATTTACCAGGTCCCGTGGTACTATTCCAATAGGGTCCGACGATACTATTCCAATGAGCATTATTTACAAGTTATTATTTATCGATTCCCGCTGTAACATCTCGTTACTTACGAGAAGGTTAAAATAGTAAATATGAGTGACTAATGAGAGCTTAGAAAAGCATGTTCACGCTCATGCATAATATGGCATACATATACATATGAATAGTAAATTTTTCTGCACATGAAAATAATTGTACATGCATTCATGAATATTTCGGATAAAAATAGTTGTTTTAACGTAAATTTGACGTGAATTATGGTTTTGTGTCTTAAAAATTGAGTGGAATTGTATAAGTAGTGAATTAGAATTTTTGGTGAAATTTTCTGAAATTTGAGGATATTTTTGGAATAAGAAAAATGCCAAGTGGCAAAACAATTGATGCATAGTAGTAGAAATAAATGTCAAATGGCAGTGGAGATTTTAATGTGTGACATTAAGATTTAATGACAAGTGTCATTAAAATTTGGGAGAAAACTGGGTTGAAAATTGGAGACAAAATGGATTAGTTATTAAAATGGACCAAGAAGGAGTCATGGGAGATTGACATGTGGCAAGTGACACGTGTCACTTGCCACACCTCATTTAGTAACCCACATTATTATATTGAAAGCCCATCCCTTCTTTCATTTCATTTTGGCCAAATGCTTCCGTCTTCTTCATTTTCTTTATCTTCCTCTCCTTAATAACGACACTCACTACCCAGGCCTCAAAGTTGAACCTTGTCTTCTTCCACTCCTATCTACTTAAATACTTGTTATCTTCTTCTTGTTTTTAAAGAAATCCAACCTATTCCACCTCAAAAAGGTGAAGATCGTGTATGTGGAGGAGCTAGGGTTTCTTGGTGATTTGAAGGAGCTCTGAAGCTAAATCAAGTAAGTAATCTATTACTCTTCATAGCTTTGATGAATGGAGCATGTTTGATCATACTTAGGAGTTAAATGTTCATAAATTGAGGATGTGTACGTGATAAAATGTGGATGAGAAATGGGGATAGATCCTTTTCTTGCTTGTGTTTTGATGGATAATAGATTAGGAAATGACCTAATGTTGGATTGAGTGAGTGAATGGTGTATAAAGTGTGCTGGAGAAATATTAGCTATGAGTTTTTTCACTGAATATGCTTCTGTTGTTTAGCCATAACTTGTTCTGTAGTTATCCAAATGAGATGATCTTTGATTTGGATTAAATTAGAGACATAGGTATACATTTTGTATGAAGATATCGAATTCAAATTCTATCATTAAGAGTTTCTAATTTTGACTTGAAGTTGAGTACTGGGTGTAGGAAAAAGTGCATAAAAACTGGGTACATGAGGGATTCTTGTTCTATTTTCTTGATAAATTGATGTGAATCTATTTGGGTGTTTTTGTGATGATGTAAAATGATTCTAAAGCTAAAGAGAGGGATTAATTTGGTGTCTTGAAATGTGAAGGATCTAGGTGATATTTAGAAGTGAAATGAAAGTGGAAATGAAGTTGAATATGCGCAGAAAATTGATGATGAATACATACATGTGTGTGTGTGTGTGTGTGTTCTGTTATTAGTGTTTATGATCAATCATGGGCTATAATTGGTTATGGATGATGTTGAGTTGAAGAGAATTGATGCCCGCATAGAAAGGTAGAGCTTTTGTCTCGGCTAGCATACCTAGAATCTATACTATAGTCAATCTTTGTTTATCTTTGATCTCTTGTGGATGATCTGTTTTATAACCCACTTGAGTGGTGCATAAGTTAGAAACCTATGATGCAACTCTGTTGAGGCTTATCGGTGAAAAGTTTCACTAACTTAGGAGTTATAGCGAGAAGAGCCTCTCTCAATTCACTGGTGTAAACAATGTCACACAACTTGGTGATGTTATCCCTGTGTGCTCTCTGAACAAAAGTAGCTCGTGTAAAACTAAGATAATTTTCTACAACTTTTAAGAATATATTTTGAGCTTGATACTTGTTATCTAGACCATTAGCATCGGCTGACATGAATCTTATTAACTAGCATTGACTTGCCAAACTTACAAATTTCAATTTTTAAAATATAAATTTTTATTTTTATCAATACTTTTTAGTTTTATGTCATAAATAGAAAAAATAAGGATTTATAAGAATGTGAAAACAAATAATTTTAGAATAAATTATGACACTTCGATAAATTTTCTTAGCTTCAATAAATTTCATATAGTGCCTAGACAATTATTTACTTGAGAATTTTGGTAGTATATATTAATTAAGGCTTTCCATATTAACTATTTTATTATTTGTATAGTTTGAAGGCTTTAATGTCTGATTAATAACTTTTATACGCCTAAATTTATTGGAATTAGGTTAAAAGTACAAAAACTCTACCTAAGGCTTGTGGTGGATTTAGGATTTTATTAAATTATTAAGTTTTAGGGACTTAAGCATGTTTATTAAATGTAAAATTGTGTGATTATTAAAATAGCTAATTATAATGTGCATACTAATTGTGTTTTTGGCTATGGAGGAGATAACTTTGATAACTTGGGTGTTGTGTGTGCATAACACCTCAAGTTTATATTAGCCTAATAAAGACCTCCAATTTGAGCTTAAAAGAACCTTAGGGCCTTAGGCTTAAAAATAGCTAGTTAGGAAGTCTATTGCTAGTCTTTTCTTTCCCCTCATTTAACTAAATCAAATAGTTGAATAACTTAATCATTTTAACCTAGTCATTTTACTCCCATCTTAGGATCTTATCCTACCTTAAAACTGGCTTAATATAGCTTTATCATGCCTCAAGTCTAAGTCAACTTTGTTGAGTTTGTGACACACTACAATTTAATGGAAAGGCCTACGTGCTCGACACTCACCATCGGGTTAAGGCTAATATACCAACTAAAATAATTTTCTTAATAATACTTAAACAACCATAAATGTTATTAAAATCTCTCTCTATTTAGTAACTCTCTTAGATCTTATTATACAATAATTGCATTTACGACCCGCCTAGGTCTCTATACTTCTATTCTGAACTCTTCACATGCAATAATATATAACATAGTAGTATCTACCTAATAATAAATAAATAAAATTAAAATCCTATCTCACTAACTTCATATGCACAAATCCTTACCAACCGTGCTTATATAACTATATACCTATCTCTATAATACATATCAAGAGAATAATAAATTACATGAATATCTCATAACGTATCATAATTAAATGCAACAACAAAGTTGTTATTATCACAAACAAGGCCTTATATCTACCAAAGGTAAGTATCAAATATGCTTTTGGTATTTACACCATTATGGCATCAAATATTAGTCCCAACCAACTAAACGGTATCAGCCCCATTTTAATACTAGACATAGGTCTTATCCAACCATTATACCACACACATCTCACATCATAACCTAACAACATCACCCCCACAAGACCTCAAAGCTTGTTAAATAGCACATATCAATCACAACATATGGTAACCACACTCATAAGGCATCGACATTATAAATGCAATCACACACAACGATCAAGGTATACTTAAGGATACACTTTACCCTTATTAGAATAATGATATGTCACCAATCTCTTAATTAAACACGCATCAAATATGAGCAAAAACCTCAATTGGATCAATTTAATAAAAAATGACTAGTTTTCCATTATCCTTAATTAGGATTGTTTTGGTAATTCTCCCCAAAACAAAGAAATGGACCATACAAATAATAAGAATACATACAAATATCTAAAACACATAGTCCTACAAATAAGAAACTTAGAATAATTGGAATATATTACCTATTATAATATAAAGTGTTTTTATGGATTCATTCATGTTGTAAAATTATGTTATCTTTTGTTTGAATTTTTCCTACAATCATCAATATCTAGCTTAAAATCCTTTTATTTTCACTTGAAATCAATACTCTAAATGTAACACCCCACTCCCGTATGACCCGAACCCGACATCGATGGTGATATCCGAGTCCGTGTCCTACGAGGGTGGCGTGCTACATCACTCAGTCAGTCAAAACTCATTATTAACTTTTTTTTCTTTCCTTCACACACACATACACATTATAACATATACGGAAACAATTTACATACACCATTAAATAGCCTCGGGGCTCTTTTCATAAATACAATTAACTCCAGTCTGTTGATTTTACAAACTGACTTAAGTAATAATACAGAAAATCAAATAATAGAAATACACTAATGCAGACGCAAACTGATCCCGACCTCTTTCTTTCACTTGTATACAGTACTCCCGTGTCAAACGGGGTATTCTTCAAGACCTGAAAAATAGATGCAAATTTTGGGTGAGTTTTGCGAACTTAATGAGGAACCATCATCGACGGTTCACCCAATTCATGCATCACATAACAAATTACAGTAATAATAATAATGTCATAGTATCATATCCTCAGCAGTCACAGTAATACACAGTAAGAAATCAGTCACAGAAATCATACAGTCATTCAGGTATTCAGTCTAGTATGTATGCAATGCACATGCGACTCTTTTCCCATTTTATTTCAGTGTTGTGACCGAGTGCTTAACAGTGATCAGTATTCAGTAGACGCGTCTAGGGAGGAGGAGAACCCTCTGGATATGCACTAACTCCCCTCAAACTCGAGGCTCGGTTCGATGTGATGAGTAACATGATGACTCGATCACAACTATTGTTATTATCAGTTTATGCATTGATGTATGCAATGCATATGCCCAATTTCACAACGGTATAAATGATGCCCCGATGAGGCGACGAAATGCGATCTGATGTAGCAAGCAATGCCATTGATCACAGTATAACCAATGATCACAAGATTACGGTATATTACAACATCACGATATCACATCGAAACGATGGCGATATGATACAAGCCATTGATGTAGTACACTTTTACACAGTAGAAACAATTCAGTTCACAGAATCACACCCAGATACATTTCTATGTCAGTTTTCCCAATTCATCGGACCACCCGTGCGGAATCCAAATAAACAATCACAATCCAAATCCTCCATTATTCTCCACATTAAACATATAATAATTGAGTGAAAGCCATCTCAGTCACTCGCCTGGATTTCCGAGCTATTACCTTCTCTCAGTGACATTGGAGGATTGGTGCTCTAATAGGACCTCTATACCAAACGATATATAAACATTATCAATTGGTTATTTAAAACAGATTCGAAATGCATATGTAATAATGAAAAGGTGCACTGTCGTGTTCATGATATTCCGGCCCAAATCCATTTTTCCATTAGAAAAATCTATCTAAAATTAGAAACCTATTGGCACCGACGGTGCATAATCGGACCTCTATAGGTCCCCAATTAAACAAAACAGTGATTACACAGACTTTTATCCGGACCCACGTCAATTTTTCGTCCAAAAATCTCCAATCTCTCAGAAAATGAAATTCAATATTCTACGAATCCGATGCCTCAAGAATCAGGTCAATCGGATGTCGGACGGAAAAGTTATTCACGAAAGAAACCAAAATTCAACAATTAATATATATATATTGCCCTTATTTCCTACTCTTTTTCCCTTTCCTTTAACCGAAATTCAATAAATCATAACTTATTCTACACAATTCAGAAAAATGCAAACCATATCTCATTGGAAAGGTAATGAAACCCTCTACAAGTTTCCTTTAGTCCAGAAAAATCAATTTCACCCCTAAAGGTGTCAAACATCCAATGTAAGCTACTGCCCACACATTCACTTCCTAAAACAGAACAGTCATTGGAAATTCGTTATCTTTCATTCTATGCAGTCAAAACTTATACAATAAATATGCTCATCAAGATCACAATGTTATCTACAACTTTTATGAAACAACCCAAATTTCAATTCCCTTGCTAACTAGGTCAAATAATTCACTCTAGGTTGCTGTCCCTGAAATCACTCAATTTGAGCAGTAACTTTCTATCAATCATATCTCCCTATATACAAGTCAAAAAAATCAGCTCTTTATATCCCTGAAAAGATAAAATCTCAAACTTCAATTCTAATTGAAATAAACAGACTCCAATTCAGCCTCTAACAGTGTCAAATCTGTTATGCAATTTTCTGACCTAATCAGCAATTAACATCACAATGTAGGTTCAAATTGTGAAAATCCATAACTCCCACATCTGATTTCCATAAATTATATTCCATACACCATTTTCAAGATGAATGTGTCATCTAAAACTCTTCAGTATATTTCTAACACCAATTCAATGCACAAAATTTACTAAAATTCCTCCTAATCTGAATGTACACCAAATTTGACATTCCAGCTAGGTTTCATTCAATGCATAAAAACAGCCAACAATCATCAGTCCATAACTCCTAATAGACATATAGAAAATTTTCAAAATCAGTGTAATTGGAAAGCTAACTTAATAGGCTTCAACTTTCATTTAGTCCATTTGTCCTAATTCCTTCTCAATTAATTTATAAAAATTAGCAAAACTATAGGGTATGATTTCGGGTACTGTTCATTCCAGTCAATAGCAGTAACTTTCCAAGACAAATTTCACCCTCTTAAAGCTAAAATTGGATAGTGCCTATTTCACACAAAACTGTAGCCACCATCCTAAAGTTTAAGTGGCCACAAACCTCACCTCATTTGCACTCCTATACAATGAGTTATGATCAAAACAGTACAATCGATTAAAACCCTAAATTTCCAGATTTGGTCCAATCTTAGTTTCTATCATTTCCAATGCCTTTAACACATCATTAAACATCCAAAGGAACACAAATCAGTTCTTATACCATTCATACATGTACTAGGGCTAATACACAAAAATTGGCAGCACTCACTTCTTCATTTCCAAGTAAAATCAATGATCAATATGCCATCAAAATCAAGTTAAAACCATGCATCAATCATCCTACTTTCAATTCATAACCAACCCTAACCTTATACCCATTAATTCAAGTCATAATAGACATCAATTTAATACATCCATAAGCATAATAAAGGCACCAAACCTCCCATTTAATGTTTCTACCTACTATGATTCATAAAGTCATACTTAAGCATCATTGAAAATACCATTCAAAGCTTAATTTAAACACTTACCTATTAGCTTTTCCAACCTTCTCTTCTCTTCAATTCTTTCCTAACAATTGCTAACCCCTTTTTCTAACCTCATGCAAGTGAAAACCCTCCTTGATAAGTAAGGAACTTGGTGTCTAGAAGAAGAAGGCTTGAAGTTTGGAGGAAGGTTTGATGAAGAAGATGAAAATCGATGGATAGGTAAGAAAGGGATTTTATGAGAGAAAGGCATTTCACCAAACAAAGCAATTCCTTCTTATCTAAAGGCTTAACCGTGGGAGAGAGAGGAGTGAGCATTAAATGAAGGAGATGTTGGCAAAAATTGATTGGTTTATGGTTTTAAAAAGAAAAGTCAACTTAATACTATTCTAATTCTTTAATCCAATCCAACATCAACCAAGTTTCGGTTATGGAGAAGTGTAAACAAAATAATTCCTTCTATCTATCTTCTTTTAAGACAACATCACCGAAATTTAAAAAGGTAGGGAAACATGTGGCAAGATGAGATTTGTTCAAAACTAATAAGAAAAGTCAAAGATTTCAACTATTATACTTTAATCACTTTAATCAATAAATATCCAACTTATACACCCACAATTTCGGTTACTACATGGTTTAAGGGTCTACTTTAGGGTCCCACCAAAATATGCAAGAGTTATAAGATCAAATAATAGTAGAAATTCAACCGGTTCGTCAATTGGCGATTTTTTTTTTCGGTCCGGGAATTTTCTCCGGAAAAATCCAGAAAAATTCCTAAAAATTCCTTAAAATAGAAAACAATTTATGGCGCACTCAGAATAATTTTTCAAACCCATTAATCATGTTAATCCCAATAAAATTGTCTTAGGCACGCAAACCGGGAATATCATGTATGCATGCACAAGAATTTCATGTGCCTGATTGTATCGTGGACCAATCCTATTATGCATGAACAGTCCTATGCACTCCAAATCTATTCCATCCTATGTCAAATTTACTATTTTACCCTTCCAATGGAGGGTGGGATGTTACAATTCCCCCCTCCTAATAAAAATTTCGTCCTCGAAATTCTCAATCAACAGTTCAATATGACCGTAATCATATGTTCCTATATGTCCCATACACTTTTCCACTCAATAATTCATTTTCTGAAAGGTCACAGTAACCATATTCAGTCAGTTGTTCAGTTACTAATTTGGCTAACTCATTATCACTCAAGACATGAGATTTGACTCAACAAGGCTATCGGTTGGCGATCTCATTTTCTTAGCTATCTCACTTGCCATTTTCGAGTAGTCATTACCTTTAGTTCCAATGCTATGACTCGTTCATTATTTCCAACCTGTTCACTAATCATCACGTTTATCCATCCAATACCTTTTCTCACTATACCGTCAATATCTTTTCTCCCAATAACATATGAGACTAAGTCGTATTCCATGGAGTACATCTTTTCAAGGTGATACGTACAATAACCTCCTTTATCTCGTCAGGGATGATTTACATTCCTTTGGTACCAATACAATGGCATTTATCTCTATTTCACTATAACCAGTGATACTTTACCTAATGCAGTCATGCTTTATATCTCATTGACTCTCTATTCAAATTCAACTCTCCTTAGACAATTTACTGTTCTAAAGTGTTAACGCACTTTATTCGGATATGCACGTTACTCTAGTTCATTTGTCCGATCCTGATCTACTTCAGCTAACCCATGTAGTTTTCCTAAGTCCTGTCCTTTGCTTTACCCATCACAGTCTCAAATCCATTACGGTCTTTGACTCCTGTTAGGCCTCGTATGGTGTAGCAAAGATATCCCCACAAGAAATCGAACTCAGAATACGATCATAATCAAGCATTTTTCCTATTGAACATTTACACCTATAAGCACTTGAAGCAATAATCACTTCATTCTATACCCATAGTTATTCAATTTCACTTTTCGCATATGCTTACTAGAATGTCTAGCTTTAACTGTTCACTTTCTTGTTCTAGCACTTTTTTATCGGGTACCCATACTTTTTCTTTGAATCATTCAATATTGTTGTTCCAATTTCACTCGCATATTCAGACTCCTTATAGGACTCACCACTTTAAGTCCAGCACTCTTAACCATTCCTTACCTTTATCCAGTATCTCAAGTTTCCAGAAATACTTCACAATTATCCATAACCTACCTGACATTCATTGGAAATCCCAATATCTGTAATCTGTTCATTGCAACATTATCTATTCACTATTTGAATTTAGTAGGCAGAATTGTCTGTTCATTTCAGAATTGTTGGTATTTATGCCTATCTCTTTCCTCGAATTAACACTATGTATCCCTATAGGAATCTAAAGTCTCCAAGACTTTAAACAATTGCGATGATAACACCAATATCATTTATCAAAGTCAATTCAATTTATCACTGTTCAACACTTTCAAACACATTCCATCTATCATCATAATCACTATCATTTGCTCACCTCGCATACTTCCCAATTAGGGTCTTGATGACTTTTCCAAACATCACTAAACAACATTCTACCTCCTCATTAAGTCCACAATTAGTGTATTTGCAATCCCTTTATGAAGGTATCACTACATTACGTCATTGTTAGCTTTCCTTTAGGACTTCTTGTCTCTACTCATTTTCTGTTTTCAATTGATTTTCTGTCATTCACATCAACATATGCCAATACCTAGTCATCCGTACTTGGACTTCCATAAATTCCACTTCATTTAAGTATTTCACTTCACATTGCAATAGGACCATCTCAAATTAAAATTCCACTCATGTTATTGGATACTTTACATTTCCATACACACAATACAGATAACTTCAGTAGTATGAGATATGACTCAATTTCACTTTTAATTTTGTCCATACTTCTTTCCGTTTGACCATTAGTCTTGTTACCATCTTTATACTGTTCACGAAAGTCTCATCAACCAATTATTATCCCTAATTACTTTTCAATCATCCTTCACTATAAGTACTATCTCAATCAGAACAATTTTATGCCATAATTTAAGAGATCAGAACATTCCTTACACTAAGGTTCCTTGTGACAGTCACATAAACACTTTCTTTCACACTTATTCAGTAATCTATACCTCAGCATTTTATCCGAAAACCAATTAGTAACCTATACAATTCAGACTTCCATAAGACTCCTTTCCATTTATGCTAATTCTCAAATAAATAACTGATGCCATAATCATTTCCCATTTCCTCTCATAAAGGTACATTCAGTCCTCCTATGTCTTACTTTAACCTAATATAAACTTTACACTTATAGCCACTCATAGAAGCACGTATTTAATCATTCACTGATCATCTCCTCCATGATTTCCATGTATCTTTCACATACATTTTATTAATCATGATCAACTTTACTGTCCAATAGGTACTCCCAACAGTAAATCGACTTAAATGTGACAACTCTTTTCATATCACTATCATTGTTTCTTTTTTTTTTCTTTTCATTTCCCTAGTTTCATTCCCATAACATTCATGTGTCAACTTGACCTTTTAAGGTCATGTCCACTTGGCTTATACAATGTCATCTTCTTATTGCTTCATATTTCTTTAATATCCTCAAACAATCTATAATAGGGCATTCACGGTCCCAAAACACGATTAAAATCGTTGATACAACTCCATTGTATCTCTATCTATTTACCCATCCAGTTACCATTTCTGTGTCTATATACATCTTTTCAACCAAATCTAGAATATCCCGATACACAATCAGTAGAAAATTGTCAGTCTGTCTTTTTCCCCTTACCATCCTTTGATATTAGTTTCCAAACTCTTAGCACAATATTCACATAACCATTTCAGTCTCACGCTTCTGCGTTCAAGATCATTCCCATTTCACGAGTTCATTTCAGTTTATCTGTACACTTTTATCTCACCAAGTCTACTTTTTCTTACTCTACTAGGCACTAGGCATCTTGCTTTTTCAGTTCTTTCAGTTCTCGATAGACCATTACAGTACACTATTGATCTTCTTACAATCTCGCTATCATCATCTATCTATGATATCTACTAATATCTAACACCAATACAGTGAATCAATATCTACCTAATCGGACCATCTACACTTTACTCGGTTCCAATGTTTCCCATTTCCTCACATATACAGTCAGAACTCTAATTACTTACATATCCCGGACTTTTAATCTCACTTAGGCCTACTATAACCAGTATACGTCTCAAAGCCCCAGTGGACCTCTCCAAGTTCTAGATATATTCATTTTTCTGTCACCATAATATTGCCATTTTAATTCGGGAATTCATTAATATCACTTCTTTCCTTCATCAGTCTAGGCCAACACAGCCATTCTAACCACAGTACAATATCAATCTCCTTATCCATTTTTCCTTTTTCCTTTCCTAATTGCTTATACACTTCCAGGGGTTCACCCTCTAACACAGTCTCACTTTTTCTCTCACTTAATCACTTGACACGTACGCACACGTAGGATTTCTACCCGTGCGACTCAAACTAGGGATCAGTTGCCACGGTCTGCAATGACACGACTCAAATGCATGCACCCTATGTTTCAGACTGTTCCCAGATACATTACGTACTACTGGGCTCTGATACCACCTAAATATAACACCTCACTCCCGTATGACCCGAACCTGACATCGATGGTGATATCTGAGTCCGTGTCCCACATGGGTGGCGTGCTACATCACTCAGTCAGTCAAAACTCAGTATTAACTTTTTTTTTTCTTTCGTTCACACACACATACACATTATAACATATACGGAAACAATTTGCATACACCATTAAATGGACTCGAGGCTCTTTTCATAAATACAATTAACTTCAGTCTGTTGATTTTACAAACTGACTTAAGCAATAATACAGAAAATCAAAGAATAGAAATACACTAATCTGCATTTAAACCGATCCCGACCTCTTTCTTTCACTTGTATACAGTACTCCCGTGTCAAACGGGGTATTCTTCAAGACCTGAAAAATAGATGCAAATTTTGGGTGAGTTTTGCGAACTCAATGAGGAACCATCATCGACGGTTCACCCAATCCATGCATCACATAACAAATTACAGTAATAATAATAATGTCACAGTATCATATCCTCAAGATCACGATAATACACATGAAGAAATCGATCACGAAATCATACGATCATTCGGTATTCGATCCAAGATGTATGCAATGCACATGCGACTCTTTTCCCATTTTATTTCAGTGTTGTGACCGAGTGCTTAACAGTGATCAGTATTCAGTAGACGCGTCTAGGGAGTAGGAGATCCCTCTGGGTATGCTCTAACTTCCCTCGAGCTCGAGGCTCGGTTCAGTAACAGTGAGTAACAGTAGCGACTCTGGTTACAACTATTGTTATTATCAGTTTATGCATTGATGTATGCAATGCATATGCCCAATTTCACAGTCAGTATAAATATGCGCTTTGAGAGGCGACGAAATGCGATCTGATGTAGCAAGCAATGCCATTGATCACAGTATAACCAACGATCACAAGATTACGGATATTACAACATCACGGTATATCACATCAAAAAGCGATGGCGATATGATACAAGCCATTGATGTAGTACACTTTTACACAGTAGAAACAATTGAGTTCATAGAATCACACCCAGATACACTTCTATGTCAATTTTTCCAATTCATCGGACCACCCATCCGGAATCCAGTCATAAACAATCACAATCCAAAACCCTCCATTATTCTCCACATTAAACATATAATAATTGAGTGAAAGCCATCTCAGTCACTCACCTGGATTTCCGAGCTATTACCTTCTCTCAGTGACATTGGAGGATTGACGCTCTAATAGGACCTCTATACCAAAGGATGATATATAAACATTATCAATTGGTTATTTAAAAACAGTTCAGAATGCACATGTAATAATGAAAAGGTGCACAATGCGTGTTCATGATATTTCCGGCCCAAATCCATTTTTTTCGATTAGAAAAAAATTTATCTAAAAATTAGAAACCTATTGGCGCTGACGGTGCGCAAATCGGACCTCTATAGGTCCCTAATTAAACAAAACAGTGATTACACAGACTTTTACCCGGATCCACGTCAATTTTTCGTCCAAAAATCTCCAATATCTCAGAAAATGAAATTCAATATTCTACGAATCCGATGCCTCAAGAATCAGGTCAATCGGATGTCGGACGGAAAAGTTATTCACGAAAGAAACCAAAATTCAACAATTAATATATATATATTGCCCTTATTTTCTACTCTTTTTCCCTTTCCGTTAACCGAAATTCAATAAATTATAACTTATTCTACACAATTCAGAAAAATGCAAACCATATCTCATTGGAAAGGTAATGAAACCCTCTACAAGTTTCCTTCAGTCCAGAAAAATCAATTTCACCCCTAAGGGTGTCAAACATCCAATGTAAGCTACTGCCCACACATTCACTTCCTAAAACAGAACAGCCATTGGAAATTCGCTATCTTTCATTCTATGCAGTCAACAATTATACAATAAATATGCTCATCAAGATCACAATGTTATCTACAACTTTCATGAAACAACTCAAATTTCAATTCCCTTGCTAACTAGGTCAAATAATTCACTCTAGGTTGCTGTCCCTGAAATCACTCAATTTGAGCAGTAAGTTTCTATCAATCATATCTCCCTGTATACAAGTCAAACAAATCATCACTTTATATCCCTGAAAAGATAAAATCTCAAACTTCAATTCTTCATGAAATAACCAGACTCCAATTCAGCCTCTAACAGTGTCAAATCTGTTATGAAAGTTTCTGACCTAATCAGCAATTAACATCACAATGTAGGTTCAAATTGTGAAAATCCATAACTCCCATATCTGATTTAAAGAAATTATATGCCATACACCATTTTCAAGATGAATGTGTCATCTAAAACTCTTTAGTATATTTCTAACACCAATTCAATGCACAAAATTTACTAAAATTCCTCCTAATCTGAATGTACACCAAATTTGACATTCCAGCTAGGTTTCATTCAATGCATAAAAACAGCCAACAATCATCAGTCCATAACTCCTAATAGACATATAGAAAAATTGCAAAATCAGTGGAATTGGAAAGCCAACTTAATAGGCTTCAACTTTCATTTAGTCCATTTGTCCTAATTCCTTCTCAATTATTTTATAAAAATTAGCAAAACTATAGGGTATGATTTCGGGTACTGTTCATTCCAGTCAATAGTAGTAACTTTCCAAGACAAATTGTACCCTTTTAAAGCTAAAATTGGACAGTGCCTATTTCACACAAAAATGTAGCCACCATCCTAAAGTTTAAGTGGCCACAAACCGTACCTCATTTTCACTTCTATACAATGAGTTATGATCAAAACAGTATAATCGATTAATACCCTAAATTTCCAGATTTGGTCCAATCTTAGTTTCTATCATTTCCAATGCCTTTAACACATCATTAAACATCCAAAGGAACACAAATCAGTTCTTATACCATTCATACATGTACTAGGGCTAACACACAAAAATTGGCAGCACTCACTTCTTCATTTCCAAGTAAAATCAATGATCAATATGTCATCAAAATCAAGTTAAAACCATGCATCAATCATCCTACTTTCAATTCATAACCAACCCTAACCTTATACCCATTAATTCAAGCCATAATAGACATCAATTTAATACATCCATAAGCATAATAAAGGCACCAAACCTCCCATTCAATGTTTCTACCTACTATGATTCATAAAGTCATACTTAAGCATCATTGAAAACACCATTCAAAGCTTAATTTAAACACTTACCTATTAGCTTTTCCATCCTTCTCTTCTCTTCAATTCTTTCCTAACAATTGCTAACCCCTTTTTCTAACCTCATGCAAGTGAAAGCCCTCCTTGATAAGTAAGGAACTTGGTGTCTAGAAGAAGAAGGCTTGAAGTTTGGAGGAAGGTTTGATGAAGAAGATGAAAATCGATGGATAGGTAAGAAAGGGATTTTATGAGAGAAAGGCATTTCACCAAACAAAGCAATTCCTTCTTATCTAAAGGCTTAACCGTGGGAGAGAGAGGAGTGAGCATTAAATGAAGGAGATGTTGGCAAAAATTGATTGGTTCATGGTTTTAAAAAGAAAAGTCAACTTAATACTATTCTAATTCTTTAATCCAATCCAACATCAACCAAGTTTCGGTTATGGAGAAGTGTAAACAAAATAATTCCTTCTATCTATCTTCTTTTAAGACAACATCACCGAAATTTAAAAAGGTAGGGAAACATGTGGCAAGATGAGATTTGTTCAAAATTAATAAGAAAAGTCAAAGATTTCAACTATTATACTTTAATCACTTTAATCAATAAATATCCAACTTATACACCCACAATTTCGGTTACTACATGATTTAAGGGTCTATTTTAGGGTCCCACCAAAATATGCAAGAGTTATAAGATCAAATAATAGTAGAAATTCAACCGGTTCGTCAATTGGCGATTTTTTTTTTCCGGTTCGGGAATTTTCTCCGGAAAAATCCAGAAAAATTCCTTAAAATTCCTTAAAATAGAAAACAATTTATGGCGCACTCAGAATAATTTTTCAAACCCATTAACCACGTTAATCCCAATAAAATTGTCTTAGGCACGCAAACTGGGAATATCATGTATGCATGCACAGTAATTTCATGTGCACAAATGTAACTGTGGACCAATCCTATTATGCATGAACAGTCCTATGCACTCTAAATCTATTCTATCTTATGTCAAATTTACTATTTTACCCTTCTAATAGAGGATGGGATATTACACTAATCTTATTCACACTTCTCTCTCGCTTTTTCTCATTACTTTCTCTTTTTGTGAAAAATGATGATTGAAGTTACCACAGACTGTTTACAAAATAATGAATAGTGGATATTGGCTAACTAATGGTAAGGGGTTCAACTAGCTGATATCAACTTTTGGTGTCTTCTCGATAGTTACATAAAATTTTCTCAACTTATGTTAATCTCTTCAATCACTTTGATTTGATATGATCATAGAGAATGACGTTTATTTATGATAACAAAATAAACCTATTACATTCTTTCATTAAATTCTTCTATTTGAGTTTAATATCAACTACCAATGTATTACGATAAAATTATATTTCTCTTAAATTTTCATAACTTATTGAATCACCTCAGTTTAATAATCAAATCAAAATTCATTTTAAAATGTTAAATTTTATTTATTTTATTCTATATTTGACTAATAAGTTTCACTATATCACAATCAACTCATCTTAACTCTCTCAAGAATTAAATGTCAATCACAAATAATTTAATAACATTTAGTTTTCCAAAATTCAAACTATATAAAGACTTTAAAATATTAAAGTGAAAATAATTTATCTCAACAACTCATAAAATAACACAAACATTACAATTTTATGGTCTCATAAAAAGGTTGGATTAGAGATTTTGAAGGTAAAGAATTTTCTTGTTTTCTTGTTTTATGCTATTAATTAGTCCATCTGGAATATCTTTCTTTGTAAAGATGCTTGATTTCATGAAAAGAAAATTTCAAGATTCAATAATAAACAAAAGAACTAGTCTTATTATAAAGAATGCTTTGAATCTTTCGTTTTTAAAGAACTTTCAAATTTTGAAATCATACTTAATATTATAAATTACAATTTCTCATTCATATATTTTTATGAAAATAATATGCTAATTGCAAATTAATGAATTTGTTCTAAACAAAAATAATAATAATACAAATTCTAATATAGGTAAAATTTTACTAAGATCACATATTTACGTGAATGAGAAAAAAATGTACCCAAATTTTAGTAAAGAAAAACTTTCATGTATTTATATTAAAATAACAATATTAGATATAATAATTTTTTCCAGACCTAAAGGATAGTCATTATTGGGGTTCATATAGCTCTAACCTAATCATAATTATGAATGGGTTGACATTTCAACTAAGTATATCCCTAAACACATTTGAGTTGCATGGTTTAGAAAATTTTCATCTTCCAATCATGTTTGACTTTTTATTAGATACCTTCAACAAAGATGAGATTATAAGTAAAATATATTTTTGATAGAGTCACCATTCTATCTTATCAAATTTTTATGAAAAATGGGAAGAAGCTGCAACTCTTCTTAATAGTTCGATTTTTCCTCCATGGTGGTAAAGAGATAAGAGATCGACTACTTTAATTTTTGTTTAAAAAATAGAGTATTTTGTATCTAACTGTACAAAGGTAGGCACAGATTTATGATAGGAGATGTTGTGTGAGTATTTACAAGACCTAACTCATCAAGAGGTTCTCCCTCCTCTTAGGAGGAATACTAGTGTTCACATATCTGCTCAAGCAAGCCTGTCCCAAGTCGACTAAATAGTTGCCAAGTACAATTCAACTGGCACTACAAAGATAGAATCGATTTGGCTACAATTCACCAAAGAGAGCCAATCTTCTAACTTGAAAGAGAAAGATCTCAGGACAGGTTTTCCTCTTTTGTAGATTGGGAAAAAGGCGTAGAACCCTAATGTAACGAAACTAATCTAAAGAAGGTCTAGTGCTTGCTGCAAACGAAAAACCCATAATGTCCTTAAGTACAAAGAAAGATAGAGAAAACCAAAAAAAAATTAAAATAAGAGAATTGAGTTTAGAGACGATTTATAAAATAGAGAAGGTGTTAAAAATCCTATTTTACTTGCCTAAGCGGTTACTTAGGTCTAGTCTAAAAAAGGATTTTGTAAATTCAACAATTGAAAAAAAAAACATAAACTTGGGTGTGAGTTTAAAAGAAAGGTTGGTTGAAAAAAGAAAATAAAATGTGTGTTGAATTCTTAGAAGTTTATAGTTTGACTTAAGGCTTAAAGTAAAATCCTACACCAGGGCATATGACTTTGAAAACAAACAAAATTCATAACTTGATTTTAAAAGATGAGTTCAATTTATATGAAAAATAAGATCTGAACAAAATAATGATGAAATAAATGAAATGTTGTGAACGGTTTTTGTTTGAGAGGACAAAGTCATCGTTGAATATTGTGATTGCTAGAAATTAGTCATCGCCAATAACAAGTTTCATCACTTGAGCCCTACAAATGATGTGGGGCAACAGCAACACGAAAAGTCATCAATAGAAAAGTGATACACTGCAACCAGAGACTTATCTGAAACATCAAGGGTACATTCATATAATTCAAAATAGCATTTAATAGTATCCCTACCAAAAGCAAACTAAACGAAAGAGTATGTACTTTGGCTACGACACGCAAAGTCAAGTTCCTTTAATTTGGCTGGTTTTACCAGTTTATCTTGTTGGCTTGGCTTGTTCATGGACGTAAGTCAGTCGTTTTTATCAAAAAATAAATGCGGGGTCCAGGACACTTCATGCTGAGACATTGGTAACTCGTGACTTCTAATTACAAGACAAGAGTGCTGATCCACTCCTACCAACTGTTTTGATTACTGCGTTTTCGACTTTAGTACAATGTAAAGACTAGTGCATAGTCTAAGGTACGTACTTTGGAAAGAGAGAAAAATTTAGGCACGAAGAGTAGAAGAAAAGGGAAGCAAGGGGGAGCTTGCATGATGTTCCCATTACCGATTCCTGTCAGCTTGGTACTATGCTTAACACAGGTACTTGCAGTGTCTGCAAAATTCACAAAGCCTGGATGCCAAGAGTTCTGTGGAGATGTTGCAATCCCTTTTCCCTTTGGAATTGGAGTCGGTTGTTATATGAACGATAACTTTGATGTAACATGCAATAACTCTTTTAACCCTCCAAAACCATTCTTAAATAGAACAGGAATGGAATTGCTGGGAGTTTCTATGAGTGGTGTAGTTCAAGTCAACAATCCCGTTATTTCTACATCATGCAACAACCTTCCCTCACCGACAGGGGTTAACTTGGCTGGCAGCCCATTCATGTATTCAAGCACCTATAATCGATTCACAGCCATGGGTTGTGACAATAATGCTTTGTTTCGTCAAAATAATACAGAAATCGTTGGTGGGTGTTTCCCGTTTTGCTTTGGCGGTCGGAAAACTAGGGGCTGTTATGGCCTTAATTGCTGTCAGACAACAATCCCTCCCTACCTCAAGTCCTACGAAGCAATCATCCCGGTGATAGCAGATCAGAATAGGAGCTGTGCAAACAATAAGACAGTTTTTGTAGTTGACCAGCATTGGTTTGAAGACATAGTTGATGTTGATCTCGTGCCACAGATGGGAGATGTACCTGCAGTTCTGGAGTGGGGAAAATTTCAAGGGAATTGTCTTATAACGGAAACTTCATCTGCCTTTTGTAGTCTCAATGATTACTGCTGGAAGCAGTTAAGCTCTAGTCATCTATGTGTTTGCGGATCATTGATCCCTTCTTTAAGCTCTGATTCTGTCCGCTACGTCCAAAGTGGTTGTGAAGGTACGATGCCTGTTATCCAAGATACATTGGGGAGGAAGATACATTGTGTAGATGAAGTTTCCAAAAACTCTTGTTCTTTCTTTCCAGAAAACCTGCTTTAGAATTATCATGTCAAAGGTAACTAACAAATGGTCACAAAAAGGAAAGGCAACCAACAAAAATTTGTAACATGATTATCTACGGCCCAAAAGCTCTGTTTCTTGAAGACTTACTGCGCACATATTTTCTGGGTTTGTTTCTTTACAAGAGAGCATATAAAATCATCGTATTGACTTATAATGTCCAATTCTAGTTTTCATTTCATCTCCAGAATTTGACTTACTGAAACAACTCCACTGATCTAGTAAAACTTAAATCACAGGAGATAGCTGTCTCAATCTGAAGACAGCGGCTTACTGTGGTGTCTTCTGTATGTACACACCAGGAAGCTATAGTTGCTCCTGTCCTGATGGATATGAAGCCAACGGCAACAACACCATTTGCTATCCGAAGTCTACAATTATACACCCAAAACCCCCATTTAATGCCATACTCATAGGTATGCAGTTTCATATTTTTCTTGCATTGCAACTCAAAACATTTATGTAGTTTGTATTGTTTTTTTTGTGTGGTAAATATGAAGTTGGTATTGTTACAAAAAGGATAAGGTAAATTTGATTGTATACCATGTAATTTATCAAAATACCATCAGAATTGATAGTGGAAAGTTTAAATAGAGACATGTCTTTCGTTGGTTTTACAGGATTTTCATCGGGTTTGGGGTTTCTGTTGTTGTTCTTTGGTGCATGGTGGCTGTACAAGGTTATGAAAAGAAGAAAGACAGCAAAGCTAAAGCAAAAATATTTTAAAAGAAATGGTGGTCTGCTGTTACAACAACAGTTGGGTTCTAATGACAATAATTTGGAGCAAACAAAAGTGTTCACTTCCGAGGAATTGGGAAATGCCACCGATAATTACAGTGCAGATAGGATCCTTGGTCAAGGAGGCCAAGGAACAGTCTATAAAGGAATGTTATCAGATGGGAGAATTGTGGCCATCAAGAAGTCCAAGTTAGTGAATGAAGGGAAACTCCAAGAATTCATCAACGAGGTGGTGATATTGTCGAAGATCAACCACCGAAACGTGGTTAAGCTACTAGGTTGTTGTCTGGAGACAGAAGTACCTCTCCTAGTCTACGAGTTCGTACCAAATGGAACCCTCTTCCAACACTTGCATGATCCTGATGAGGAGTTCCCATTAACATGGGAATTGCGTTTACGAATTGCCACTGAAGTTGCGGGGGCTGTGTCATACTTGCACTCAGCAGCTTCTGTCCCCATTTATCATAGAGACATAAAGTCCACAAATATACTTTTGGACGAGAAATTTAGAGCCAAAGTTTCCGACTTTGGCACTTCAAAATCAGTTGCAGTTGATCAAACACACGTAACGACTCGAGTACAAGGAACATTTGGATATCTGGACCCAGAATACTTCCGGTCAAGCAAATACACAGAGAAGAGCGACGTCTATAGCTTCGGCGTAGTACTTATAGAGCTCCTGACTGGACAGAAGCCTATCCGCACAGGTAGTTCTGATGAGGAAGAGAAGAGTTTAATAGCATATTTTTTGGTTTCAATGGAGGAGAATAGGTTGTCGGAAATCTTGGACACTCGTGTTCTCCAAGAGGGGGGTAAAGATGAGGTTATAGCAGTGGCAAATCTTGCAAAGAGGTGCTTGAACTTAGATCGGAAGAAGAGACCCACCATGAGGGCAGTGGCAATGCAGTTAGAAGCAATTAGAAATTCTTCATCACCGGCCTTAGTCCAACAGGAGGATGAAGAGGTTGAGTATGATTTTGATGAAACAAATGGGTCTCACGATATGGCTTCCTTTAGGTCGGAGCCAGGCTTGAGTGACAACGAACGCGTGACCGTCGACGTTAAACCGTTGTTATTTCACACCTTATTAATCGGTTTGGCTTTTGTTAGTCTACTTTAAATAATACATGCACTTGACTGAAGTCTACGTTGAGGCTTTCGTTAATTTGTTTTTGCGTAGGGCCTAAAGTTCTGTTCTTACCTGGTTGTTGATGAAAATCAGTTCATGTGTGCGTCAGTTACTCTCAACTTTTAATGAGAAGTCTCTTCTCTTATCTTAATACAACAATGGTAAAGATCCTTTAATTGACTTTGGAACATTTTTGCAGCAGGTTATTCCAATCTTTAGTGGTACGTAGAATTATGACAGGTGATTTCGGATGAAGCCTAGATTTATAACAACCAAAGTTTTTACACATTTATATCAAAGTTGAACTTTCATATTACATTTACACTAAAAATTTAATATTGTGAGATCTATTTTTAAAATATTTATTTTATTTTATGAGTTACTTCACTCGATTATTCTTAATTTTAATTTTTAAGCCTTAATAAAATTTAAAATTCAAATAAATTATATGATGTTTATGAAGTAATTTGTGTTCGTTAAGTGATAGAGTTAAGATTGGTTTATTAGAATATAATGAGAATTGTTAGTCTAATATACAATCAAAGTCAAAATCTTTTAAGTAGAAATACCGAGCTAAGACAATTTAAGATATTATGAAAAGTTAAAGAAAATATTTATATCTCATAAGGAGCCGAAGAGTTGATATTGAACCAAAAAAGGAGAATTTGGTAAAAGAAATATGTCAATTTATTTTGTGATCACCATCAAGTAATATTTCATATTTTAATAATATTTTTGATACAAATATTTGATGGAGTTTATTCAAAATGTTATAAAAAATTAAGATAATATTCTACAACTTTTAAGACTAGTATGAATCTCATTAACCAAAGATCGATAGGCCAAACATATGAATTTCAATTTTAAAAATATAAAATATCAATTTTATCAATCTTTGTTCTCTTATGCTATGAAATAGAGAAAAAAAAGGATTTATAAGAATGTGAAAGAAAATACTTTTAGAATAAATTATGATACTTTATATAGATTTTCTTAGCTTTAGTAAATTTTAGATAGTGCCTAACCAATTGTTGCTTTAGAATGTTGGTAGTAGATATTATTTAAGGCTTTCCATATTAACTATTTTAGTATTTGTACATTTTGAAGGCTCTTTTGTGTGATTTATAACTTTTTACATGCCTAAATTTATTGGAATTAGGTTAAAATTACAAAAACTCTATCTAGGGCTTTGGTGGATTTAGGATTTTATTAAATTATTGAGTTTTAGGAACTTAAGCCTCCGTATTAAGTGTAAAATTGTGTGATTATCAAAATATAATTCTAACATGCATACGAATTGTGTTTTTGGGTGCAGAGGAGATATTTTTGATGACTTGAGTGTTGTGTGTGCATAACACCTCTAAGTTCAGACTAGCCTAATAAGAACTCCAATTTTAGCTTAAAAGAACCTTAGGCTTGAAAATAGCGAGTTAGGAATTTTATTAATTGTCTTTTTTACAAGCTTATAAAAGATTTCACCTTTTCTTTCCTTTCATCTAACTAAATCAAATGGTTGAATAACTTAATCATTTTACCTTACTTATCTTACCCCACCTTATGATCTTATCCTACCGTACACCTAGCTCTGATATAACTTTATCATGCCTTGAGTCTAAGTCAACTTTAATGAATATGTGGCATATATCACTCAATGGGAAGGCCTACACTCTCGACCTTTACCATCGAGTTAAGGCTAATACACCTACTAAAATAATATTCTTAATAATTCTTAAACAACCATAAATGTTATAAATATCTCTCTCTATTTATTAACTCTCTTAGATCTAATTATACGATAATTGCATTCAAGACCCCGCCTAGGTCTCTATGCTTCCGTTATGAACTCTTCACTAGAAATAATATATAACATAGTAGTATATACCGAATAGAAAAAAACTAAATAAATTTAAAATCCTATCTCACTAACTTCATATGCACAAATCCTTACCAGCTGTGCTTATATGACTGCATACCTATCTTCTTTGGATCTACATGCACCCCATTCTTAGAAATAATGTGACCAAGGAAAACTACTTCATGAAGCCAAAATTCACATTTAGTAAATTTGGCATAAAGCTCTCTCTCTCTTAACCACTGCAATACAATCCTCAAGTGTTGCTCATGTTCTCCCACACTTTTTGAATACACCAGAATGTCATCGATGAACACGATAACAAACTGATCCAAAAATACCTTAAAAATCCTGTTCATCAGATCCATAAAAGCAGCAAGAGCATTGGTCAGTCTAAAAGGCATAACCAAAAATTCATAATGCCCATACCGTGTTCTGAAGGCTGTCTTGCTCACATCAGACTCCTTTATCCTGAGTTGATGGTAGCCAGACCTGAGATCGATCTTAGAAAAGACCGTTGCTCCCTGCAGCTGATCAAACAAGTCATCTATACGAGGCAGAGGATACTTGTTTTTAACGGTCACTTTATTTATCATTCGGTAATCGATGCACATCCTCCAAGTTCCATCTTTCTTTCTAACAAACAAGACCGGTGCTCCCCAAGGTGAGGAACTAGGTCTAATAAAATCCTTTTCTAATAAATCTTCTAACTGCTCCTTAGGCTCCTTCAACTCAGCTGGAGCCATCCTGTATGGTGGAATGGAGATAGGAGCTATCCCGGGAGCCAAGTCGATTGCAAACTCAATCTCCCTCTCAGGTGGCAAGCCGGGCAACTCCTCTGGAAACACATCTGGAAATTCCCTCACTATGAGAATATCCTCCACCCTGCTCTCCTTCACACTGGTATCCATGACACACGCCAAGAAGGCTTCACAGCCTTTTCCCATCAGTTTATCAGCTAACAAAGCTGAAACGAGCCTTGGCGGTGTCAACTTCCTGTCCCCTCTGAAAATTACCTTACGACCTTCATCCATATCAAACTCTACTTCCTTTCGCCCACAATCAAGCTTCGCCCGATACTTTTCCATTACGTCCATTCTGATAATAACATCCAATCCCTTCAGATCTAGAGGTAGCAGATCTACTACCAAACTAGATCCCTCAATCACAAGCTCACAATCTCTATAGATCCGGCTTACAATGACATTCCTCCCTAACGGAGTGCTTACAAGTAGAAAATTATCTAAGAGAACTGACTGCATAACAGGCAATATCACACTTGCAGACACATAAGAATGTGTAGAACCAGAATCAAACAGCACATACACATCAGAATGAAAGAGCTGAGCCATACCAGTAACAACCTCCGGTGCGGCTGCGGCTTCCTCCCTTGTCATGGCAAACACCCTAGCCTGTGCTTGCCCTCTTGGTCTCCCTGGAGGAATAGGCTTCCTCACTGACCCAGAACTGCCCACCCCAGCAGTTGGTCTAGTTCCCACTGTCTCTGCTCTCCTCTGAGCCTGCGGCTGAGATCCTTTCATCATAGGGCAATCCCTGATTCGATGCCCTTTTTCTCCACACCAGAAACAGGCACCCGTAAGTTTACGACACTCACCCCGATGCATATTCCCACAGTGCTCACATACAGTGTTCTGATTCCTGCTTCTTTCTATTCTACTGTTTCCTCCCATCGAGGAAGCTCTGACCGATCCTACCTCGAATCGCCTGTTTCACGAGGGGCACTCTCGCCAACCTGACTCTGAGCACGGAAACTCTTCTCACCCCTGACAGTTGTCTGCACACTACCCCCTCTTTTGGAAGACTGCTCTCTGCTCTTCCTCTTCCTACTCACCTCTTGCCTAATATTCTCCAGCTTCTCAGCCTAGAGTGCAGCATCCACCAGCTGCTGATAATCACAGAAGTTATGGAGGATCACCTTCTCCTTGATACCCAAGTCCCTCAAACTTGCGACACTTATCTTCTTCATTCGCCACTATATGAGGTGCATACCGAGATAATTGAGTGAATCTCAACTCATACTCACTCACGGACATCTCCCTCTGAGTCAGATTCAAAAACTCTCGAGCCTTTTCCTGGATATAGACCCGAGAAAGGTACTTCTTTCTGAATAACTCTCCGAAGTCCCTCCATGTGAGTACTGGTGGCACAGCTTGACTCTGTGGCACTGTCTCCCACCAGTGAAGAGCATCACCCTGCAGTAAACTTACTGCATACTCCAGCTTCTCATCATCAGGGCACTTCATCTGAACCAAGACCCTATCTATCCTCTTCATCCAAGATTTAGCTTCCTCTGGATTGGTGGTACCATAAAAGTCCACCGCCCCAAACTTCCTCAACTTATCATATTGCCCGCCCCTAACCACTGGAGCTGACGCCGAAACCTGAGACCCTTGACCCATGGCGAAGGTGAAGGCCTGGGCAAAGGCCTGGAAAAACTGCGGTTCCATCGCAGGCATAGAAGGAGGAGGAGGAAGAGGCTCCTCAGGTTGCACACTAGGTGCTTCTGAGCTAGGAGCAGAGTGTGTCCTCGCATCTTGCGGGACATGAGACTCATCTGTGCTCCCCTGGTGAGAGTGAGAACGAAGTCGGGCTCCTCGAGTTCTATTCCGAGGTGGCATAATACTCCTTCAAAATAAAACCAGTGAAAAACTTTAGTTCATGCAAAAATAATGTGTCAAAATGTATCGTACGATTTAAATCATGAAAAATCCGATCAAAATCATACAAAAATCAACATTAGTCAAAATCACCACGTAGGCATGTAAAATCAATTAAAACAATTCAAAAGAGCACAAATCATGCAATTGTTGATAGAAGTCATGAAAACCCTAAAGTTATCTTTCTACCCGAACCTCAACCGAAAGCTCTGATACCATAAGTGTTGGAACCCCACCCTGGTGAGACACGGGTCCCACGTCCTACGTGACATTTGGACGCGCATCTCACGAGGGAGGGATTCCTCACCACGATGGAAAACTTGCTTTGGCGAGCGCACACTATTTAAAATATCAAAAACATAAGTTGACTTCTTCATATAAGTTGTAGCTCTATGCCTTAAGTTCGTTTCTCAACAAGAATCACCTCAAACGGAATTGTATAACTCAAGTTATGCTTTAAAAACCTAAAAGAGCTTATACTCCAAATATGATCTCTAAACCGACCTCTCACTTACTTTAATGCAAAATTTTTCTACTTAACTCCAAATGGTACAAAATTTTATGGAGAGAAAAATATATGTCTTAGGAATCTAATGGTTCAAGAATCACCTCAATCGGAGGTCGGACGAAGGAGTTACGACCAAAAGAAACCGATATGGTCATATCCTGAAAAGCACAGGCTGTGTGTAATTTATACTAGCAGTCACACAGTTTGTGTGACCTTCGGATGGGCTGAGATGGGTTTACACAGTCTGTGTGAAAATTCACACAGGCTGTGTAACCCACGGATAACAGCGTCTCCTGCACCTGGATTTACACAGTCTGTGTGAAATTTCACACAGGCTGTGTAACTTTCTGCCAACAACAACACTTCACCCTCTAAACCCTCTTCAAAGGTTTCCAAACCTTCTCCTAACATTCCCTTACCTCAAACAGTTTTCCAACACCACCAAAACCACTCCAAACTCATTCAACAATATCAAACAACATTAGAATTCAATTCCAATTCATTCATCACATATATTCAACCCAATATCAACATGTTCTTCTAACATTAACAACCATTGGCAATCTCAACCAAAGATAACCACATACCTCATATTCCAACTTTAAATAAACATAATCATACAACATAAACTTCTCAAGTCTTAACTCATTTTCCATACCTAATTCACATTCCAATTCCCTAACCATTCATAGACCAATCTACATACATCAACTCCCAAACTTCAATGCCTCATTCAAACTTCTCACCTTCAACCTAACTTCCTAACCATTTATACACTTCCCAAATTTATTTATTCCATAGCCTAAACCCTTCATAACATTTCAAACTTCAAATTTAATTCACCAACTTCAAAATCTCTAGCTTAATTGATTTATCACAGCATGGACTTCAATCATTTGTCATCAAGGTTATCATAACTTCATAAGTTATATGAACAACAAGCATGACTTTAGTTGTTATCTTCCAATTCTCATAACTTCTTACTCCAAATTCTAAAAATTACATATTATACCTCAATGGAAAGATAACAAGATGCTCTACAACATTCATGAAGGATGAAAAAGTTAATTGCATCATTAAATAAAGTAAAAAGCCACTCAAAGGACACTGCTCATTAAAGATCAATGTAACAGTAATATAGCTAAATGAATAAAGGATCGAATGTGTTCTAAACCTCATAACTTTTTGACCCTAAGTCCAAATGAGACAAATGATATACCCTTAGAAAGTTCTGAACTTCTATTACAATCTTCCCAAGGACTTCCCGATCTGAATCAAGCCCTAAGAGGGTCTAAACTGAAACGAAGTTTCTGTCAAATTTTAGGAAAATTTGACAGCACTTCCCTTGAAAATACAACTAACCAACTTCAATCCTAGCTCCACCACCTGTATAAAACACAATATCCAACCTCATTCAACATAATTCAATCCCAAAAGTATCTCCAAAAGCAATTCAAGGCAACAACCGCACTCCTAGTCATCTACTCTATCCCAATTTATAAATCAAAACAATCTAAATCCACTCTTTTTGTCAACTATAGCCACAAAACGATGCATATGTATAAAACATGTGTAAATTACATAAATTACAATTAAAAACTCAACAATCTTGCATTTACATGAAATTAAAAGTTATTACAAAGCTTTAGAGGGCAATTTAGCCCAAATACATCAAAGTCTCAAAGACAAAATACAAAGTACATTGCTAGCTCTAAAATGCTATCTAAAGCCTTGGTTTCAAACATATGATTTCAAAACTCAAAAATTGCATCGGAGTAATGCCTTATTCCCGATGCGGTGTCTCGGTTTCTCACTCATGACCTGTGGAGGGGAAAATGGAGGGTGAGCTCGACAGCTCCGTGGGTAAAAACTTAATAACTAAGAATAAACATGCCAAAATCCTTTAACAATTCATTCTTAAACAATTGAACTAAGCATCTCTGTCATAAACCAATTCTTCATTATTATCAAAAGATCACAGGAAATTACAAAACAATATATCACACAAGAACAACTTAGACAGCATATAATATAGTCACACATAAGTTGGTTTGGGTGGGTCCCTCAAGACGTACTACACATTTCCTCAAAGCGGTCATGTGTAGCCGTGAACACATGAGAGAGTCCGTGAGGAACTCTGTGGCCCTTAGCGAAAGCAAAGGAGAAGCCTATATAGGTGCACCTATCACATAAAGGACCACCCTAAACCCATAGAAACATGCATATCACATCATTCATGCATTTCATACATATTAGTCATCAATGAACCTTGCAACATCTATTTTCACATAGTTTGTCTAAATCACATATTCAAATCTCTTATTCACTTGTTCAACAATCATATACACATTTTCATATCTCATATTCATTTAAACCATTTCAAGAAATACAAGCAACATTGATAAATCATTTTAAAGCATTCACTAGCATTTAATAGCATTTATTATAGAACTTTAACAAGTTCATTAACTCAATTATTAAGAAATTACCCACCTTAATCCTTTAGCCTTCAATTTGATCAATTAGCCTTTCTTCTTGCTCAAATAACCTCTCTTCACCTTCATTAAGCAAGTAAGAACCCAATTACCAAGAGATATCCCAAAATTAAACAAACCTAAGAGAGGAAAACATGGAATTAAACCTACCTAACTTTACCCAAACCTTACCCAAGCTATAAGCATCAAAATCCACTCATAAAACCAAAGAATTTCACATTTTTCTTACCTTGAAAGGAAACCCACGAAATTTGCTCTTTCTCTTGGTTTGATGAACTCTTAAACCTTTCTTCCTCTCATCCTTCTAAAACACTCTCTACTACTCTTCTCTAAGCAAGAAAACACAAGACCCAAGTCTCTTCTTCTTCTCCTCCTTCTTCTTCTTCTTCTTCTTCTCCGAAAATCACCTCTTTTCTCTCCCTTCTCTAGAAGTTTCGTCACTCTCCTATTAATGAACTAACTAATTGTTTCTTTATTTAAGACCTACTCCAACCTTAAAACTACGTAGTTTAGCAATCCTTTCATAAACCTTAAATTTTCCTTATGTTACAACTACACCCACGGCAATTCATCACTAGCTTCATTTCATTTTCATTTTAATGACTACCTAAAGACCAAAAAGTCCCTCCTTCAAGGCCTTAAATTCTAAGAACATAAGTAAACTTCCCAAAATACCCTTAAGCCATTTTATTCCTTTCAATTTCTAACAACAATTCAAGTCTAATTTAAACTAATCCCTCATTTAACTTTTATCCCTTTTAAACACTATAAACCTCAATTTATTCCAACAAAAAGGAAATTTTCAAATTAATCTGCAAACATAAATTAAAACATGCTTAATGCTAATCGGGGCCCAACAGACCTAGTTGGTTCTCCAGCCTTTATGTGTTTAATATTATATGCATTAATGCCATGCGGAGATATGGATGGATATATGTGTGTTTGATTTGATTGATTTCGGACCACGGGTGTCCGAAACATTGAAATGTGATATAGAAGTGCCAATTGTTTGTACTGACGGTGAATACTTGAAAGAAATAGAGTGTGAATGTGCAAATTGATTATGATTGAAATGCCGGACTAAAAGTCCGAAGGAATGGGAATCGGCTTGTGAAATGTAAAATGATTGTGAATGTGAATTGTTACATGTGCATTCGTGCATAAAGGCATGACATGATCGAGATAAAGATAGTTGTGACCGAGCGCCAATAATGCCTTGGTATCGCTTGCCCCGAGGTGGTGCATACCACGAGGGCTCTTCCACGCAGCGTGCTCGGATACCACATTAAGGCTTATCACATCGAACCGAGCCTCGAGCTCGAGGGGAGTCAGTGCATACCCTGAGGGCTCTCCTACTCCCTAGACGCGTGGAAGGTAGTGCATACCTGGAGGGCTCTCCTACTTCCTAAAACGCAATTACTATTCATTGTGAAAGCGTTCGGTCACAATACCGTAAGAAAATGGAAGTGTCACATGCGCATTGCATATGTATATGATTGACTACGAAATGTGAAAGATGGAATTGCATGTGATATTTCTGTAAATGTTATTGTGTGATTATGTGTATATGCTTTGTGAATGCATGAGTTGGGTGAACCATCGATGATGGTTTCTCACTGAGTTCGCAAACTCACCCAACATTGCATTTATTTTTACAAAAAATTGAAGAGTACCCCGTTAGACAAACGGGAGTATGATTATGGCAAGAGAGTCAGAGTTGAGATCGGGATCAGTGTTACGTCTTCATTTGAGTCTTTCTGATTTGTATGTAATTTGTGACTCTACAAATTCTGCAAATTTGTACTGTTATTTTAATGGGCCTAATTGATAAATGCTATAATTGTAATGTGAGTACCGAAATAGTATTTGATCAAAAATGTTTTCATATTGCGGGTCCAAATTGTTTATTGTTTTCTGCGCACTCGTTTGCTTTCTGAACAGATTTGAGTGCTCTAGTACGCCACCCTCACGGGGCGCGGGCTCGGATATCACCATAGATATCGGGTTCGGGTCTGGTGAGAGTGGGGTGCTACAATAACTTTCGTGAAGACCTCAAAGGCTAATTCTATCGTCTAACTTCAGTAACGTCTCACTTTTGCATCGTTTACTTTTCTTTCGTCTACTTTCTATCATCTGCTTTTCTTTCTTTCACTTTCTATTGTTCACTTTTCTTCCTTTCACTTTCTATCGTCTGCTTTTCTTCCTTTCACTTTCTATCGTCTGCTTGTCTTCCTTTTACTTTCTATCGTCTGCTTTTCTTCCTTTCACTTTCTATCGTATCCTTTTCTATCGTCTGATTTTTGCCCATAATGTCTCCACTTATAAGGATCATAACATTTGACTCCGATATCCAAAATTTTCATACTATATACCGTTGGAAATATAAAAGAAAGATCTACAACTTTCATGAAGATTTTAAGAGCAATTTCCATCTCTATTAAAGTCAAAATTTCAGTCAAAGTGACTGCCCCTAGAATTCATCCTAAACAACATCAAAACTTCAATTGATCATAACTCCCAGTCTTGATATCAAAAAATGTCATACTTTATAGCGTTAGAAAGCTGGAAACATAAACTACAACTTTCATTAAGACCAACTTTCATATACCTTTCAAACCTCCAACATACTATCCTACAACAAATGACCAATTCCAAACTCAATAATGAAGAAGATGCACCTACACATTCTTCTTCACAAAAGTCATACACAATTTCATACATTATCCCTTCATTATCCATAAAACAACGCAATCATACTCATTCTCATCTCCAACCTAAATAAATATTCATGCATAGCTTTAATTACATATCAACATATCTATCAAGAATTAAGCACAATATACACAATACATGAGATGCTCAATGTTTGATATGCTTGAAAAGCTATCCAAAATGGCTAGTTACTAACTTAGTACAAAAGTATCTAAAGCCTTGGAGTTTCCGATACCTTGCAAGGTTCACGCTCGTCTCATTTTACACCTGAGGAGGAAAAGTGGGGTGAGCAACTCGGCTCAGTGGCTAATATGTTTAGAGCCATCTGTAATGAGCCATACCACAAGTACAAATACACATATACCAAGCAATCCAGTTTATTAGCAATTTCATCCCATAGTTCATAAACAACTGAAATTTATCACCTAAAGCATATCATGAAATCTTTTATCAATCACACCACTTTATTATGCATCATACTCAACAAAGTCATAATGAAAATGCACAACAAATGGCTAGAGAGTTTCCGTGAAACAAAACTGTTTACATCGTGAACAAAAAGAGTCTGATTTCTCAGGATTTCGTGGCCTCAAGCGGGCAGCCGAAAAAAGGTTATATGTCAACGTGCACGTGACTAACGAAACGGTTTTCTCTCTTTCCCAATCAAAAATATCTATGCTCAATTAATCAATCGTAATTTTGCATCCTCATGCTTCTTTCATTTCATCAATTGCGCATAGTTTCATACTTTTCATCTTTTTCAAAGAAAACATATCTGATTTCATCATACATTTTCAGATATTCACCACAATTCAACATTTATGCTATTTAACACAATCATACACACAAATAGGGCATTGCCCATCACACAATAATCATAAACATAGTACCCACCTAAATTGTTGGAAATCTAATCTCAAGATTGCCCTTCCTCTCTCTTTTGAGTATAATTTCCTTGATTCCCTTCAATTAAACCAATTTCTATTCAATTCATACATTCAAAGAAAGTGCATAAAATTCAAGAATTAAAGAAATGCTAAAATTGAATTTAAACCTAACCTACCCATAGCCCATCTAGGCTAGAAAAACCAAAACCCTAACTTAGAAATTCCAAAATCAAATTGGGTCCATCTTTCTCTTCTTGCTTCCTTCATTTCCAATACAAACCCTAACCTCCATTTAATCCCCTTTTTGAATCTAGCATAAGAAGATGAGAACTTACCTCACAAGTGGATTTCTCTTCTTTTTCTTCTTCTTTCTTCACGTTTTTCTCTTCTCCCTTTGGTTCCTACAACACCTAACTTCTCTTCTAATTCAAACAACATTTTTATCTCTTGTTTTACTCATTTTCTTCCAATTTTGCCCCTCCTTCACTTAGGCTTTCCAAGTTTACCCTTAATTTGTCTTATATGTCTCTACTCTTTCAACCCACTTAATAATATAATTCTAACACTTCATTCTAAATTATAATTTCAATTCAATACCCCATTCATCCTTGCTAATTTAAAGACTCAACTAAAATAATAATAAAACAATTAAAGTAAAATAAAGAATAAATAAATAAATAAAATTTGGGACCCAACAAACTAAATGTCAAACACAAATAATTTTCTAAACATTTAGTTTTCCAAAATTCAAATTATATAAAGACTTTAAAAGATTAAAGTAAAAAAGAAATTCACCTCAACAACTCATAGAATAACACAGACATTAGATTTTTTGATGGTCTCACACAAAGGGCTAGATTAGAGATTTTTAAGGTAAAGAATTATCTTGTTTTGTTCCATTAATTAGTTGATCTCAAATATCTTTCTTTGTAAAGATACATGATTTAATGAAAAGAAAATTTCAAGATTAAAAAAAAACAAAAAGAACTAGTTTTATTTATAAAGAATGCTCTGAATCGTTTTTTTCAAAGAACCTTCAAAATTTTCAAATCATGCTTAATAGTATAAATTACAATTTAGACAAAAGAGATAATTAGCCCCTGACATTTTCACGGATATAAAAAAATAACCCTTAACGTTTCACTGTATTTAAATTGAACTTGAACGTTTATAAAACGATCAAAATAAAACTAATTTTTGGAAAACGTTTAGATTAAACCTGAGTATTGACGGCATTAAGGTAACGTTAATTATCTGTTGACCTGACACAAACTTTTTACAAGGTAGATTTTGTAAAAAAAATTAATTGTGAGACCTATCAGAAGTTGACATGGACTTTGTTTAATGGAGGTGGGTTCCATATGTAACTTTAACGTTTCACTTTTTTGACATTTTATGTTTTTATTAATTGAGGTGAGTCCTAGAGATACAAAAATGGTCGTGTGTGTTACAATGAAGTTCAATTTTTCAAGCAAAATATACTAAATATATCACCACTCAACTGAGGTTGGATATCAGTGCCAATATTAGGAAGGAAAGAGGAGAATTTGAAGCTTTGAAGAGCAAGAATTTGAGGCATTTAACAGAGTTAAAAGAGAGTTATTCCGTAACTTGCTATATCTTCTTAGTTCTTACAATTGACAATCTAGAAATAGAGAGAGAAATGGGAAGGAAAGGACTTAAATGAATTTATTCCTAGGAGTGCTAGTGGTTCCCATGTGATCATTACGACCAGACTACCTAAAGTGATGAAGTTTGACATAATGCACTTGCCACCATCAGAGTCGTTCCTATCGTTTTATAGGTTTAGGGCGAAATAAAAAAATGACCTTAATAAATTGAACGAAATAAAAGAAAGACCCTAATAAATCGACAGTATGTTTAAGTTTACATGTTTATGTGAAATATAAATGACTCAATTTATAAGTGTACATACTAAACCAAATATTAAATCATCATAATATTTAATTTTCTTCTAGGAACCTGACATCTTTACAAAATCTATGCAGTTGATAGGAAATGGGCTAGCATATACTGCGACTTGATTGACCAATATGTTATTGAATGAGACTCTCACCGTGAGAAAGGGATGAGAATGGGTCCCTTTTCAGTACTGAATGTATTAATAGCTCCGAAAGGAAGAACATAATAAATGCATCATTAATGGGCCTGTATATTACTTAATTATTGGGTTTGTGTTGTTATCTTGTGGACAATTTTTTGGAGCTTAATTTTATGACTGATTAATATTCTTTTATTTATATCTTTAAAAAAATTTACTATAAAATTAGGGACCCTCCTTATCATGGGCCTGGGACAGTGCCTCTACTAGCCTTGCCTGTGCCCAGCCTTGACCGCCACCTTTGCTTTTGCCTAATATAATGATTTTAATGGAAGGAACAAAAAAAAGGAGTGTGCAAGCCAGGAGCTGGAGTTTCTTCGTAAGCTTAATGAGAAACCGAGAAGGTTGAGTTTTGGTTTGTGGGTTATATGATCACTTCTTTCTAAGCTTGCAACTATTTCATCCTGATTATTTGAAATTGTGAATCAAGTTTCACTAAATTAGAATGCCCTGCCTTCTCATATATAAGTGCAATAGATGAGCACCACTATAACACTAATTCCTTTTTTATGAAGCTTCTATGCTTTCGTCTCATTGTATTGTAGCAAAACACTAAGACAAAGAATCTTCTTAGCTCGAGAATGCTTTTAGTTTCCACTTTACCAATTTCAACAATGCTACCAATAACAATAACTAAGAACATGCTTGTGGTTGGAAATAGATTTCAAAACTAGACCAAATTCTTGAGTGTTGCATTTTCCTACAACTCTGGTTATGTACTAACATCACAAAGTGAAGAAGGTTTAACCCTTTTCCTTATTAAACTAGGATTTAGCACGAAGGGCAAACATGCAGGATGGGTGTTGGATTTAGTTTCACATATATCTCAAGTAAAAGGGAAAGAAGGTTTATTAGCTACCAAGGGTGAAGTTAACGAGGTGAGACAAATTGTTAATTCACTGGTAAGCTCAAATCATCAATGGGCGTCATCATTTCTTATCTTTGGTTCAAATCAGAAGCCCCATTTATCTATTAAAAAAATAGCTCTTCCTTCAGTACACACCAATTATTATACAACTTTGACAACATGACCAAAGCTAAAATCACTACAACAAAAACATACATTTTGCGTCGTCTAATATACGTCGTAGAATCCCTTAAGATGTCGCAGAAAACTATCTACGACGTTGTAGAACGTCACAATAGACGTCGTAGATAGTGGGGTAGGCAATGGGTTTCTCCGACTTCTGAGTGAAGACGTCGTAGATGGCTTAGTGATTCTGCGACGTTAATAAAGACGTCGTAAAAGTATCGTATAATGCCCGACGTTTGGTGAAAACGTCAGGGATTGTATGAGTTTTAACGACGTGGTTGAGACGTCGCAGAAAATAGAAATTCTGCGACGTCTAATTAAATAGACGTCGTGGATTGTGAAGATTTTATAAAATAATAATTAATTTATAAAAATTTTGGTAAATTTTTTTAATAATGTTTTAATTAAAATTAGGAATTCATGATTTGTTTTAATTGATATGAATATTGGAATAATTTATAATTTGATCAAATTAAATTTTTAATTTTTAATTTTAAATATTTGGGGAAAAATTAATTTGAATAAATTTGGTTTGTTATTAGCTTTTTATTTAAATATGTTTTAAAATTTTGGAAACAATTTTATTTAATTATTTGCTATTTTAAATTTAACTATTGATTAAAATAATATTTATTTAATAACTATTAAATATTAGTAAAGAAATAAATTTGTTTAATAATGCAACAATATTTTGAATATATAATCAATAATTATTCATGTATAACAAGACTTGAATACATGCAAACAATTTATTAATTAAATTGCAATTCCCAAATATGCCATAAAACGATAATTGAAGTAAACAAAACGTCATAAGTGTTTAATATATCAAAATGAGTACATGTTTAGTCTAAACGAACATTCTGTGTAGAACATAAAAGTTTCAATCGATCCTGCATTTCTTTAAATTGTTTACTCAATTCATCGACTTGAGACTGCAATACCTGATTAGTCCTCTTTGACTCTTCTAATTCGTCTCGAAGTCTCTTTCTGGTCGAAGTATTCCCTTATGGTCGAGGCCCAATTCTCATGCCAACAATGTAATCTGATCTAGTGCCGAGGACTTTGTCGCACACTTCATTTACTGTCATCGGATGACCTTGTTCTATTGAATATGTCATTTCGTGACACATTAATTCCTGGAAAAGTAAGAATTAATTACATACACATTGTCATTTAACAAATATGTGTAAATGAACTATGTACTCACCCATTTTGCTTTGCTTTCGGCAATTGTCCATTGATCTTTGCTTTCATCATAATGAGTGTGATACCATAGCTTCATCCGATCATGCTCTTCTCCATCCCTGTCACTCTGTTGTAAAAAAAATATTACAAGTAATGCTTTTCATAAAATTTTAAATATCAATCAAAGTAAAATATAATTAAAAAGATGGTAACTCACAATCTCATGTCGTATCGCTACAAAGGCCTTGGAGCCATAGTTTGGTTTTCACCTAACTCCTAGCAAGTTTGGCTTTCTAACTTTTTTCCTAATCATACACGTAGCAAAATCTATTATAACATCTATAAATCAGAAAGAATAAATACTCAAATATAATTAGTAATCAAAGAAGTTGTGAAATAAAGTTTTTTTTTTATCAAATAAGAACTAACCTTTGTAGCTGATTGCTCCCAATACTCACACAAATCCATCCACTCCGCCAATGTCACATTATACGGCTTCACATCCTTTCTGTACTTGATAAAATGCCTTTTTAAATTATACATTTGATCTTACGATTCTCACCGACAACAAGCAGCAGTAGCTACTTTTGAGGTTGAGGAGAACCGCATTGGAGTGACAGAGAAGCATGGATACTGCATATAAAGAAATGCAGCAAAGCCATGGACATTGACTGCAGTAGCTACTTTTGAGGTTTCTAATCCGTATACAATCTCCATAGCTACTTTTGAGGTTTTTTATCCATATCACTCAAAGCTAAGTAATGTGATTGTTTAAAGGTTCCTAAACATTGTAAGTAATCAACCTAAAAAATTGTCTATCATCTTTTATCTTCAAAAAACAAAAGGATTGATGATTTGCTATAATAGCAGTAACAACATACTAACTTATGTGTTTTGAAAAAAATAGGCACTGAAAACAATAGGCCTATGTGTTTCTAATGGCCTATGTGTTTTTAGGTTCCAAGTGTTTCAGTTTTAGATGAGAAGGGTCCTAATAACACTCTTCCTATATTTTCATCCAAATCTTAGCTTGTCCATTACTAACTTTAGTTTTCTGTTAACTTACAAGCCTTACTAAATTAAGTATATGTTCTTCAGTCAATTAACATTATGTTCTTTCAATATGGCAACACCTAAACATATGGTAAAGTATATACCAAAAAAACATATGGTAAAGCAACATAAGTACTTCTTGATATTGCACCACTGGAAATGACACCACAAGTGCAGGATCTGTTGAACTTTTACTCAAAAATACCTGAAATGTAACATTAACATTTACATCAACAAGGCCAGCTACATTAACATTTACATCAAGTACAACTATATTAACTTAAGGGTTATGAAGTGTTCTACATGGTTGATGCTATTGATGAGTATGCCATATTAATCCTAAGCAAACACTCTGAACTGTGATGCATAAGGCTTCACTTTGATTCATTCTTCTCAAGGATCAACACCTTTCAAGCTCTTTATTAGACTAAGGTTTGAAAGATAAATTGCATTTACAACTAGTTTAACTTAGCAGTCCTTAAGCATCCTCTTGATTTCATCATGGTTCACACTATGTATAAGAGTTTTTGGTTCTTTCTTTTCTCTACTCCATTTGTTAGGAAATCTAAGCATTGGACAGAGACTACAAATCCCATACATCTCGTATAAGCTCTTAAATTAGTTGAGTGGATCAAGGTAAAACATTCTTTATACCTTCTTTAGCTTATCTTTTGATGCTAGAAATATAGTTTGAGTATCATTATATGTCCTCTTTTTCAATTCTTTAAATTCTTCATTAATATTTTGCAATTTTGTATGCATATGAAAGTTTTATACCCTTTAAAATGATAACTTATTCTTTTAAGATAACATTCTTAAACACAAGATCATTAGCCAAATAGTTGATTAACCTAAATAGAAAGTACTTGATCCTTCCCAAGTTAAGGCCAGTGACGACTATTGGAGAATGATCAAAGAATGATGGATTTCCAAACATAGCATAACTCTTAAGAAAGTTGTTCAACCATAGGTTACTTACCATAGCACTATTAAGTTTCTTTCTCATAAACCACTTTTGTTTTTTCTTATTACTTTAAATATAATGTTGACCATACATGTTTAGATCAATTATGCCTATGTTAGATATATTGTGATGCATGACATCTATGTGATTTCTCATAGAGGAATTACCATTAACATTTAAATGATATGATGTACTGCTAAAATCACCAAACACCATTTTAAGGACCATTAATTCTAGAAAAAAATCTCCTCAAGCTTATTCCATAAAGAAACTCTCTAAAAAGCAAAGTTAGAACCATAAACAAATGAAATATAAAAATGTGTTTTTTCTTACAATAAGTCTAAGTCCAAATATATGATTTGATCCATGATTATAGAGCTTAAAAGCTTCACTGTACTAAAAATAAATAAATAACAATTCAACCACTATAATAAGCACAATAGACAGTGATAATTTTCCATGAGTTATTGAGAAAATTAAGCTTACTCACTGAATCTTGCTTCAACTTAGTTTCCAAAGTAAAAATATAGAAGGATTTAAATTCTTCAAATAATCTCTAAGCAGAAGTTGTTTACTCCTTTCAAATTCTAACATAACATATTCATATTAAAATTTAGGAGAAGATGATAGATCACCTAATTTTTCCTCTTTGATTTCCTTCTAGTCTTAACCATGAACCTATCCAAATGCTCTATGTTATCCAAAGCTAAATTGTTAGCAACTTGAGAATTTATTTTATCCATTAACTTTTTAGTATCTTGAATTTATATGAGAAGACAATTCCAACTATGGAGCGACTTCCACAATAACCAAATTAGAATTATCACCTAAAGCCCTACTTTATAAGAGTAAACTAGTCAAAATATCCACTAAAAATAGTATTAATAATTATAGAAGGATAAGCCAAATCATGTCTTAAAGATATAGTAACAAAATCTCCATCAGTACCCAAATTATTTAAATGATTAGGTTATATATTTATTATCAACCGGATCATTAGCTAATTTATCAAGCATCATTAACTCAAAATTTTCTCCCTTAACAAATCTCTTTCTTTTGGTTTCTAAGTCTTTCTAATATGATGAGCTAAAAGCATCCATTAATAAGTGACCAGTACCTCATCTTGATAAAGATTATAAACTTCATCCAATCTCATTAATGGAATAGAATTACGAAACTCTTTTTTAATATCAACAACAATATAAGCTTTAGCATAGCTTATCTATTTTTATAGTTTTCACAATTTATTTTATTTACACCAATTTTCCAATGTAGCTAGCTAAGTAACTAAGATCAATTGTTATGCAATACATTAAGGAATATTATGAAAGTTCACTTAAATAAGGACATATTGAAGATTGATGTCTTTGAGTTATATACTGGGTAACCATTACTGAAGAAATATAATAATGCCAATGAAGTATCATGATCTATTGTCTACAATTTTTTGAGCACTTGAAGGGAGAAAAATTTAAAGAGGAACAATCCATCATCAGTAAAAAGAAAATCCCCCAAACTAGTTTTTCACTGTTTATAAGCCCATGAATTTAATGGTGGAAAATTTATCCTTTTATCAAGGGATGATAAAACTGGCATATAAAGCATATTGTCAAGAATGGAAACCAATATATTTTGTACACATAAACATTATTCACAAATTACATAGGTGAATCTATTTACATTCTTTTAGGATCATACCCATTAACTATTATAGAAGTCTCTAAAGTTCAATTGAAATATAAATCATGATAGAAGAAGATGTTTTAATCTAACTATCTTTTATAACTACAAGAACCAGCTTCTAAATTCCGGGAACTAACATACATATTGCTATTCTCATTGATTATATCTTTGTGAACAGAATGAGCATATAAAATTCTTAAAACACACTGCAAACCCAAATGCATTGTGTTACAGATAATCAAAACAAACGATTAAGCAATCTTAAACCTAGATTAAATCATCCACTTCAATCGACTCAAAAACTTACGTTACTCGACATTAATTGCAAAAGTCGTTCAATGACTTGACTTACCTCAAACAACACGCACATGCACTCTGCCTGTAGATGATAGAGGGCCGTCAACTGGTGAAGCAATCTCCACATATTCCAAGCGCGACAGAAGATGAGAGAGGGAAGGTTAAAATGAGGAAGAGGGAAGTGCAGAAATGCGGGCGGGAGAATGACAAAGATGAGAGAGGGACGACGAAGGTGGCTCTGATTTTCATTTACAAACCACATGAGACGACGTCGTGGGAAATTAATTACAAACCACATGAGACGACGTCATGGGGGGGAGGGAAATTAAATACGTGGACTGGCCTTTCCTGACGTTCATTTCTCAAAAACGACGTATTTTGTATTTTGGGACGTCTTTCTACCAAAACGACGTCAAACACCTCCTTTATCCCTGACGTCTGAATACAACGTCGCAGAATCTGGGGTCTTTTGCTGACGTTTTTCCAGACGTCGTGAAAGCCTCAGATCATTTGCGACGTCCACTTTAAAAACGATGCTAAAAGTGTGGTTTTGTTGTAGTGAATTATTTATGGGTGTTGGAAAAATGAAGGAGAATTGTTTTGGTTGACTATATGAACATATGTTGGTGTTAACATTGGATGGTGCTCCAACGTAAATGACTAAATGTACGGAAATATATTAATAATACTCCTATCACATTGTTTCATATGGCTGGAATTAATTTGCTGGAACATTGTTATATTTAATGATGGAAGCCCGTGCAGGACTTTCAATGCACTGGATAAGCATAGAGTTCTAGCAACCAAGTATAGAGAGGAATGCGAATTTGTTTGTAGGAACACTGTATCTCATAATTTTTTCAGCCAAGGTCCCTGGCTCTTATATTATTATTTATGATTGTGTACACATATCTCATCTTTAGCCATGATTCTCTCTAAATAGAAACCTAAAATTTTACATAAGCTTCAACCTTAGCCTTTGTTAACATTAGGAGTAAATATAAATTTTGTCAGATATCTCGCGGCTAAACTCACGTAGCCCTCAAACTACCATTTTTATTATTTTTGCATGTAATTTTTCAACCTAAAGTGACTCGTAAGTTGTTTATAAGAAAAGATTAAGTTCCATAACACAATCAATGTGACATTCATGCAACTTACCCATCCATGCTTAAGCATACCTAGCCATTCTGAATTGCTAGTAAAGTGCTTCAGAACTTAGATGACCAGTTGAGGACTATGTAGCCATAAAAGGACAACCAGACCTTCTGAACTACAGAACCATGTAATAAGAGTTGAGCTAAATAGCTTGGGAGGAAAGTTGGGATTGCACACTATATACAACTTATCAAGATAACTTTGTCTTTGAGACTGATACTAAGATAAAGGATGTAAACGATTTGCGGTGTAACTAGAAGCTACTAGAATCCATTACTGTTCACTATATTTTCACCTTTGGAGACATCATTGATGATGATCACTTCTTTTATAGGGGTAGATGAATCTGAAAGATTTTTCCCAGGATATCTAGATGATGCATTACATTCATATTAGTCCCACCTCCGGTTAAACGCATAAAATGTTGAAAAAGCGCAGCATTAAAGTTGCAGGTGCGGCCACCTAGGTGTGTCCCATAATTAAAAATATTTTAAAAAATCCGCCTTATTAAAATTTTGTGTCATGTCAACAGATAATTGATGGTATCTAACACTTAAGTTCAATTTTAACATTTTCCAAGTGTTAAGGTTTATTTTGAACATTTTATTTCGTACAAATGTTACGGGCTAATTAACCCTTTTAGTAATTACAATTTCTCATTCATATATTTTATGAGAAATAATATGCTAGTTGCAAATTAATGAATTTTTTAAACAAAATATTAATAATGCAAATTTAAGTATAGGTAAAATTTTACTAAGATCACACATTTACATCAATAAGAAAAACATTTACATAAAAATTATAGTAGAGAAGATACTTCATGTATTTATATTAAGATAAAATATTAAATACAATATTTTTCCTGACTTTAGGGACTGTCATTATTGGGGCACTTGTAGCTCTAACCTAATCACAATTATGATTAGGTTCACTTTTCAATTAAGTACATCCCTAAATACGTTTGAGTTTTATGGCTTAGAAAATTTTCGTCATCAAACCATGTTGAATTTTTATCAAATACCTTTGACACTGATGGGATCAGAAGTAAAATATATTTTTGATTAAGTCACCATTCTGTCTTGTCAAATTCTTATGAAAAGGAGGAAAAAGTTAAAACTCCTCTTAACAATTTGATTTTCCCTCTATGGTGGTAAAGGGCTAAAAGATCAACTACTTTAATTTTTGTTTCATAAAAAGATAATTTTGTATCTAATTGTATAAAGGTAGGTGTAAATCTATGAATAGGAGATTATATTCTGCGGAGCTTTACTCGAGAATAGTCTAATTGGTTAGGGTAATAATCTGCGGAGTTTTACTCGGGGTTATCAAATAACTACGAATGGATTGGTTGATATGTGCTATTCACTGTCTGCTATAACTTTTTCTATAAGAATGAATAAAATTCATATTTTTTAGTCTATGATCGAATTACAGTATCAAACGGGAGAGCACCTTGGCTAGGCTTTTCCTTATATTGCTTTCAATCTTTATTTTTAAATTCCTTTGACGTGATTTCGTGCTTTAATTTCGTGTTCTAAAATCAATCATTCCCAAATCAAATTAATTTCATTATTTTTATTTTTATTTTCATATGTTTTATTTTTATTTTTGATTTCACACAAATAAATAATTACTACATTGGTCTCTGTGATTCGACCCTATTTACCACTTAACTCGCTTAAGTGTTCTAGAGTAGGAATTTATTTTTTCTTGTTTGACACGCCATCACTCCGTGTCTCAAAACTCTACTGCTTATCCTGATCAACATTAAACTGCAGCTGTGAAACAGGTCTTGCTCTTGCAATCGACTCTTAGAAGAGTTTGTTTCAACGTTTCATTTGTTAGCCCATTCACTGAATTAGAATAATGTCTTTTCTGTTTTCCTGAACTAATTAGGACTTTTTTTTGTAATTTTTCCCAAATCAAAGAAATGAACGATGCGAATAATAGTAAACATGTAATTAAACATCTAAAACACATAATCCTCTAAATAATTAACCTGGAAACTCTATTTGGAACATACTATCTTTTATTATATAAAACACTTTTTGGATTTATTCATGTTGTAATAGTAAGTTATCTTATGTTCAAAATTTTCCTACAATTATCAATATCTAGCTTTAAATTCTTTTCTTGTCACTTGAAATCACTTCTCTAATTCTTATGTGTCTCTCTCACTTTTTCTCATTTCTTTCTCTTTTTTGTGAAAAATGTTGGTTAAAGTTATCATAAACTGATTATAAAATAAAAAAAGTGGATATTCGCTAATGGACGATAAGGGGTTCAGTTAGTTGATATCAACTTTTGGTGTCTTCTTAATAGTTAGATACAAAATTTCTCAACTTTTATTAGTCTCTTCAATCACTTTAATGTGATATGATCATATAGAATGACCTTTATTTGAGATAATAAAATAAGCCCATTACATTCTTTCACTAAATTTTTCTATATGAGTTTAATATCAACTACCAATGTATTCTTATGAAATGTATACATTTCTGTTAATTTTTCACAAACTATTAGATCACCTCAATTCAATAATGACATCAAAATTCAATTTTAAAATATCAAAATTATTTACCTTTTCACTGTATATTTGACTAATAAGTTTCACTACATCACAATCAATTCATTTTAACTCTATTAAGAACTAAATGTCAAACACAAATAATGTTGGGCCCGGGTCCCGAATTCCCTATCCCGAGGAAGCCCCTCGGCCTCGCGCCACGGTGATCATCTAAGGGCTGCACCGCGGCGAAGGACTGACTCGCCGCGGTGAGCTCTCCGAAAATTGGACCCGTTCCCAACATCTATACAAAATCATACAACACATACATTCTCATACATACACAATCATTTTAACTATTCAAACACACCCATAAACAAGGAAACTTCTTTTCATAACAATCCGAAGAAATTAAACAAGCATTCACAATATAGCACAATACATAACAAATCTTAAATCCAAAATACATGAGAATGCCCAATGATGATATGTTTGGTGGGCTAACCAAAAGTACTAACTTAAAACAAAAGCTCCTAACTATCTTAGAGTTTCCGCTGCCTTGCAAGGGTCAATGATCGTCTCGTTCTACACCTGAGGAGTGGGAGATAATAGGGTGAGCTGTGAAGCTCAGTGGCTTATACATTTATAGCCATTGGCAACAAGCCACACAATCAAGCATATACATATATATACATAAGCATATAGCAAGTCATCACTCTAACAAATTTAATCAAAATATTATAGCCATCACAATGTCACAAGATTATGCCATGTTATCTTTGAGTTCACAACATAGCAATTAATTATGCATTTTTCCTAACAGATCAATGATGAGATGCACAACAAATGGCTCGAGAGTTCCGTGGAACGATACGGATAAACCGAAGTTTATACCATGAACTATACGAGTCCAATTTCTCAGGATCTCGTGACCTCAAGCGGGCAGTCGAGAGAAGGCTATACGTCGATGTGCACGTGACTAACGATACGTTCCTCTCTCACCCAAACAAGGCATGTAATCATTTGTTTCATGCTCAATTGACTGTATCAAAAGCTTTCATACTATTCATGATCATCATGCTTCTTCATCTTTTCAATCATATAGGAATGCCATAATGCTTTTCAAGCAGTACATAATCACAATCACAATTCATTGTTAATAATTCAAACCACACATACATACAAGCAAGCAAAGCATTTTGCCCATACACACAACAACCATAAATGTATTACCCACCTAATATCGCTCGAGAATCCAACTCACTGTTGTCCTTCCTCTCGCGATTGAATCAAGTCAGCTTGGTTTCCTATATCAAACCAAGTTCCCATTCAAACAATATTCAAAGGAAATATTCAAAAAGCTTGAAAATCAAAAGTAAAAGCACTAAGAGTCTACATCCGACTTCCAACCCAATTTTTGAATCTTAGAGGCAAATTCTAAACCTCCTTTCTTCATAAAACTTGTAGCCCTACGGCTCTAGTCCACAACGAATCCAAAATCACCTCATTTGGACATCCATAGCAAAAGATATGCCCAAAATATCAAAATTCACCTATGCTGGAAACTGGGGGCTCGTCTCGACGAACGGCCCGCTGCTCGTCTTGATAAAGGCCACGCTCGTCGTTACCAACGACCCGCTGCTCGTCGCGACGAACACCAATGCGCACGTCGCGACGAACACAAACTCACACATCGCGGCGAACACAAATTCGCACGTCGCGACGTGCGGGTCTGGAGAACGTCTCCGAACCCGATTTTTCCAACATTTTCCCACTTCAATCCTTCCCTTAAGCACATGCAACACATCTAAACTTTGATTCAAGTCCAATACTACATTTCTAACTCATTCAAACCTTAAAATCATTCACAAAATCAACAACCCAAGGATTTCACCTAGTTTTTCCGAAAAACCCTAAACAATCAATTCTAACACCATTCCAAGCTATCCTAGGGTTTAATCCAACCAAAACAAGAGGCAAAGAACTTAAACTTACCAAGACTTGCTTCAAATCAGTCAAAAATCTCTAGGATTGAAAGCCCCTAATTCTCTTCTTCTTCCCAAGCTCCACAGCAACTCTCCTCTTCTCTTCTCTTCACTTTTCTTTTCTTCCCTCTCTTTCTTCTAATTTTTACTCTTAAACCTAAAGGGATGGACAATGACCAAATTGCCCCTCCTAGCAAAGCTTTAACCTAACCAACCTAAGTGCTCTTCCTATTCTGCCCTCAAACATTTTTATCCTTCATTCTCACTTAAACACAATAAACTCAACTTAATCTAAATTTCCATAAATAACTTCAATTTAATCCAATTAAACCATAATTCACACAATGAACACAATTCATGCTTAATAACATCAATTAGAAAAATTTGGGGCCCAACAAATAATTTTCTAAACATTTAGTTTTCCAAAATTCATATTATATAAAGACTTTAAAAGATTAAAGTAAAAAAATTCACCTCAACAACTCATAGAATAACACAAACATTAGATTTTTTATGGTCTCACACAAAGGATTAGATTAGAGATTTCAAGGTAAAGAATTATCTTGTTTCGTGCTATTAATTAGTTGATCTAAAATATCTTTCTTTGTAAAGATACATGATTTAGTGAAAAGAAAATTTCAAGATTAAAAAAGAAACAAAAAGAACTAGTTTTATTTATAAAGAATGCTCTGAATCTTTTTTTTCAAAGAACCTTCAAAATTTTCAAATCATACTTAATAGTATAAATTACAATTTGGCCAAAAGCGCTAATTAGCCCTTGACATTTGCACGGATATACAAAATAACCCTTAACGTTTCACTCTATTTAAATTGAACTTGAACGTTTATAAAACGATCAAAATAAACCTTAATTTTTGGAAAACGTTTAGATTAAACCTGAGTATTGACAGCATTAAGGTAACATTAATTATCTGCTGACCTGACACAAACTTTTTACAAGGTAGATTTTGTAAAAAAAATTAATTGTGAAACCTATCAGAAGTTGACATGGACTTTATTTAATAGAGGTGGGTCCCACATGTAGCTTTAACGTTGCACTTTTTTGACATTTTATGTGTTTAATTGAGGTGGGTCCTAGAGATACAAAAATGGTCGTGTGTGTTACGATGAATTTCGATTTTTCAAGCAAAATATACTAAATATATCACCACTCAACTGAGGTTGGATATCAGTGCCAATATTGGGAAGGAAAGAGGAGAATTTGAGGCTTTGAAGAGCAAGAATTTGAGGCATTTAAGAGAGTTAAAAGAGAGTTGTTCCGTAACTTGCTATATCTTCTTAGTTCTTACAATTGACAATCTAGAAATAGAGAGAGAAATGGGAAGGAAAGGACTTAAATGAATTTATTCCTAGGAGTGCTGGTGGTTCCCATGTGATCATTACGACCAGACTACCTAAAGTGATGAAGTTTGACATAATCCACTTGCCACCATCAGAGCCGTTCCTATCGTTTTATAGGTCAGGGCGAAATAAAAAAAATGACTTTAATAAATTGAATGAAATAAAAGAAAGGTCCTAATAAATCGGCAGTATGTTTAAGTTTACATGTTTATGTGAAATATAAATGACTCAATTTATAAGTGTACATACTAAACCAAATATTAAATCATCATAATATTTAATTTTCTTCTAGGAACCTGATATCTTTACAAAATCTATGCAGTTGATAAGAAATGGGCTAGCATATACTGCGACTTGATTGATCAATATGTTATTGAATGAGACTCTCACCATGAGAAAGGGATGAGAATGGGTCCCTTTTCAGTACTGAATGTGTTAATAGCTCCGAAAGGAAGAACATAATAAATGCATCATTAATGGGCCTGCATATTACTTAATTATTGGGTTTGTGTTGTTATCTTGTGGACAATTTTTTGGAGCTTAATTTTATGACTGATTAATATTCTTTTATTTATATCTTTAAAAAAATTACTATAAAATTAGGGACCCCTCCTTAGCATGGGCCCTGGACAGGTGCCCTGCTAGCCGTTGCCCATGCCGGCACTGGCCACCATTGCTTTTGCCTAATATAATGATTTTAATGGAAGGAACAAAAAAAAGGAGTGTGCAAGCCAGGAGCTAGAGTTTCTTCGTAAGCTTAATGAGAAACCGAGAACGTTGAGTTTTGGTTTGTGGGTTATATGATCACTTCTTTCTAAGCTTGCAACTATTTTGTCCTGATTATTTGAAATTGTGAATCAAGTTTCACTAAATTAGAATGCTCTGCCTTCTCGTATATAAGTGCAATAGATGAGCACCACTATAACACTAATTCCTTTTTTATGAAGCTTCTATGCTTTCGTCTCATTGTATTGTAGCAAAACACTGAGACAAAGAATCTTCTTAGCTCGAGAATGCTTTTAGTTGCCACTTTACCAATTTCAACAATGCTACCAATAACAATAACTAAGAACATGCTTGTGGTTGGAAATAGATTTCAAAACTAGACCAAATTCTTGAGTGTTGCATTTTCCTACAACTCTGGTTATGTACTAACATCACAAAGTGAAGAAGGTTTGACCTTTTCCTTATTAAACTAGGATTTAGCACGAAGAGCAAACATGCAGGCTGGGTGTTGGATTTAGTTCCACATGTATCTCAAGTAAGAGGGAAAGAAGGTTTATTAGCTACCAAGGGTGAAGTTAACGAGGTGAGACAAATTGGTAATTCACTGGTAAGCTCAAACCATCAATGGGCGTCATCATTTCTTATCTTTGGTTCAAAACAGAAGCCCCATTTATCTATAAAGAAAATAGTTCTTCCTTCAGTATACACCAATATTATACAACTTTGACAACATGACCAAAGCTAAAATTATTTATGGGTGTTGGAAAAATGAAGGAGAATTGTTTTGGTTGACTATATGAACATATGTTGGTGTTAACATTGGATGGTGCTCCAACGTAAATGACTAAATGTACGGAAATATATTAATAATAATCCTATCACATTGTTTCACATGGCTGGAATTAATTTGCTGGAACATTGTTATATTTAATGATGGAAGCCCGTGCAGGACTTTCAATGCACTGGATAAGCATAGAGTTCTAGCAACCAAGTATAGAGAGGAATGCGAATTTGTTTGTAGGAACACTGTATCTCATAATTTTTTCAGCCAAGGTTCCTGGCTCTTATATTATTATTTATGATTGTGTACACATATCTCATCTTTAGCCGTGATTCTCTCTAAATAGAAACCTAAAATTTTACATAAGCTTCAGCCTTAGCCTTTGTTAACATTAGGAGTAAATATAAATTTTGTCAGATATCTCGCGGCTAAACTCACGTAGCCCTCAAACTACCATTTTTATTATTTTTGCATGTAATTTTTCAACCTAAAGTGACTCGTAAGTTGTTTATAAGAAAAGATTAAGTTCCATAACACAATCAATGTGACATTCATGCAACTTACCCATCCATGCTTAAGCATACCTAGCCATTCTGAATTGCTAGTAAAGTGCTTCAGAACTTAGATGACCAGTTGAGGAAGATGACCAGTTGAGGACTATGTAGCCATAAAAGGACAACCAGACCTTCTGAACTACAGAACCATGTAATAAGAGTTGAGCTAAATAGCTTGGGAGGAAAGTTGGGATTGCACACTATATACAACTTATCAAGATAACTTTGTCTTTGAGACTGATACTAAGATTAAGGATGTAAACGATTTGCGGTGTAACTAGAAGCTACTGGAATCCATTACTGTTCACTATATTTTCACCTTTGGAGACATCATTGATGATGATCACTTCTTTTATAGGGGTAGATGAATCTGAAAGATTTTTCCCAGAATATCTAGATGATGCATTACATTCATATTAGTCCCACCTCCGGTTAAACGCATAAAATGTTGAAAAAACGCAGCATTAAAGTTGTAGGTGCGGCCACCTAGGTGTGTCCCATAATTAAAAATATTTTAAAAAATCTGCCTTATTAAAATTTTGTGTCATGTCAACAGATAATTGATGGTATCTAACACTTGAGTTCAATTTTAACATTTTCCAAGTGTTAAGGTTTATTTTGAACATTTTATTTCGTACAAATGTTACGGGCTAATTAACCCTTTTAGCCATTACAATTTCTCATTCATATTTTTTTACGAGAAATAATATGCTAGTTGCAAATTAATGAATTTGTTTTAAACAAAATATTAATAATGCAAATTTAAGTATAGGTAAAATTTTACTAAGATCACATATTTACATCAATAAGAAAACATTTACACAAAATTATAGTAGAAGATACTTCATGTATTTATATTAAGATAAAAATATTAAATACAATATTTTTGCTGACTTTAGGGACTGTCATTATTGGGGCACTTGTAGCTCTAACCTAATCACAATTATGATTAGGTTCACTTTTCAATTAAGCACATCCCTAAATACGTTTGAGTTTTATGGCTTAGAAAATTTTCGTCATCAAACCATGTTGAATTTTTATCAAATACCTTTGACACTGATGGCATCAGAAGTAAAATATATTTTTGATTAAGTCACCATTCTGTCTTGTCAAATTCTTACGAAAAGGAGGAAAAAGTTAAAACTCCTCTTAACAATTTGATTTTCCCTCTAAGGTGGTAAAGGGCTAAAAGATCAATTACTTTAATTTTTGTTTCATAAAAAGATAATTTTGTATCTAATTGTATAAAGGTAGGTGTAAATCTATGAATAGGAGATGTTATGCGAGTATTTAGAGGACCTAAATCATCAACAAGTTCTCCCTTCTCTTGGAAGAATACTAATGTGATCATATATGTTGTTCGCATATCCTATCAAGCAAGCTTGTCCTAAGCTGATTAACCAGTTGCCAAGTACAATCCAAGTGACTCTACAAAGATAGAATCGATTTATCTACAATTCATTAAGGAGAGTCGATCTTCTAACTTAAAATAGAAAGATCTTAGGAGTAGTTTCCCTCTTTTGTGGATAGGGAAAAAGGCCTGGAATCCTAATGTAACAGAACTAATCTAAGGAAGATCTGGTAGGTGCTGCAAACAAAAACCCATAATGTCCCTAACTACAAAGAAGGATAGAGAAAACCTAAGAAAAAATTTAAAAGGTCCTAACAAGAGAATTGAGTTTAAAGACGATTTGTAAAATAGAGAAGGCATTAAATATCCTATTTTACTTGACTTAAAAAGATAAGTTCAATTTATATGAAAAATGAGATCTGATAGATGAAATCAATTAAATGAAAGAATTATTATGAATTGTTTTTGTTTGATAGAGCAAAAGGATCTTCAAATAGGTTGAAATATTTTGAAAGAAATTTGATGAATATTTAAATTAAAAATAAAATGATTGAATTTATTGTTCATTAGGCTAAAAGATTTTGAGTTTCAAAAGAAAATGAAAATGGACCTAAATACTTAGGCTATGTTTAGTTGGACGTAAGATTTTAATATAATGAAATGATTTAGAATGAAATGGAATATAAATGGATATAATATTAAAAAATTATTGTTTGAGAGGGATGTAAGATTTCATAATGTAATATAGTAAAATGTTGTTTGGAAGAAGAATTTATAATGTAATATAGTAAAAATTATTTATTATGTTACATTCCATCTTAAACCTCCCAAATTTAAGGTTTTTGTTTTTATTGTTTATGATGAAATAGTATGTAATATGAAACCTCGTCTTCCATCACATTCCATTCCATTCTATTCTATTATAAACTCTTCTCTCAAACAAAAGAATAATATTACATTTCATTAATAAACTACCAACCAAATATAGTCTTAGTTTTTAAAAGGAGTAAGGTTTAAAACTAAATATTTAAAAGGCTTAATTTTAAATTGCTATACAAGGAACAAAGTATAAAAATAAGGATAATATTTTAAGGGCGTAAAAGCCTAAACTTATACAAGGAAAATAAGTAAATAGTCATTTCGAATGGGCTTACAAATGCAACAAATTTTCTAAAATTAAATCAAGGAAAAGATAGAAATAATGCCAATAGGCCAAGAAGTCCAATTGAAATTTTATCATTTTATGTATTAAAAACATTAACTTTTAATAGAGCGGAGCAACTGAATAAGGATTGACGAGAGAAAAAGACATAAAAAGAAAATTGGGTTTAAACAAAGAACTTAGTTTAATTTAAGATAATACTTTTTAAGTTTTATTAAAGAATTTGTTAGTTGCTCACACACACTCTGCACTTATACTCTTATTAAACCATGCATTCACACACACACTTAAACAAGCATATATTAAAAACAAGAATGAAAAGATAAGAAAATAAATTGTATTCTTTTTAGGTTTAGGCTTATTTAGTGTTTGAATATAAAGTATAAGACCCAATTCTTTGAAAAGCTGATTTAGTATTTAGCTCCCGGAAACATTAGTGCTTCCAGTGCTTGGAAAAGTCCAATGGAGAAATGAGATGCTATCAGATCATCAAACTTTTCCAAGAGGATGTGGCTGTTACTGCTGCCGCGTAGTCTTTCTATTCGCCATGTAAATATACAGAATGCATATAAGAAGTTGTATTGGTATACATGGAGAGTATAGACTTTGGCTGTGACATGCAAAGTCAGGTTCCTTTAATTTTGGCCGGTTTTACCAGTTTATCTTGACCGTTATGTGGGATCCAAGTAACTTCCTGCTAAGAAAAGATTCTCTGTTTAATATTATTCTGTCTTATTCTGTTTCATAGAATCTCAGCCATTTATTTTGCAAGACTTACGTAAGACTCACATAAATAAATGACTGAGATTCATTGGACACAATGTCTTATTCTTTTTCATAGAATCTCAACCATTTATTTTGCAAGACTTACGTAAGACCCACATAAATAAATGACTGAGATTCATTGGACACAATAAAATACCATAATATTAGACAAAAAATTTGGACTAGTTGCTAAACATTGGTACCGCGTTTTCGACTTTAGTACAGACAATGCCTTTGAATTGTGCAGAGTAGTGCTCGGTCTAAGATACGTACTTTGGAAAGAGAGAAAAATTTAGGCATAAAGAGTAGAAGAAAAGGGGAGCACGAGGGACCTAGCATGATGTTCCCATTGCCGATTCCTGTCAGCTTGGTACTATGCTTAACACAGGTACTTGCAGTGTCTGCAAACTTCACAAAGCCTGAATGCCAAGGGTTCTGTGGATATGTTGCAATCCCTTTTCCTTTTGGAATTGGAGTCGGTTGTTACATGAACGATGACTTTGCTGTCACATGCAATAACTCTTTTAACCCTCCAAAACCATTCTTGAATAGAACAGGAATGGAATTGCTGGGGGTTTCTATGAGTGGTGTAGTTCAAGTCAACAATCCAGTTATTTCTGCTTCATGCAACAGTAGCATTTCTTCACCTACCGGGGTGAACTTGTCTGGCAGCCCTTTCATTTATTCTAGCACCTACAATCGATTCACAGCCATGGGTTGTGACAATTATGCCAGACTTAGTCAAAACAACGTCCTAGTTAGTGGATGTCTTTCGCTTTGCAATGGGACTCAGAAAAATGAGGGCTGTTATGGCCTTAATTGTTGTCAGACAACAATTCCTCCCTACATGAAGTCTTATGATGCTATCATGGCGAGCATAATAAATCAAACCACAAGCTGCGCAAGAAATCACAGAGCTTTCATGGTTGACAAGAACTGGTTTGATAATCGTACTAATTTTGATGTCCTGCCACAAAAGACAAAGGTTCCAGCAGTTCTGGAGTGGGGGGCAGCTCAAGGGGGATGTGGTTCAACGGAAACTTCATCTGTCTTTTGTACCTATGGTTACTGCTGGAGGAAGTTGAGCCCTAGTCATCTGTGCATTTGCAAAGGATTGAACTCTAATTCAAACGATAACTCAGATGCTAATTCCATCTCCTACGTCAGAGATAGTTGTGAAGGTAGGATATCTGTTATGCTATCTGTTATGTTGTTGACGAAAATTTCCAAAAGGAAAGGTAAACAACAAAGTTTTATGGCCCAAAATATTTGTTGCTTGAAATCTTGATCTATGCACCTCTTTTTCTGGGTTTTGTTTCTTGATGTGAGAAAGCGTATCAAACCATCGTACTCATGTAATACAATATTTAGTGTCACATCTGCTTTCCCGTATTTGGTTCTGAAACATATTCATTTAACTATTTGAACTTAATTGACAGGTGCTGACTGTATCAATCGGAAGGCAGCAGACTGCAGTCTCTACTGTGTATATAGACCAGAAAACTATAGCTGCTCCTGCCCTGCAGAATATAAAAGTTATAGCATTAACATCTCCAGCAGCAGCAGCAAAACCAGCAACAGAACTGTGTGTCTCCAGAGAAAAATTATAGATCCACCATCTCGAGTCAATCCCATATTCATAGGTATTCAAATTCATTTCCTTTCTCCCATTGCAAATCAAATCATAAATGCATTTTTAATGTTATGAAAAAGGAATAATAGAGACAGAAAAGAGACATTACTCTTTTCGGTTTATGGGCTTCTGGCTCCAACTTTTAAAACATATCCATATACCTTACAAAGTCGATTTTCTGATTTTCCATATTCAGTCGCACGAAAATAAAACTCAGCAATGAATCAACATTCAACAGTAAAACTTACACTTAATTACCATCAGAACTGGTAGCGGAAAGCTTATAGAAACATGTCATTTGTTGGTTTTACAGGGTGTGCTTCAGGTTTCGGATTTCTATTATTGTTTGGTGCCCCGTGGTGGTTGTACAAGGCAATGAAAAGAAGAAAGACGGTTAAGCTGAAGCAAATGTTTTTCAAAAGAAATGGTGGTATGTTGTTACAACAACGGTTGGGTTCCAGAGACAACAATCTTGAGCAAACAAAACTGTTCAGTTCCAAGGAATTAGAGAAGGCCACGGACAAGTACAACGTAAATCGAATAGTAGGTCAAGGAGGTCAAGGAACGGTCTACAAAGGGATGACTACAGATGGTAAACTTGTAGCCATCAAGATGTCCAAGTCAGTGGACAAAGGGAAACTCCAAGAATTCATCAACGAGTTGGTGATATTATCGAACATCAACCACCGAAACGTGGTTAAGCTGCTAGGTTGTTGTCTGGAGACAGAAGTACCTCTCCTAGTCTACGAGTTCGTACCAAATGGAACCCTCTTCCAACACTTGCATGATCTTGATGAGGAGTTCCCAGTAACATGGGAATTGCGTTTACGAATTGCCACTGAAGTTGCGGGGGCTGTGTCATACTTGCACTCAGCAGCTTCTGTCCCCATTTATCATAGAGACATAAAGTCCACAAATATACTTTTGGACGAGAAATTTAGAGCCAAAGTTTCCGACTTTGGCACTTCAAAATCAGTTGCAGTTGATCAAACACACGTAACGACTCGAGTACAAGGGACATTTGGATATCTGGACCCAGAATACTTCCGGTCAAGCAAATACACAGAGAAGAGCGACGTCTATAGCTTCGGCGTAGTACTTATAGAGCTCCTGACTGGACAGAAGCCTATCCGCACAGGTAGTTCTGATGAGGAAGAGAAGAGTTTAATAGCATATTTTTTGGTTTCAATGGAGGAGAATAGGTTGTCAGAAATCTTGGACACTCGTGTTCTCCAAGAGGGGGGTAATGATGAGGTTATAGCAGTGGCAAATCTTGCAAACAGATGCTTGAACTCAAATCGGAAGAAGAGACCCACTATGAAAGCTGTGGCAATGCAGTTAGAAGCAATAAGAGATTCTTCATCACCAGCCTTAGTCCAACAGGAGGATGAAGTGGTTAAGTATGATTTTTGTGAAACAAATGGGTCTCACGTTATGGTTTCCTCTTTGTCGGAGCCACGCTTCAATAGTGACGAGCATGTGGCGAATGACGTCCAACCGTTCCTGTCTTACTAACAGCACTTCTTTCAGTTGTAATTATATTAGATAACCTTATCCTATTATCAACTTATATAGTTTATATTGCATTAAAGTTAAATTAATTCATCTTATCTCAAACTACATCAGAAAATTAATACAATACTTACAATTTGTCAACTTTATTTTCTTTTCTTTCATTCTATCAGAGCTTACCTGAACTAATTCTCTCTTCTTTTTCAACCAGCCAATCTCATGTAGTTTCATGCATGTGTTTCGTGGCAGCACCATCACATCTCCACTTCACGCACCATTATGGAAGTTCCTTCAGCAGTATTTGGCAAGCCGCAGTTGCCAGCCCTCAGCTTATAGATTTCCAGCCACAGTACATGCTACAATCTCCACTAGTCCATGCCGACCATCCAATTTTCAACCCATCAGTATAGCGGGTATATTTTGTGAAAAAAATAGACACAAAATTTTTAACGTAGTTTACCTTTAACTTTGGGCTATATTCACGAACAAAACTCAGAATAATTCTTCTACTATTACAAATAGTAGGTAAACAGAGATAAAACTAAAATAGTAGCTCACAAGGTATTTGCCAACTTAAAAATGCTAACCTATTTTGTCACTCACCAACTCTTTAGGAATATATTTCTTAATTTCAGAGCAAAACAATGCTCTGGTTTTCCTCTCTATGTTTTGTGTAATTTTTTCTGAAGCAAGGTTCTTACATTTCTTTCAACTAATGAGACACCGAATTTTTGATCAAATATGACATCCCTCCATGTGAAGAGGGACCTATTTCTAACAAATCTCTCCCTCCCGATTACATAGAGGGGTTTATCAAGCCTGCTACTGATTGACAGTACTCGAATTTGTCTTTTGATAGAATCTTGGTTAATATGCCTGATCCATTTTCATTATTATGGATCTTTTCTAACTGTAATTATTTCGTCTCCATCACATCTTTGATCTAGTGATATCTCACATCAATGTATTTTGATCGTGAGTGAAAAGAAGCATTTTATTAAGGTAAATAGTGCTCTAACTGTCACAAAATAGCTGATACTATTCTTGCTTGATACCAAGTTCATTAAAGAACTTCTTCATCCATAGCAACTCCTTACAGGCTTTCGTTGCTGCAATAAACTCCGTTTCAGTTGTAAAAAGTGCAACACACTTCTGTAACTTTGACTGTCATGCCACAGCCCCCTTGCAAAAGTAATCAAGTAACCAAATGTAGACTTTCTCGAGTCAACATCTCCAGCCATATCTGCATCTGTGTAACTAGCTAGCATAAGTTATGCTCTTCCAAAATATAAGCATATTTTAGATTACCCTCGAAAATACCTGAGAATCCACTTGATTATAGCCCAATGTTTCTTTCCAAGATTTGAAGGGAAAGGACTCACAACTCCAACTGCGTGAGCAATATCTAACCGTGTACAAACCATGGCATACATCAAACTTCTAACTACTGAAGCATATGGAATTCTGGACATTTCTTCCTTCTCTTTATCTGTAGAAGGGCACTCCGATTAGCAACAGGACAACTAACCTCTTTAGCTTTGTCCAGTTTGAATCTCTGAAGTACTTTATCAATGTACTTCTCTTTTAATAACCATAGTTTCTTGACACTTCTGTCTATGATAATCTACTTGCCAAGAATCTGCTTTGCTGATCCCAAGTTTTTTTTATGGCAAAAGACTTGTCCAGCTATTTTTTCAGATTGTTAATTCTAGAAATATTCTTACCAACAATCAACATATCATCCACATAGAGAAATAAAATAATGAAATCAACATCAGAGAACTTCTTTACAAATACACAGTGATATAAAGTAGTCTTCTTGTAGCCTTTCTCCCCCATAGCAGACTCAAACTTCTTATACCACTGTCTTGGTATCTGTTTTAGGCCATATAGACTCTTCTTTAATATACAAACATAGCCTTCTTTCTCCTTTTTTACAAAACCCCTGGCTACTTCATGTATATATCTTCTTCCAAATCTCTATGTAGGAAGGCAATTTTTACATCCATTTGTTCAACTTCCAGATTAAAACTTGTGGCTAGCCCTAGTACTGTACATATGGATGTCATTTTCACCACCAGTGAAAATATCTCGTCAAAGTTAATACCCTTCTTTTGGCTGAATCCTTTGACTACTAATCTTGCTTTAAATCGAGGATGTCTGTTGTTTTCTTCATGTTTGATTCTGAACACACATTTATTCTTCAATGCTCTTTTTCCTTCTGGCAACTTCACTAGCTCAAATGTTTTATTCTCATGCAAGAATTTCATCTCGTCTTGCATGGCTTCTTTCCATTTCTTCTTATGTTCATCATTCATGGCTTCATCAAAGCTTTCCGGTTCTCCCCCGTCAGTCAACATTACATACAGATCAACTGGATATCTAGTAGATAGTTGTCTATTTCTACTAGATCTTTGGAATGGTACCGGAGAATCTTCAGGTGCTGGTGGTTAAATGTGAACACTATCATCATCCTCTGGTTCAACTTCATTGGAGGCAACTACATTATCAGCTTCTAACTGATTATTCTGCACTTCATCTCCAATTTGTCTAGGCACCACTATTGGAGGATTCAATCGGAAGCTTGTTAAGTCATCATCGGAGCTTGGAACTTCCTTCTCCACCTTGTTAATATCTTCAATAGTTTGATCTTCAAAAAACATAGCATCACGACTCCTGATAAATCTTTTCTGCACCTGATCATAAAACCTATAGCCAAATTGTTCTTGACCATAGTCAATGAATACACACTGTCATGTCTTGACATCAAGCTTTTTCCTTTCATTTTTAGGAATATGAACAAAGGCCTTGCAACCAAAGACCTGAAGTACATCACTTGATAATATAGAAATCCAATATGATATGTAAACTACACAAGAAGGGGGGTTAATTTGTGTAATCTTTTCGAAATTATTAATCTTCTGAGACTTCTTGAATTTCTTTATGAAAATTTGAATGATTATTAAAACACTTTGCTAAAATTGATAAGCAATGCAATCATAAGTAATATTATCTACTTTGTCTAACAACAAAAAAATTAAAAGTAAGGGTTAGAGAATAGACACTGCGATTTTATACTGATTCACCCTAAACCTTGGGCTACGTTCAGTCCTCATAGTTAGTCTGAGATTTTACTATACTCTTCAACTTTACAAGTATTCTTTCTACACTTGCAGATCCTCTTCACGTCTCTCTCACAAAGTATTCTTTATCAGCTATATTAGCCTCTCTAGGCTCTAGCCTTCCTTTCTCTCTCTAAGAAAAGTATTTTTAAGCTTTAAGTTACATATGTATTTGCTCACTTTTTTCACACTTCGAATATAGAAGATTTACTAATGTAAAAGCATTCATTATCTTAGTCTTCGATTAGAAGTATTTATAGCCTAAGTCTCCAACTGTCTTATTGAAAACTGCTTCTTCAATCTTCTAGAAACGGTTATTAGTTGAGTCCTATAACTAACTCCAACTAACTAATTATCTGATGTTCTTGAATATCTTCCTTTTATATCATCTAGAATAATGCTTCTTATGTTATTATGTTTCGTCTGTTATTCCGCTTCATCTATTGTAGCGCTTCACCTGTTGTTGAGCTTCGTCTGGTGTAGCACTTTTGTCTTGTGTTGTGCTTTCGTCCGGTGTTGTGCTTTTGTCTTGTGTAGTGCTTTGTTTGATGTTGCGCTTTCGTCTGGTGTTGCACTTTCGTCTTATGTAGTACTTCGTCTGGCGTTGACCGCGCACCTTATGAGTTGACTAAGTGTTACTTACTTTTTTCTACACACTTAACAAACTTGTCAAAACAGTTCATACATTTCTAAGATTATTATTATTTGATTGTCATCAAAATTAATAGAAGTAAAGTCCTCTTGACTTAACAATCACCCCCTTTTTATGATAAAAAATAATCATAATTTTAGAAGATAAAAAATGATATTTATAGACTAATAAATGAATAGTATTTTGACGAATAATAAAGAAAAAAATATAAGAAAAGAATTGCATACAAGACATATACAACGCTTTCTATCTACTTTCTATCTTCTCTTCTCGTTCTCCTCTTTTTCTCCTTCTCCCCTATTTGTTATTAATCAAAAAGATTGCTCATTGTAGACACTTCAGAACTTCAGAAAATATACGCTGCATGTCAGTGCAGATCATCTTGAGATCTTGTTCAATAGTAACCTATAATAGTGCTACTTCTTTATGAAGATCACCCATTGAGTCAGCTAATTCATCAACCTTAGTATAAACTTCCTCAATTTCTTTTGCTAATGCTTCCTGAACTTCCTTCTGACTTTGACTTGCTTCCGTCCAATTTATGAAATGCTTCAAGAACTCTGGATTATCAGTAGAATCTTGTTGTATTTCACTAAGTGGATGAAGGTTTTCAACAATAGATGATTCTGAAGGTAAAACATCTAACTTAATAATTTTGATAGAGGGTAGACTGATGGGTTGTTTTCCTTCTGGGAGATCAAGATCATCAAGTATAGGTAGTTTCAAAATCGGTTGCCCAAGAAGGTGTAACACATCCTTGACTGAAGGTATGAAACCTAAAGGTCTGAAATACATGACCAAATGCACAAAGGTTTCTAAGTTTAAATTGATACTTCAACCATGATACTTCTATACTGTCCTTATTTCACTTTGCCAATTACCTTGAAGTTCTTATCTGTGGTTGAAACTCCAAATTTACTTCCTGATGCTTTTGAAAAGTGGTGTGAAACATAGATACCTACAGGTGCTCTTCTATAAGATCATCCTTATTTCCCTACGAAAACATCTTCTTTTTCTCTTTTTCTTCATTTCTCACAAGGGTTGAACATCTTGGTTGAATATCTGGCACAATTTTTATCGATTTTCTGCTTGTAATAGGATAGATTGAATACCAATCCTTTGAAATCTTGAATGGATATGGTTCTACCTTCTCATCTCGTAGAATACCATATAATCTTCGTTCTTCATGACTTAAAAGATGTATTGTTTGAGCATTAATTGGTATCAGTTCGACTAGTTCCTTGACTGACTTTTTTTAAGGTTCTCTAATAATAATTGAGCTTCTGCTTCGAACAGGTACTGGTTCTTCTATAATCTTCATTCTCAAATCCTTTTTTTTTATTGGTTGAGTAGGATTATAAGGTTCCAATTGGTGTTCAACTGTTTTCGCCTTTTGCTGAACATCAGATGAAGAAACCTTTTTCTGACTGGGCTTCACCTGCTTTTGTTCTTCTACCGGTTTAGATGAAGGTTGTTGTTGAGGCTTCTTCCTCTCAAATACCAACTTCCTTTTAATTTCTATCTCTGCGGATAATTTTGCTGATTGGCTTTGCAAAATAGAGACAATTGATCTGGTAGGCGGCTGTTTTTTCTCCTACTTTTCAGAATCTCCATCAAGAATAAAATATTTCTTCTTCTTCTGTTGTTGTTGTCGTAAGGTCAATAGTCTTAGTGACCTTGTTGACTGTTTGGATTTTTCTGATTGAAGTGTCTCCGCCTTTGTCTTAATGACACTTGTTGTGATGATTGTTGAACCTGACTTTCCTCTTTTTGTAGAATTGTCTTAGATTGTATTGGTTCATCAGACAATTTCTTAGTCTTTTCTTCTACGGATGTTCTTCTTGTTGATCGAGGTTTTGTTTTTCTTGCAGACGTCCCATGTTCACTTCTGCCCCGTCTTACTATTATCTCCACCTCAGACCTTGCTTTGGGTGTAGAACCTTTATCTGCCTCATCATCAAACTTTATCCCCATTCTGTGAATAGTTGTGGCATTAATAATGTTCTTCACATCTATCTTTACCTTGTTACCTCTGTCAAGAAAGATTCCTGATTCTCTAAAAATCCTTGTCAACAACATTCCATACAGTAAAGAGCTAGAATCTCCCTTTGACTTCATCATATACTTCAAAATCAAGAACGAAAGATTAATAGGTTGATGATTCAATAGGTGATACAGACAATGTTCATTGTTTATTATCACAGTGTCCTTTGAGCCTAATCTTGGTAGAACACAATGAAGAAGTAGTGAATGTAGAACCCTAGCCTTCGGAACAAGGGTTGTTGCCTTCTTGACTTCTATATCACTATTTCCATAGAGTTATCGATTGATGTGCATTCTATCTCCACGACCTTGAATAATCCATTTTGTATTGTTAAAATAGTTTTACTCCAATACTAGGACACCCACTAACCCTTTCGATAGTATCTTGTGTCACGATAACCGACAATCCATCTACCATTGATACTAAGGTGTCATCCACCATCTTTGCATTCTTCCAAAATTCATATATCTCATTCAAATAGACCTTTTCACGAACCTTGAAGAAGTTTTTCTAGCTAACTGCTTCAATCTCTGGTTCAATATCCATCTAATTTTCCTTCAATGATTTGAAATCAACATGTCACCTATAGATAAGTGATTGCTCCATTTGTAATCTGTAAAAAAAAAAAATAAACACACAAAAGTATTTCGCTCAAAGTAGTTGTTTGTCTCTAAAAGTAAAAGTATGAGAAGAAAAGAACTTAAAACTTAGAACAGAGTATCGAGTCATCTTGATTGAGAGTGTTAAACAAGTCAGTTTCAAAGTATTTTAAGAAAATTCTAGAGTAGGAGGTATTTTAGAATCTTGAGAAGATTTCCTTCTTATACCTACCCTTGAAAAGTTATCGTTCATAACTTACCGTTACTATTTACTTGAAAGCTTACGACTTTTTATCTTCTTCTTGTATGAATCATCTAGGTCATGACATGTCAGACGAATGGTCATTCAACATTACCATGTTCAAGTTTCGTATGATTTCCTTGAATCTATCTTCACACAAAGGTTAAATGAAGATATCCGCCCATTGTTGATTCGTCTCAACAAATTGTAAACTGATGATTCCTCTCTGTACATAGTCTCGTATAAAATGATGTCTAACTTCTATATTGTAACACCCCACTCCTGCAATGACCCGAACCTGATATCGTTGTGATATCCGAGTCCGTGCCCCGTGAGGGTGGCATGCTACTAAACTCGACTGATAAGCGTTACTTTTTTTTTCATTTACTAAAATGCGGAAGTCAATACCCAATTGGGTGCTTATTCGATTAGATACAATTTTATTAAACACAAATTTCAATACCCACTCGGGCCCATTTCCCCAAATCCAATATACGATTTTTTAATTCATTACCAACCTAAAACATGCAATGCAGACGCGAACTAATTCCGACCTCTATCCTTCACTTGAATCTCGCAAATATACTCTCGTTAGCCTAACGGGGTATTCTTCTGATCCTGAAAAATAATTACAAATTTTAGGTGAGTTTTACGGACTCAGTGAGTGACCATCATTAATGGCTCACCCAGCCATATAGCACATAACATAAAAAATTTATATCATTTCATTCACATACACTAGATCAATCATTCCATTTATTTTATCCATATCATTTTATTTGTTATTTCCCATATCAATTGCATAATTTCATGATATTTCACATTCACTATCAGTCAATCATTTATGTCATGCATATGCAGTGTATATAAGATTCACCTTCCATTTGTGATTTATGTTGTGACCGAGTGCCTGTATTGTCCCATAAAGGGCTCACTAATAATTGTCCCATGTAGGGCTCATTGATAACTGTCCCATGTAGGGCTCATTGATAACTGACTCATGTAGGGCTCATTGATAACTGTCCCATGTAGGGCTCATTGAATATTGAGCTTGTAGCTCTAATCTGTGGCTACTCGGGTCACAATTACTATTTTGTTTCATGCATTCATACAATGGAATGCATCACTCACAATTTCTTATCACATTCAATCACTTTCTCATAACATTGGATCTTAGTCCGGCAATCCACATTAAAGTGGAGCATTTTACAATTTTATTTATAATTAAATACACTTTTACCAATTACATATTTACACATCATTCATCCAATTGACAGTCAATAGCACTTCAATAGTCAAATCCATATCACAATCATCGGACCGTGGTCCGGCATTCCACATTTAAGTGGAGTATTTCACAATTTCATTTATAACTAAATACATAATTAACAATCACATATGTCATCGGACCGTGGTCCGGCATGTAACAATCATATAATGCACATCCAAAAACACACTTGTCAATTACTTTAAATGCACATAGGTCATCCAATTCACATTCAAGTAGCACTTCACCATTCCAACTCTCCCAATACACAGTCATCAGACCTTCTGTCCAGAATCCACAATCAAAACACAATTCATCACTTTTTATATACATATTTAGGAATCAATCAATTCAATTTTAGGAAACATAACAATTAAAGAAAGGAGACCATCTCGGTCTACTCACAGTACGCTCCATATTAGCAATTTCTTCCAAGTTCCGGATGCGCCTATATGCAGATGTTTAACCTACACAATCACAATTTGTGCAAAACCCTATTCATTCTCAATTTCCGAATTACAAATTCACATAATAATCAAAAATCACATAACCATTCTTCAATCATTCCAACCCAACTCTAACAATATTTTCAAATTATAAACACTTTCTTTCTCATCCAAGACAAAATCCCTACTTCAAGGAAATCCGAAATTGAATAATTTAATCATGCAATCACCACAATTGATCTTAGAAACTCAATCCCATACAATCCTCGATCTATTTAAACCAAATTTCATTTAGAATTTAACAATTCAAAAATTGTCCTTACCTTCATTCTTTACCAAATTCGAAAATTTCTTGGATCTAAAAGAAGCTCTCATCTTCCTCTACCTTTTTCCTTCATGGATCACCATAAAAATCCTTCCATATTTGCAATTTCTTCCAAGTTTCGGATGCGCCTTTATGCAGATGTTTAACCTGCACAATCACAATTTGTGCAAAACCCTATTCATTCTCAATTTCCGAATTACAAATTCACATAATAATCAAAAATCACATAACCATTCTTTAATCATTCCAACCCAACTCTAACAATATTTTCAAATTATAAACACTTTCTTTCTCATCCAAGACAAAATCCCTAATTCAAGGAAATCCGAAATTGAATAATTTAATCATCCAATCACCACAATTGATCTTAGAAACTCAATCCCATACAATCCTCGATCTATTTAAACCAAATTTCATTTAGAATTTAACAATTCAAAAATTGTCCTTATCTTCATTCTTTACCAAATTCGAAAATTTCTTGGCTCTAAAGGAAGCTCTCATCTTTCTCTACCTTTTTCCTTCATGGATCATCATAAAAATCACTCTAGAAGGGCTTAGAAAAACGAGACCTAGCTTTGCTTTTCTTCTTCTTCTTTCTTTCCACCCACCGAAAGCTCTCACTCTGCTCTCTGTTATTTCTCTTCTGCTATTTTCTAAGTGTCGTTCATCACTCTCTGCTCCTGCTATTTAAACAAAACCTCACTTCACTCTTTTACCAAAATGCCATTAATGTGTGCCTAAAATCCCATTAACCCTTACATGTAAGCCTTATGACTCAAGACCTTAAGTGGTCGGCCAATTTTACCCTTCATGCATTTTTACCACCGAACGGTCACCCAACTTCACTCCAAAAATTGAACGTCTTAGGGACTAAATTTGGGGTCTGACCTCTTCAGAACATTAGTAGTCCCATATCGCTAGTTCAATTTGAAACAAAAATCAGATCGTTAGGAGCTCTCAAAGCTCAAGACATCTCCAAATTACCGACCCATGTTAAGAAAAATATCCAACTCAAACTCTTTCAATCGGTTTGCTCACTTTGATCTGATCGGTCTTCCTCAAATAAATATCAAAAACCATATGTTTGGTACGGAGAGATAGCGGGATTTCATTGGAATTCAACGCTTCAACAATCAAATCGATCGGATAACAGACGAAAAAGTTACGGCCAACCTAGTGGAAAGAGGTTGGTCGGCCAAAACTGAACAAATATAGGTAGAGCGGTGCGCCTACGCGAGGCGCTCGGTCGATCGACCATATTGGCAGAGCGGTGAGCCTATGCGAGGTGCTCGGTCGATCGACCATATAGAACAAATAACGATGCGCCTACTGGAGGCACTCGGTCGATCGGGGGTCGGTCGACCATCAGAGGTCGGTCGACCTTTAGAGCTCGCTCGGTCAATCGACCATCAGAGGTCGATCGGCCCTCAAAGGTCGGTCGGTTAGAGCTCGCTCGATCGATCGGCCATCAGAGGTCGATCGGTCGGCTAGCACCTGATCCGACCTTCAAACTTTTAACACTTAAAACTTTTGGCCCCGAACTCCAAATGACAATCTTGGAGAGATAGAAAGATCACAGAACACTTTACAACTTTCATTAAGGACTTAACATCAAATTCAATCTCTAAAAAGGGTCAAAAGTCAACGAGCAAGCATCAAAACTTGTAACTCCATTGTCCATAATTCTCATGCTTTATATCAATGAACAGATAAAACACACTCTACGACTCTCATGAAGACCACATTCACACATTCAACCTAAATCAATCGAGAAAAATTCATCAAAGTTTCAGGTCACAGCATTCATATTACCGTTCACACTACACACATAACTCACTTTCAAAGCAAACTCCAACCCCCCCCCCCCCCCTTCAAGCCACAATTAGACATCACTTCCTCTTTAAGAATTCTATCTAAATTTTCTCACGTTTAATTAAGTCAAACCTCATCTCAATAGTATTACCATATAACAAGTTATGATCAAAAACTTAACTCACATCATACTTCATCCATACCATTTTTAACCCACATAACTTTCAATCCACTCCTTATATGCGCCACAACGAAGTCACAACCTAACCTTGAACATAAGTCCACACGTTTGCAGCAACTACCCTCAACCATCTCCCATTAATAAAAACTCATTTAAAAGCTATGCAAACTTAATCCAATTTAAACCACATCAGTACACAAATTGCCTCAAAGAACCAGTGTTCATTTAAAACATGAAATAAATTTTCAAACGTTCACATAACAATGCATATCATATGGTCACTCATTACAGCTTTGCCAATTATTCATGAATTACAATAAAGCATATCACAATGATGTCATAATTGCACATTGATTGAAATACCATATGATCACATAGGAAACACTTTTATTTCTTTTCCATATAAACATAAGGCATTTTGCTTTTCACTCAATCAAAATGGATCAAATCAAATGCATATGTAACACTTTTCCAATTTATCACGGTGTTGTGACCGAGCGCCTATGCTGTCCCAATATGGGCGCATTAATCATTGAGCCCAAAGCTCTAAATCACTGTAGGCTCGAGACCCAATTTTGTTGAGCTTTTAGCTCTGGCTGCTCTAGTCACAACTGTCATTATCTGATCATGCACTCATGAATGAAGTGCAAATGTAACAATTAAACAGTATATACATCACAATCAAGTAGTTTTCAAATTCCCATATGTGTGTATGCCACAATATGTGTAAACTTGCCAATGCATTTCAGGTTCTAACCCTGAATATGGGGACGGGATGTTACATATATGCTTTTCCCTTGAGTGTTGTATTGGATTCTTTGATAAATTGATATCATTTTTGTTATCACAAAAGATTGGAATTTGATCTTCTTGTATGGAGTAATCTTCCAACTGATACTTAATCCATAATGTCTGTGAACAACAACTTGCAGCTAACATGTATTCAGCTTCTGCAGTAGATAGAACAATTGAACTTTGCCTCTTGCTTGACCAAGAAATAAGATTATGACCAAGAAAGTGACAACCTCCACTTGTACTCTTTCTATCAATTCTATCTCTAGCATAATCAGTATCACAGTAGCCAATTAACCTGAAATCTTTACATTTCTCATACATTAAACAACGATCAGTAGAACCTGCCAAGTATCACACTATTCTTTTAATGCCAATATAATGAGATTCTCTAAGATCTGCTTGAAATCTTGTACATAAACAAACACTAAACAATATATCAAGTCTGCTTGCAGTTAGGTAAAGTAAAGAACCAATAATTCCTCTGAAGAGGGTTTGATCAACCTTCTTACCTGCTTCATCTTTAGATAAGAGGATTGAAGGATGTATAGGAGTTGACATAGGGTTAACCTTCTCCATTTTATATTTGACTAACAGTTCTGTGATATATTTCTGTTGATGAATAAAAATATTTTCTTCGGTTTTCTTAATTTGTAAACCAAGAAAAAATTTCAATTCACCCATCATACTCATTTCAAATTCACTTTTCGTAAGATTTTCAAAACTGGAACACAGCTTCTTAGAAGTTACACCAAAAATAATATCATCTACATATATCTGTACTATAATGAAATCATTTTTGATACACTTCCTAAATAGAGTCTTATCTACTTGTCCTCTAATAAAGTCATTTTCAATAAAAAATGAACTTAGACGATCATACTAAGAATGAGGTGCTTGTTTTAATCCATACAAAGCTTTATAAAGTCTATAGACATAATCTAGTTTATTAGTATCTTCAAAACTAGGAGGTTGCTTTACATAAACCTCTTCATCTATAAAACCATTCAAAGCACTTTTTCACATCCATTTGAAATAGTTTTATATCATGACAAATAGCATATGCAAGCAAAATCCTAATAACTTCTAGTCTAGGTACAGGAGCATAGGTTTCATTATAGTCTATTCCTTCTTGTTGATTATAGCCTTGAGCTACTAATCTAGCTTTGTTATGGTTTACTTTACCTGATTCATTTAGTTTATTCTTGAATACCCATTTGGTTCTTATGACAGACTTATTGGGTAGCCTAAGAATTAAAGAGCAAGCTTTGTTCCTAATAAATTGATTTAATTCCTCTTGCATGGCTAAAATCCAAGCTTCATCTTGAAGAGCTTCATCAATTTTCTTAGGTTTTAATTCAAAAACAAAAGCTTCATTTACCTCTCTTATAAATTTAGACCTAATTCTCACTCCTTCTTAAGTTTCTCCTATAATTAGGTTTTCTGGGTAAGAGGATTTATACTTCTAATCTTTCCTAAAACTAAAGTTTTCAGGAATGTCCTCTACCTTATCAGGTAGATCAACTAGTGGTGACATGTCTAGTTTATCAACTAAGGGAGCAGATAGAGTTTCATCATCAGAATTGTCTCTTCTATTTGAATGAGAATCATCATCAAACTTAATATGCATAGATTTTTCAACAGATTTAGAAACAAGATTATAAACTCTATAAGCTTTAGAAGACATCGAATATCCTAGAAAAATTCCTGAATTGATTTTATAATCAAATTTATCCAATTTTTCTTTTGTATTTAATATAGTGCATTTACAACTGAAAGGATGGAAGTAAGAAATATTTGGCTTTCTTCCTTTCCATAACTCATATGGAGTTTTATTTAAAATAGGTCGCAGAAATACTCTATTTTGAATATAACAAGTTGTGTTCACAACTTCTGCCCAGAAATACTTAGGAAGATTCATTTCACATAGCATAGTCCTTACCATTTTCTGAATCGTCCTGTTCTTTCTTTCTACAACTCCATTTTGTTATGGAGTTCTAGGAGTAAAGAAATTATGAAAAATTCCATTCTCTTCCCAAAATATTTTGAATTTTTCATTTTCAAATTCTCCACCATGATCACTTTTAATTCCAGAAATAAAAATTTCTTTTTCATTTTGTAACTTTTTGGAAAGAACTTTAAAGCACTTAAGAGATTCAACTTTATATGATAAAAGCAATATCCAACAAAATCTAGTGAAGTCATCAACAATTACGAGACCATACTTCTTTCCACCAAGACTTAATATTTTAGTTAGACCAAACAAATCTATATGTAACAACTCTAGAGGTCTAGATGAAGTTACAATATTTTTAGAAGAAAAAGATGTTTTAACTTGTTTTTCTTTCTGACAACTCTCAAAAAAGAAATTTTTGTTAAAACTTATTTTTGGCAATCCTCTTACCAAATCATGTCTAACAAACTTGGAAATATGTTTAAAACTAACATGACCTAGCTTTTTATGCTAAATCAGTTTTTCCTCATCTGTTGATATAAAACATAAAATATTTTGACTTTTTAAATTATCTAAATTAATCTTATAGAGATTGTTTCGTCTCTTGACAGAAAAGAATACAGAACCATCCTTGTTTTTGACTACACAAGAATTTTGATTAAAGGATACTTCAAATCCAGAATCATATAATTGACTTACGTTAATTAGATTATGATTTAATCCTTCAACTAGCAAAACATTATCAATAGACGCAAATGAATCTTTACCAATTTTGTCGATTTCAAGTATTTTGCCCTTCTAGTTGTCTCCAAAAGTTACTAATAATCATTGCTTATTTTGGAGGTCTAGGAACATAAACCTTCTTCCTGTCATGTGTCGTGAGCATTTACTGTCCAAGTAGCATTGGTGCTGACTGCTTTTTCCAAGAAGGGAGATCTGCAGTATATATTATGTCTTTCTTAGGTACCCATATTTTCTTGGGTCCTTTGGGGTTAGATTTACAATAATTCCTCAAATAATAAAAAAATTGCTTCTTTTTCTTTCTGCTAGGAAAAAAATATTATTATGATGAACATTACTATTAGTAAACCCTAAACTACTCTTATCCTTTGGATGTCTATATTTTCCAATCATATCATTCATCATTTTAGTACTTTTAGTAAATGTTGATAAATCTGCTGAAAGACTGTTAATCTGTTGTTTCAGTTGATTAATTTCCTCAGATCTATCTACAGTTACTTTCTTTTTCATACCGTCTACTTGTTTTTTAAGGCAGATGTTTTCTTTCTCTAACGCTTTCGTGTTTTTCAAGCTTTTAACAAATTTCTTTTTCAAAATCCTATATTGCTTTAATATAGCATGCGAATATTTTAACAATTCTAAATATGCCTCTTGAAGATCATTGAGGTTAGAAGTTACCCCATCCTCGCATTCCTTTTCAGCTACCAAGCATATATTTGATTGTTCCGATGCTTCTGAATCGGAGTCAAATTCGATGAGTCCAAATCTTACCACGTTGCCATCATGCTCTTTTTTGTTTTCTTTACTTTGCTTCTGTTTTCTTTTAAACAATGGACAATCAGACTTGTAATTTCCTGGTTTGTTGCACTCGTAGCAGATGGTAGACGTTTTCTTAATCTTGGCTTTGTCTTTGCTATTCTTCTTAAAAGAAAAGTCTTTATTACCTTTCGCTTTCTTTTTCCACATCCTCCGAATCTTTCTTGAAATGAAGGATAATTCATCATCATCTTCATTTGAATCTTGATCAGATTCACTGGCATCATCATTCTTGATTTCTTCAATCTTTAATGCTTTTGAAGATGTGCTTCTATTTTTCTAATTCTTTTGATTCTTCTGATCAGCCTTTAATGCGATAGACTTATCTCTTCTAGGTTTATCTTCTACATCAAGCTCTACTTCATGTATCTTCAGTGAACCAAGTAATTCCTCTAGCTTCAGCTTGCTTAAGTCTTTGGCCTCTTGTATTGCTATAACCTTGGGTCTCCATCTTTTAGGCAGAATTTTGAGAATCTTTCTGATATGATCTTGATTATCGTAGATTCTCCCAAGAGCTTTAAGTTCGTTAATCATTGTTTGAAATCGTCCAAACATCTGATCAATAGTCTCCTCATCTTTCATCGTGAATAACTCATACTGATGAACAAGAATACTGATCTTGGACTCTTTCACTTGGTTTGTGCCTTCATGTATAATGGCTAATGTGTCCCACATCTCCTTTGTGTCATATTCCCTTCTGCTTAGGGCATAACTTAGAAAGAATTTGGCCTTTGAGCTCAACTAAAATCGAGCTTTTTGATCAGTTGATCATTTGTCATGAGAGATGATATTGGCTTCATCTGTTGGTGTATATGGACCAATTTGGATGATATCCCAAAGATCAATTTGTGTGGATTCTATGAAGAGTCGTATCATGTCCTTCTAATAATGATAATCCTCACCATTGAACACAGGAGTCTTGTGACCGAGGTACCTTCAACTATAAAAACATGTAATTCAGCCATAGATCTTTGTCCTCACTTTGTGACAGTGTTACTTAGAAACCTCGCTCTGATACCAATTGAAGTAAATCACTTATTAATATAGAAATCTGATATGATATGTAAACTACACAAGAAGGGGGGTTGAATTGTGTAATCTTTTCGAAAATATTAATCTTTTGAAACTTCTTGAATTTCTTTACAAAAATTCAAATGATTACTAAAACACTTTGCTAAAGTTGATAAATAAAGCAATCGCAATTAATATTATATGCTTCGTCTAACAACAAGAAAATTAAAAGTAAGGGTTAGAGAGTAGACACTGTGATTTTATACTAGTTCACCACAAACCTTAGGCTACGTCCATTCCCCAGAGTTAGTCTGAGATTTCACTATACTCTTCAACTTTACAAGAATTCTTTCTACAATTGCAGAGCCTTTTCAGATCTCTTTCACAAAATAGTCTTTATCAATCGTATTAGCCTCTCCAGGTTCTAGCCTTCCTTTCTCTATCTAAGAAAAGTATTTTTGAGCTTTAGGTTACAGATGTATTCACTCATTTCTTTCGCACTTCAAATATAGAATATTTGCTAATGTAAAATCATTCGTTATCTTAGTCTTCGATTAGAACTAGTATTTATAGCCTAAATCTCTAACTGTCTTCTTGAAAACTACTTTTTGAATCTTCTAGAAACGGTTATTAGTTGAGTCCTGTAACTAACTCCAACTAACTAACTATTTGACGTTCTTGAATATCTTTTTTTTGTATCATCTGGAATAATGATTCTTTTGTTATTATGTTTCATCTGTTATTCCGCTTCGTCTATTATATCGCTTTGTCTATTGTTGTGCTTCGTCTATTGTTGTGCTTTGTCTGGTGTCACACTTTCGTCTGGTTTTGTGCTTTCGTCTGGTGTTACGCTTTCGTATTGTGTTGCGCTTTTCTTCTAGTGTTGCGCTTTCATCTGGTGTAGCACTTTTGTCTTGTGTCACACTTTCGTCTCCTGTTGTGCTTCCGTCTAGTGTTACACTTTCGTCTTGTGTAGCGCTTCGTCTGGTATAGTGCTTCGTCTTATATTGCGCTTTTGTCTTGTGTAGCGCTTCATCTGGCATTGACCGCACACCTTCTGAGATAACTAAATGTTACTTTTTTCTGTTCACTTAACAAACTTATCAAAACAGTTCATATATTTCTAATAATATTATTATTTGATTGTCATTAAGATTAATAGAAGTGAAGTCCTCTTGATTTAACAAGACCCGCAAATGATCATAGGAAACATCCTTTCCTAACCACACCTTTTCTGGAATTTCATACTGGAGAGGAACACATTTTGAACGATTTAATGCATACATAGCTACAAGTAAAGCTTCACCTCAAAATGTCTTAGGCAACTTTGAATGTCAAAGTAGACATCTGACTCTTTCCATAAAAGTCCTGTTCATCCTCTCAACTGCGCCATCCAATTATGGTGTTTTTGGTGGTGTCAGTTGATTTCGAATACCATGCTCTTTACAATAAGCATCAAATAATCCGATGTACTCTTCGTCATTGTCTGTCCGAAGGCACTTCAGCTTCTTCTCAGTTTGTCTCTCAACTGAGGTGTAAAATTGTTTGAACACATGTAGCACTTAATCTTTAGTCTTCAAAGTATAGGCCCAAGTTTTCTTGAAATTATCATCAATAAAAGTCACAAAGTACTATACATTACTAAGTGACTTTGGCAGTGGTCCACACAAATATGAGTGAATCAGATCTAGAACATTCTTCATTCTGGATAGAGAACTTTGGAAAGAAACTCTGTTTTGTTTCCCTATTAGACAATCTACACATTTCTTCATATATATCTGATTTAGACCAGATAGCTTATTCCTTTTTGCAGGCTGAGTCATCCCTTTTCTCACCAATGTGATCTAGTCTTTTATGCCACAAATCAACTGTATTATTGTTCTCCACTATATTGACAACATCACTAGAGAGCTTTGCCTGCATCATATACAATCTTGAGTACTTCTGACCTCTGACCACTACTAAGGAGCCCTTAGTAAGCTTCCATTTTCTGTTTCCAAAAGTATTTCGAAAACCTTCATCATCTAGCATGTTCATAGAAATCAAATTCAGATGCATATCAGGAATGTACCTAACATTTTTCAACAACAGTCTTGAACCATTCGTTGTTTCTAAAGAAACATCCCCTTTGCCAATAACATTTGATAGATTTCCATTTTCCATCTTAACAATGCCATAATTTCCAGGTATGTAAGATGAGAAAAATTATCTATGAGATGTAACATGAACAATAGTCTACTGTCAACTATCCAACTTGTTTCTTGCGACACCAGACTGACTATCTCTGTATCAATAACAAGGTTGAATACATCAACAATGTTACTTTGTTCATTATCACTGCTTTCGTCTTTCTTCACATCTTTGCCTTTTTCCTTCTTCAACTTTCGGCAAAATTTTATGATGTGACCCTTCTTCTTGCAGTAATGGCATTTCACATTTGTATATATGTTTGACTTTCCTCTACTCTTATCTCTGGACTTTGGACCTCTGGATCGACTCCTTCCTTTATTTTCTGTAAGAAGCACATCTGAATGTGACGAAGAGGCTGCATGCTGTGATTTACGTCTCATCTCTTCATTTAGTATAATGCTTTTAACAGACTCCATATTTAATACGACATTTGGTCCAATATTTGTCAAAGATACCTTTAAAGTCTCCAAAGATTCTGCTAATAAATCTAGTACCATTAGAGCAATCACCTCGTTGTCAAACTTTATGCCCATCTTTGATTACTGATTAACCATTCCTTCCATATTGTTTAAATGATTAGCTACAGAAGTGCCCTCCTAGTATTTTACCTACATCAATTTTGTCAGATAAAACAACTTGTTGTTGCCAGTCTTTGAAGCATACAACTGTTCCAACTTATTCCACAACGTTCTTGCATGAGTCTAGTTACAAATGTGATTGTATACATTATCATCGACAAACTGTCGAATATAACCACACGCTCATTCATGCTCAAACTCCCAATCGTTGTTGGACATCTCCTCTGATTTAGTTGTCGAAAATACCAGCAAATGCATCTTTGTAATCATCAAGAGATCCTTCATCTTGGTTCGCAATATACGGTAGTTAATAGCATTTAAATTGATCATTTTGCTCCAGGACGTCAAAATTTTGGTAGAAAAAATATCTTCTAAATTTTCACCACAGAATCGGAATAGTGTCGTCTGACCCTACTGGAATGGGACTGCAGGACCTGGTAAATAGTAACTTGTGAATAGTACTCACCGGAATAGTATCGTCAAACCCCACTGGATTAATGTCGCGGGACCTGGTAAATAGTAACTTATGAATAGTATCGCAAATAGTATCGCGGGTCCTAGTTATTATTGCTGCCGTCACCTTGTAAATTTATTAAAACAACTTTGGGGAACTATTCATCACCTTTGCCGTTTTACATCAACTTTTCGAACGGATCATGCTAAAAATTTTGTTGTAATTTTGTCTTTCTAGTGACGTGCTTCTTTTCAAAAAATACCTTCAATGAAAACACAGCTTTGATATCACTTGTTGGATGCAGCGGGTGTATTTTGTGAAAAAAAAGAAAAGAAAAAAATAAGCAAAATGGATACAAAATTTTTAACGTGATTTATCCTTAACTTTGGGCTACGTCCACAGACAAAACTTAAAATAATTCTTCCACTATTACAAATAGTAGTTATACAAAGATACAACCAAAATAGTGACTCACAAGGTGTTTTCTAACCTAAAAATACTAACCTCACTATTTTGTCACTCACCAACCCTTTAGGAATATATTTCCTAATTGCAAAGCAAAACAATGCTCTAGTTTTCCTCTCTATGTTTTGTTGTAATTTTTTCTGAAACAGGTAGTGCCTTATATAGGCACTCCATCGCGTGAGGCAGCTGTCTTCTTACATTTTTTTCATTTCGGTGTCTCAATTTTTGATCAAATATGGCGTCTCTCCATATAAAGAGGGACCCATTTACAACACATTGTCCATCACTTTTAACCGTCTTGCAGATAAGGTTGCCAATACCCCAAAAGAAAGACCAAAATAAAAAGATCTCTAACTGATTTCTTCAAAGAGAAACTTTCTTCTTTGAGCCCTAAAATAATTTTTTTTAATCCTACTACACTATTATACTAGTCATACACGTTGCACTATTATAGTAGTCATACCCAACACTATTGTATCAGCTATAAACTTAGCCCTACTACAATACTATACTAGCCATAAATATGGCCTTATTATTATGGGTGACCATTCGGATAATTCGGGCTCAATTTTTACTGTTCGAACCCGGTCTAAATTACCCGAAATTTTTTTCCCTTACCCAACCCGAACTTGAACTTTCAATTACCCGAACTTACCTGGCCCGATTTACCTGAATTACCTATTTATCCGACCCGATTTACCCGAATTATTCCTGTCCGATCTATCCGAATTATCCTAATTATCCTATTTCATAATTCTTTTAAACCTAATTCGGGTAATCGGGCCAGCCCGAATTTTTTCGGAGTTATCCGGCCCGGCTCGAAAATAATTCGGGTAATACCCGGACCTGCCCGAATTACCCGAAATTTAGTATTTGCTTACCCGAATTAATTCGGACCGGGCCATGTAATCGGGTCGATCTGAATAATGCTCGTCCCTACTTATTATATACTACTGTATACAAAATCTCACAATGTAGACTATCAACACTTAACTATTGATTACCGATATCACCAATTTTATTACTAAAACTCTTGACAACAAGAACAACCTTTTTTTACGAAATCAATTCAAATTCATACTATTTATCTGTGACTTCATCAAGTATATTGACGTAGTCATCACTCTATTGTACAAGCATTATGAATCAAATGATACACTTTGCCTCTTTAAGCAGAATTTTTGGAATGACAAGTCACAAGCTCAATGTTCTTTTGGGGCTAAAAACATCACTTCTTTTCAATTTTAATTACATTAGATAACTAATATTATTGATATTAGGATAAGATTATCTAATATAATTATCAGTATTATATTAAAACGTCGCAGACTGTAGCTTTCTACACGATATTTTTAAAACGTCGCAGAATGTTTTACAAAACATCGCAAATAGAGTTATTCTCTTTTAATTATTAAATTTTTATTTTTGAAAATAATTTAAATTTAATAATTTTAGACAACAATTTTATTTCTTATTTGTTTAATAACTATTTAATATTATTTAATTTTATTTATTTAATAATCCTTCAATTTTTAGTATATCATTAATTTTAAACATTCCATTTATTTTTGCAATTTAATAATTACTTTTAAAATACAAATTTTTATATTTTAGTGTTATTGTTATTTTTTTAATAGAACAAAGGAAAAGGGTAAAAATAAATAAATAAATTTTAAAAACAAGTAGTAGAATATTTACTTTTTTTAGAAAAATAGGAGAACAAAATTTTATACAAATTTTAAATTGTAAGAACAAAATGCAAATGATTTCCAAGCAAATATATATATCCATGGTTGTTAAATCCTCATTAAAAAAAAAATCATCAGCATCAAAGCCCAGTTCATCTTCACCAATTAAAGGCTTGAATACATCATATAATGCATTCCACAACATTGGATCTTTGTGGAGGGGGTCGCTGATATTTCCAAATGTATGATCCTAGCCTCATAGTATGCTGGAAGACAACACAAGAGTCCATCCATTAAAGGGGTCAAAATGCTACCCACTCCATGATGAAAGTCAATGAACATAATGGCAAAATATACGTAGATCAAAAACTGCTTCTAGAGACCAGTTTGACTCTTGAATAAATCAACATTGCAACAAACTGACAATAGATTCAGTTCAGAGATCTCTATGTTCATTCCTAAAACCCTACAAGAAAGGTACCTGGAGAATATGAGGTTTTAGCACACCAGACAGACAGAATTGTTGTAAAGAACCCAATGGTGTGATTGGAATAAAATCAAATATTTAGATTTCCCTTGGTCCCAAGGAGACTAATAACTTCATTTGTCCAGTTCCAATGTGCTAGCACAGGTTTGACAGTTTATGATGTTAGAAGCCAAAGGTAAAAAAGATAAGTGGTACTAAACAGACACAAAAGCGAAATACACTATATTTAACATATAAATAGTATCTAAGCCTACAATTTATATAGATTCTCTAAAAGAACATGCAATTAAGAACCCTAGCTGAGTTTAGGCATGGTCCAATAGAATTCAAAAGAAAGAAAGTAGCTGCTACAAATAGAAATTGGCTATAAAATTTAAAAGCAAGCATAAACCAAGATACCCAGGGGCAAGTTGATGAATAATGACTATCTTTATAAGTTGCTTCAACTTCTATAAATATGAAGTCAAACACTAAAACTACAAGCCAGGCAGCCTTTTTGGACAAAGAAGAGTACAAATTACAAAGAAAATTGTAGCAGGATAAGTTTGAGCTGATGATACCTTGTAAAAACAACTCATCCCAAATGGGCAGTTCCCATTGCCAGAATTGAAGTGCTTGCAATCAATCGAGCTGCAACAATTGAAAAACAATCCAGTTAGTTTTACCATGATAAGAAACATATTTTAGGAAATGGCCACAGTAATCAAAGTCTCACGTCAATCATTAAAATGGTGAATTACCAACATTATACTGATGTCATTCAACAATAATTTTCTTTATATATATCAATAATTAAATAATCACATCTTCCTACATAGCACACATCTTGCTTTGTAGTTATCAATGATTCCCTATTTTTCTTCTTTAGAGGAGTACCAAACGACACTTGGAACAACAAAGTATGACATCTTGCGACATAATGGATAGACCTTGACTGTATAACTAACATCCATACTAGAAGATGGGGAACTACTACGCCAATTTTGAATACAAGATATGCAGAATGGATGATTGCATTCTGAAAGCAACCCAAAATTACGTTCAGCAGGTGAAGTCTTCGAGAGTACAGGATCTAGGCATACGTTGCACTCTATTTCTTCACTATGCTTCAATGGCCCAATGTTCTTTTGCTTCTTTTCACACATTTTGAGATGCTCTTCGCTTTCCTCAGGTCTGAAAGGATGCAAGCAGTGTTTTCAACAATATGGGCAAATGTTACCATGAACATGAGGACAATTTTCTCCACGAGGGCAAGTGCCAACAGCAGCAAGTGAACAGAGAGTACGATCTTCTGGCTTATCATTCTTGGGCTCTATAACATCATAATCTTCTAATAGATCATTATTTCCACATTTCAAATTCCATGTTGGCTTTGCATGAGGAACAAAACGCCCATTTGAATCATGAAACTCTGAACCATTCAACCCTGTCTTTGAACAATGAGCTAGAGGACCACAATTTGATCTTGTGGATAAAGATGATGCAAAAGTATCCGACTGGAGGGGTTGACATGCTCGTACCTATATTGACTACCATAAATGCAAATTCCTTTTTAGTAGTAGGTGCAAATGTGGTGACGAACAGAGAATAAACAAGTGTACTAAAATCCTGACATTGCTGAATAGTAAGGAAAACAGACATAAAACCAAAGCAGAACTAACATTTATTACATTATTGGGGGATCTTTGTAACATCTCATTACTCCGTTCAGGTTAAAATACTAAATATTAGACAGATTACGAATGCATTTCATATTCATGCATTATATTATATATACATACACGTGAATTTTGTATTTTTGCACATAAAAATAATTGTACATACATTCATTGATAATTCCGAGTTTAATTGAATTGTGATGAGATATTATTGAGAATTGTGAGATTGTTGAATTGAAATCTTATTTGGAGAGAGTATTTGTTAAATTAGACTTTTGGAGAATTTTTGAAATAATTTATGAAAAGGTTGAATATTATTAGACTAGGAAAAATGTCATTCAGCGAGTAAATTGATGGAAGGAAATAGAAATGAAAAACTAATGATGTTGGAGAATTGTTAACAAAATGATTTTAGATATTATTAAGAAAATGACTTTGAAATTTTGGAGATGGTTGAACTAGCTTAATAAGAGAAACTAGTTTGAAGCATTAGGAATTGGACCAATGGATAAGTAACATGTGTCACTTGTCTTGTTTAAGTTGTACTATACAATTCTATTTGAAAGACCCAATTATTGTGTGGATTTTATCTCTTCTTCGAGATTGTTCTTTATCTTCTAGAAGCTTCATTCTTTCAGAAAATCTCTCACCCTCGCAAAGATTGTTTTGCTCTTACTTTTCACTCATCATCTCTTTTTATTATGTTCTTCACCATAACTGAAATACCTAACCCTACAACTCTTGACTGCTGATGATCGGGTATTATTGGAAAGCTAAGGTTTACGTGATCTTGATGGTTTTGGAGCTTTAGACAAGTAAGCATTTTAATGGTATTTCATTATTGTAATAGATGAAACATGCATCATGTTGTTATATGTTGAAGTTATAAGATGAAAATGTACATGTTCTGAAAACGTGAGTGAAAAACCAGAGTACACAACACGTGTTGATTTTTTAGACTTGATGATAAAAATGTTATGAGATGGTGTTAAAATGATTTTTGGAGTTGAAAGATCTTAGAAAACATGTATAACTAAGTGTAGAAACTTTTTGAAGAAAACAGAAATGAGGACTCTGTTTTCACTATGTATATATATATATATATATATATATATATATATGCATATACGTAAGTTTTGAGCATTTTAGAGATAAACAAAAGAATCAGTTTAGAGTGGAAGAATAGTTGTAAGATGATGTTCTAAGATGAGAATGAATGATTTAAAATAAAAGTTTGAGGAAGAAGCGAAGAAAATGCAGAAGTTGAAAATAGAGAAAATGTGAAGATAATATGCGTGAGTGTGATTTTCTGTTTCTAATGATTATGAAAAATAATAGATTTTGATTTGGATGTGATAATTTGAGTTGAAATGAAATAGGAATCAATAGGAAATATTTTGTAAATAAGCTAGAAGTGATAGAGTAAGCAAAAGAGATTAATTAAGATGAAAATGATGTTGAAGTGTGCTGGACATGTACAGATGCAGTGTTTCCACTAAACATGCATCTGTATTTTTTTCTATATCCTGGCCTATAAACATCCAAATGGGATGATTTTAAGTTCATATTAAACTAAAGACGTATGGCTATATTTTTCATGAAGGAATCAAAATTGAATTCTCCCTCTAAAAGTCTAAAAATTTAGCTTGCAGTTGAGTTTATGGATTCTGTTGTGGTTTGGAATGGTGTGTAGTGTTTTTGGCCTAACTTGTAGAATATTGAACCAAATTGCATGAAATTAGTTTCATTAGAAACTTAATACATAAAGAAAGAATTTTGTGGAAGAGTGTTTTGCCTAAATCTTTCAGTTTCCTTGTCAAAATTTCCATGAAAGATTAACCCAAAGGTTTGTTTTGAGAAGAAGAGACTCTGCAGTGCATCAATTTGGAGAAGAAAAGAAGCACGATCATGACATTTTGAAGAAGTATGGAAAAGCACGATCGTGCACAAGCATGATCATGACTTTTCTGAAACAATTTGAATCATAAGCACGATCATGACATTGAATGCTTACCAAAGTGGACTGATGTGAACACCCTTCACTCTTTTGGCTATATCTCCTTCGTCCAACCTCCAAATGACATGAGACTTGAACCATTGGACTCGTAACACATTGTTCTATTCCACCAAAAATCTTACCATTTGACTTCATTTGGTGCAGATTGATTGATAAAGTTGGGACGGAATTGATGAGGAGTTCTGGAAAATGATATTGGAGTAATTTCACTGAATATGCTTTGGTATTTTAGGCATAACTTGTTATGTAGTCTTTTAAATGAGATGGTTTTAGATTTGTATTAAACTAGATACATAGACTACAACTTTTCTGAAGTATTCGAGATTTAATTTTGTCTCTAGGAATCCAAATTTTTGAATTAAAGTGGATTATAGGGTACTATTTAAGCTTATGAATAGTTGGAATTATTTTGAATATAACTTTTGGTTTACTGAACCAAATTGAATGATTGTGGTGTCATTAGAAACTTAAGACAATGGAGAACACTTTTTTAGTAGAAAGTGTCATCAAATTACTTCATTCACCTGATTAGAATGATCATGAAAAATTAACCTAAAAATTTGAATTTTTGGAGGTGATATAGGACTGAAATGAGAGATTGGATAATTGTTTGGTCTTATAATCCTATAATAACATTAATGAGTGAATTATTGGTATTAAAGTACCAAGAAATGTGTATAATGGAGATAAAGTGGTTCATATGATTAAATTTGTGATTCAAGAAGAGGAGTAAAGTGTATCTAGTAAAAGCGAATGACAAATGGGTTTTATGAAAGCAAATGATGCTAAAAATGAGAATGTGATAACATGTGAAATTTGATAATATACCCAAGATTTTCATGAACATGCATTGTACATATTCCATATACACATATGTTGTAACACCCAAATATCCCCTGGGAGGATACATGGATGCCACCCAAGACAGGACAAACAAATCAAAACGTTTCACACATGCATTTTTAAAAACTAAACGTAACACACATATAATACATCTCATAATTTCAGAAACAAATCCAAAGAATATTTACAGGCCCAAACAAACCAAACAAAATATATTTTTGTTTTACGTGACACAAAACTCAGACTCTTTTGGCCAATACAGATGACTTGTCCCAGTCCTTAATCTCTTCGCTCTGAACCTACACGGGGCAAATCCACCATTCTAAGCTTATAGCTTAGTGAGTAATAACTAATCTATATTAACAGATTTCAGTAAACAAAAAGAATGCATTTCAGAACATATTTTTATACTAAACAGAACGACAGAACACAGGAGATCCTTCAAAATCAGAATATAATTTAGTTTATGTCAGAATCAAACAGATATCAGAATACAAAACAAATCAAACTTATAACTCCATGAACAGAAGTGGGTAACGGGACTTATACAGGAGATACCATAATTAGTATCAGCAGGAGAGACATATGTCTCGATATTAGGAGACACCAAAGTGTCAAATAACAGGAGCAGCTGCAAACCCTTCTAGGCATGCCTATTTACCCACAACTAGGACTTAACAGTTTTAAAACAGAACGAGGTCATTTCAGACATTTCATGTGCAGGCAAATAGCACTCACAAAATTTATCATAAAACAAATTACTTACCTGAAGTATTTACTGAAATTTTGTACCTATATTACGTACTGAAATTACTGACCTATATTACTTACCTAAATCGCCTTACTGTTTAATGCCTTGAAGTCCCGGCAATATTTGGCAATGGTCGATCCTCTAATAATAGGGGACATAAATACAAATTACTATCGTGAATAATTAAAAAAAATTCACTGATGTGATGTATGATGCATGTTCATGACAAATTTCGGGACCAAACTCTAAATTCTTAACTTAAATTATTAAATCCTTGATTGTTAATTAAATCTGAAAATTTACAAATTTCACATAAAGAGGTAGAAAATTTTCTTACGAATCCAACGCTTCGAGAATCAGGTCATTCGGAGGTCGGATGACAAAGATATGGTCAAAAGAGTGAAGTTTATCACACACAAGTCGACTTATACTTATACAAGTCGACTTACATAACACGACAAGTCGACTTATGCTTACACAAGTCAACTTATGCTTACACAAGTCGACTTATCCATTAAAACACACACAAGTCCACTCATACTTACACAAGTCGACTTATACTTACACAAGTCGACTTATATAACACCACAAGTCGACTTACACTTGCATAACTCGACTTATTGAAGAGCGGAGATGACATTTTCATGCAACAAGTCGACTTATACACCACAACAAGTCGACTTATATCACTGTTCATCGTCTTCTTCACCAAACCAGACGTAACAACAAAGTTTTCTTCCATTTTTCTTTAACTTCATCACTTTAAAACTAACCTATTTAGCATTTCTAACCTATCAGAATCATCAGAAACAACTTATACTCCAAAGATCACAAAACTTAACATTCCAACTTTCTCTCTCTCTCTCTACGGTAAACTTTCAAATTCCTTATTATTACACTTTCTTTCATTTTCTTTATTTATTCTTACACTTCATGTACCTCATCCCAATATCAAAACCTCACCAACCAATTCAGAAATTAATTTTCAACTTCAAACATCATTTACAAACACATATTCACTTTCTCACACTCATCAGATATTTTCAATATATATATTTATATATAAAACAGTATGATGAATTCATCGTGTTCTTGTTTTTCTAACATAAACAAAACATACAGATATGTATATATAGAACAAGTCTTCAAAGCCATGCATGAACATATATATATTTACATTATAAACACAAGGAGTTACTTATCGACTAAGCTACGAAAACAATGACTAAGCTACTAAAACCACGATGGACAAAAGCAGAACTCCTTTCGATCAGATAATGTCTTTCACCGATTAAAAACAATAGAAGAGGAAACTACTGGGCATCTTGCATCTGAACAACGTGTATAGTACGTGTCCCTTTCACGAGAAGGCTTAGTCTATATGTATAGATATAACGGCCAAATGTCAATTGTTAATAAGTCTCTTCGTTTACATTAGTAGTATTTTATTAATAAAATATTCTTTTAAACAAAATACATTGTTTTGAATTCTTATAACAAACAAATACCCAAACTTTCCATAAAACTTCCAAAAATTACCAAAATTCCGTTATAAAATAATGACTCGTAGAATAAATTTTCAACTCAAAATTAATTCACCATCAATTTCTAAAAATATTTGAAGTATACAAAAATTACTAAAATTATATTACTACGGTCCGGATTAATTCAAAGTTTCATTAAACCAATTTACCCGAAAAATTCCATGAATGCATGCCAAAATACTTATGCACAATTTAAGCAAATAACAAACATAATTCGTACTAAATTACTTTAATATTCTAACCCCTAATTGGGGGCGTTACAACTCTTCCCTCCTTAAGAAATTTCGTCCTCGAAATTCATACCTGATTCGAATAATTGCGGATACTGAGCCTTTATGATTTCCTCTGGTTCCCAAGTTGCTTCCTCAATTCCATGATGTTGCCAGAGGACTTTTACTAATGGTACTGACTTGTTTCGGAGTTGTTTCACTTCTTTAGCTAGTATGAAAATTGGCCCTTCTTCATACGACAAATCCTGTTGTACCTGTATCTCTTGCACCGGAATCTTATGTGAGGCGTCAGATCGGTATCTCCTCAACATAGAAACATGAAACACATCATGTAGTCTGGCCAATTCTCCAGGAAGGGCTACCTGATAAGCTACGGGTCCAACCCTCTTCAGAATTTCATAAGGCCCAATGAATCGCGGACTGAGCTTACCCTTCTTCCCAAACCGAAGTATGTGTTTCCGTGGTGACACTTTTAGAAACACCTTATCACCCACTTGAAACTCAATATCCTTCCTTTTAAATCAAGATAAGACTTACGCTTATCATCGGCGACTTTCAATCTTTGTCGAATAATCAATCTTTTCTTCCGTATCTTTCACAATTTCTGGCCCGATCATCTTGTTTTCACTCAACTCCGTCCAACATACCGGAGTTCTACACTTCCTACCATACAACGCTTCATAAGGTGCCATGCCAATGCTCGTCTGATAACTGTTGTTATAAGCAAACTCCATCAAAGTCAGATAATTATCCCAACTCCGGAAAACTCTAACACACAACCCTCAACATATCTTCCAAAATCAGATAACTTCTCGACATTGTCCATCATGCAGGGGATGAAAAGCAGTACTAAACTTAAGTTGAGTACCCAATGCTTCCTGTAAACTTTTCCAGAATCTCGAAGTAATGGTACTCCATGCAGTCTTACAATCTCATTCACATACAAATCTGCAAGCCTATCCAATGAATAGTCAGGACGAACAGGTAGAAAATGAGCAGATTTGGTGAACTTATTCACAATAACCCATACCGCATCATGTTTCCTTTGAGTAAAAGGAAGTCCAGTAACAAAGTCCATGGTAATATTATCCCATTTTCATTGAGGAATAGGAATATGATTTAACAAACCAGATGGAACTTGGTGTTCAGCCTTAACCTGCTGGCATGTCAGACATTTTGCTACATAATCCACCACGTCCCGTTTCATACCTGCCCACCAATAATACTGCTTCAGATCCTGATACATCTTGTTTCCACCGGATGCATAGTAAATCTTGTATTATGAGCCTCAAACAATAACTTCTTTTCAATTCATCATTCACCGCACACACAACCGATCCTTATAATACAATTCACCACCACCGCATGCAGAAAAATCGATCATTTACCTTCCTGAGTAGCCATGATAAGTTGTTGTAACTTATCATCAGTTCTTTGAGCGTCACAAATCTCCTGTCTTAACATAGGCTTTGCTCTCAATTGAGCCATTAAAGCTCCATCAGATCCCAATTTCCATCGATGCGCTTCAAAGGACAATCTTTGAGATGGTCTTTCGACTCAAGACATCAGCTAGAACATTAGCCTTACCCGGATGGTAGTCCACAATACAATCATAGTCTTTAAATAATTCCAACCAACTTCGTTGTCTCAAATTGAGTTCCTTATGTGTAAGCAGATACTTCAGACTCTTATGATCTATGAAAATTCTACACCTTTCACCATACAGATAGTGTCGCCAAATTTTTAAGGCAAACACTACTGCTGCAAGTTCCAGATCATGTGTAGGGTAATTACATTCATGAGTCTTTAGTTGCTAGAAGCATAAGCAACTACCTTTCCTTCCCGCATCAATACACAACCTAAACCAATTCCAGATGCATCAAGATACATAACATACTCCTTACCGGTAGTAGGTTGAACTAATCTGAGCTTGATAAGCATATTTTTCAACCGATCAAAACTACTCTGACATCTATCAGACCATTCATACTTCACTCCCTTCCGTAATAGTTTAGTTAAAGGGGATGCTATCACTGAAAACCCCTTAACAAACCGACGGTAATAACCAGCCAGGCCAGAAAACTTCTTACTTCTGTCACATTCCGTAATGACTTCCAATTAACAATCGCCTCTTTCTTACTAGGATCAACTCTAATTCCTTCAGTAGAGACTACATGCCCTAAAAATGATATCTCCTGAAGCCAGAAATCACATTTACTCAACTTAGCATATAACTGTTTTTCCCGCAGGGTCTGCAAGACAATTCGGAGATGTTCACTATGATCCTGTTCAGTCCTAGAGTAGACCAGTATATCATCAATAAACACCACAACAAACTGATCCAAATACAGCTTGAATACTCTATTCATCAAATCCATGAATGTTACAGGAGCATTAGTTAACCCGAATGGCATTACTAGGAACTCATAATGTCCATAACTGGTCCTAAATGCAGTCTTCGGCACATCCACATCCTTGACCCGAAGCTGATAATATCCTGATCTCAAATCTATCTTCGAAAATACTCCTGCATCTTTTAACTGATCAAATAGATCGTCAATCCGTGGCAGTGGATACCTATTCTTCACTGTGACTCTATTTAACTGCCTGTAGTCAATGCACATTCTCAGTGTACCATCCTTCTTCTTCACAAATAACACCGGTGCACCCCACGATGATACACTTGGTCTAATAAACCCCTTATCCAGAAGTTCTTGTAACTACAACTTCAACTCCTTTAACTCAGTAGGAGCCATTCTATATGGTGCTCTGGATATAGGAGCGGTACCAGGCACAACTTCAATAGATAACTCCACTTCTCTTTCTGGAGGGAGTCCAGGCAATTCCTCAAGAAAAACATCTGGAAACTCATTCACTACAGGAATCTCAAGCAGTTTCTCCTTAGCTCCATCCTTCTGGGAATCAAGTACAAAATCTAGATAAGCTTCACACCCCTTCCTGAGAAGCTTTTGAGCTTGCATAGCAGATACTACATTAGTTAAAGCACTTGTGCAACCACCATGAAATACAATCTCAGACTGGTCGGGCCTCTTTAAGAAAACTGTCTTCGCCTTACAGTTGATTACTGCCTGATGTTTAGACAGCCAATCCATACCCAGAATCAAATCGAATTCGTGAAACGGCAACTTAATCAGATCCGCTGCATACTCACTTTCTTGAATCTTAACAGGACAATTCCTAACCACCTGATTCACCAACACACTACTACCCAGAGGACTAGTTACATGCATGTCATATTCTATCTGATCTATAAGCATCTCCTTAACAAACATTTCTTGACCGAGATATATGAATGTGAAGATCCGGGATCAATTAATGCATACAATTGAGTAACCAAAGAGAGAAACCATACCAAAGAATGACATCGGTGCATCCCGATCCTCACGAGCTTTCGGTCATAAGCCCGAGTGAAGGTAAGCACACTGGTCGATTCACGCTTCGAGTGCGAGCTCGGATTAGCCCTCGCTCGATTATATCGCCTCGGCCTCTTCCTTGACCTCTGTTCCCAATCAAGCATGCGAAACCTCTCCACTAGCTTGTGCCATCCTGCATCGCGGAGGGCAATTTGCAATCATATGCTCCATCGCCACAACGAAAATATGCACATGTAGCTCTCCACAGACACCCCAATGGTGAATAGAAGCGGTGTGGGCACTCCGAGCACCGAACCTCGACCCCGGAGGAACCCCTACTAGAAGCGATCGATGTAGGAAAGTTTTGTTGCCTTCCCTCATCACGGATCTCGAGCAACTCTCGGTGCGAGAGGAAGTACCTTCCCACTTCGTTTCCCAGACCCACCTCCTCTATTAAAGCCTCCTCTCGACTTCTTTCTTTCTGATCGTCTCTTGTCTTTCTACTTTTATTGCGGCTGCACTAACCGATGGTAAGTAACTTGTTGTAACATAGAAAACGCTGCCAGATGCTCCTTGATCGAATCATGCAATCCCTCCTCAAATTGATGACATCGGAACTCTTCAATCAACACAGATTCAGGGGCATACTTACTGAGCCGATTAAACTCCCGATCATACTCAGCAACAGACAAACTCCTCTGCTTTAGATTCAAAAACTGCTTCCACCTATCCTTTCTGTAAGCTTCCGTCACATATTTAGTTTTAAATTCTTAGGCAAAGAATTCCCACGTCAGAGGCACCGGTAGTTGAGGACTCCTAAGGACAAACTTCCACCATTCATAAGCTGCTCCCTGTAGAAGGGAAACAGCACAGTGAACCATCTACTCTGCTGGACAACTAATCTCGTCCAGTACCCTCTTCACCTTCTCAATCCAGAACTCAGCCCCTTCAGATTCCTCCAGAGAAGTCCCAGAAAATTCTTCAGCCCCATACTTCCTCAACTGATCAATCGAAGCTTTAGGTGTTGTCATCCGATGCAGCAAAGTCATCATATCCTGGGACAGCTTAATCAAAGCTTCTCCTTGAGCTGGAGGAGTAGGTGGAACCTCAGCTTCCCCTTAATTGACCCTAACGATCCGGTATTTGAGCGAGTTTGCTCGGCCGATTACTCTCAGCAACTTCGTCAACAAATTCGTGAGATCCTTCCATCGTAATTTCTAAAGACAAAACATGGGACATCGCATTAGGCCAAAACACAACTTAGACACTCAACAGAAAACAATAGACAAGCCGTGGTTAAACCAGAACTGCCTAAACTTGCTCTGATACCAAAAGATGTAACACCCAAATACCCCCTGGGAGGATACATGGATGCCACCCAAGACAGGACAAACAAATCAAAACGTTTCACACATGAATTTTTAAAAACTAAACGTAACACACATATAATACATCTCATAATTTCAAAAACAAATCCAAAGAATATTTACAGGCCCAAACAAACCAAACAAAATACATTTTTGTTTTGCGTGACACAAAACTCAGACTCTTTTGGCCACTGCAGATGACTTGTCCCACTCCTTAATCTCTTCGCTCTGAACCTACACGGGACAAATCCACCGTGCTAAGCATATAGCTTAGTGAGTAATAACTAATCTATATTAACATATTTTAGTAAACAGAAAGAATGCATTTCAGAACAGATTTTTATACTAAATGCAATCGAGAACACGGAGATCCTTCATAATCAGAATATAATTTAGTTTATGTCAGAATCAAATAGATATCAGAATACAAAACAAATCAAACTTATAACTCCATGAACAGAAGTGGGTAACAGGACTTATACAGAGATACCATAATTAGTATCGGCGGGAGAGACATATGTCTCGATATCGAGACACCAAAGTGTCAATAACGAGAGCGATTCAGGCACCACTTATAGGCATGCCTATTTACCCACAACTAGGACTTAACGGCTTTAAAAGCGTAGCGAGGTCATTTCGACATTTCATGTGCAGGAAAACAGCACTCACAAAATTTATCATAAAACAAATTACTAACCTCAAGTATTTATCAAATTTTCTACCTATATTACGTCTCAAATTATCGACCAGACACTTACCTAAATCGCCTTCATCGCTTATTGCCTTGAAGTCCCGGCAATATTTGGCAATGGTTGATCCTCTAATAATAGGAGACATAAATACAAATTACTATCGTGAATAATTAAAAAAAATTCACTGATGTGATGTATGATGCATGTTCATGACAAATTTCGGGACCAAACCCTAAATTCTTAACTTAAATTATTAAATCCTTGATTGTTAATTAAATCTGAAAATTTACAAATTTCATATAAAGAGGTAGAAAATTTTCTTACGAATCCAACGCTTCAAGAATCAGGTCATTTGGAGGTCGGATGACAAAGATATGGTCAAAAGAGTGAAGTTTATCACACACAAGTCGACTTATACTTATACAAGTCGACTTACATAACACGACAAGTCGACTTATGCTTACACAAGTCGACTTATCCATTAAAACACACACAAGTCGACTTATACTTACACAAATCGACTTATATAACACCACAAGTCGACTTACACTTGCATAACTCGACTTATTGAAGAGCGGAGATGACATTTTCATGCAATAAGTCGACTTATACACCACAACAAGTCGACTTATATCACTGTTCATCGTCTTCTTCACCAAACCAGACGTAAAAACAAAGTTTTCTTCCATTTTTCTTTAACTTCATCTCTTTAAAACTAACCTATTTAGCATTTCTAACCTATCAGAATCATCAGAAACAACTTATACTCCAAAGATCACAAAACTTAACATTCCAACTTTCTCTCTCTCTCTCTACGGTAAACTTTCAAATTCCTTATTATTACACTTTCTTTCATTTTCTTTATTTATTCTTACACTTCATGTACCTCATCCCAATATCAAAACCTCACCAACCAATTCAGAAATTAATTTTCAACTTCAAACATCATTTACAAACACATATTCACTTTCTCACACTACTGTATATTTTCAAATATTCATGTATGTTTCAAAACTCACCAACTTCGATTCTCATAATTCCCAGCATAATCAGTACCAAAAATAAACATATAATTCACGTATATGATATATATATATTTATATATAAAAACAGAGTATGATGAATTCATCGTGTTCTTGTCTTTCTAACATAAACAAAACATACAGATATGTATATATAGAACAAGTCTTCAAAGCCATGCATATATATATTTACATTATAAACACAGTGGAGTTACTTACTGACTAAGCTACGAAAACCAACCGACTAAGCTACTAAAACCACCTGATGGACAAAAGCAGATAACTCCTTTGATCTTGTATAATGTCTTTCACCGATTAAAAACAATAAGAGGAAACTCTCGGGCATCTTGCATCCGAACAACGTGTATAGTGCGTGTCCCTTTCACGAGAAGGCTTAGTCTATATGTATAGATATAACGGCCAAATGTCAATTGTTAATAAGTCTCTTCGTTTACATTAGTAGTATTTTTATTAATAAAATATTCTTTTAAACCAAATACATTGTTTTGAATTCTTATAACAAACAAATACCCAAACTTTCCGAAAACTTCCAAAATTCACCAAAATTTCATCATAAAATAATGACTCGTAAAATAAATTTTCAACTCAAAATTAATTCACCATCAATTTCTAAAATATTTGAAGTATACACAATTACTAAAATTATATTACTACGGTCCGGATCAATCCGAAGTTTCATTAAACTAATTTACCCGGAAAATGCCATGAATGCATGCCAAAATACTTATGCACAATTTAAGCAAATATTTAATAAGCAAATAACAAACATAATTCGTACTAAATTCCTTTAATATTCTAACCCCTAATTTGGGGCATTACAACTCTTCCCTCCTTAAGAAATTTCATCCTCGAAATTCATACCTGATTCGAATAATTGCGGATACTGAGCCTTTATGATTTCCTCTGGTTCCCAAGTTGCTTCCTCAATTCCATGATGTTGCCAGAGGACTTTTACTAACGGTACTGACTTGTTTCGGAGTTGTTTCACTTCTTTGGCAAGTATGGAAATTGGCCCTTCTTCATACGACAAATCCTGTTGTACCTGTATCTCTTGCACAGGAATCTTATGTGAGGCGTCAGATCGGTATCTCCTCAATATAGAAACATGAAACATATCATGCAGTCTGGTCAATTCTCCAGGAAGGGCTATCTGATAAGCTACGGGTTCAACCCTCTTCAGAATTTCATAAGGCCCAATGAATCATGGATCGAGCTTACCTTCTTCCCAAACCAAGTATGTGTTTCCATGGTGACACTTTTAGAAACACCTTATCACCCACTTGAAACTCAATATCCTTCCTTTTAAATCAAGATAAGACTTCGCCTATCATCGGCGACTTTCAATCTTTGTCGAATAATCAATCTTTTCTTAGTATCTTTCACAATTTCTGGCTCGATCATCTTGTTTTCACTCAACTCCGTCCAACATACCGGAGTTCTACACTTCCTACCATACAACGCTTCATAAGGTGCCATGCCAATGCTCGTATGATAACTGTTGTTATAAGCAAACTCCATCAAAGTCAGATAATTATCCCAACTCCCGGGAAACTCTAACACACAACCCCTCAACATATCTTCCAAAATCAGATAACTTCGCTCGATTGTCCATCATGCGGGGATGAAAAGCGATACTAAACTTAAGTTGAGTACCCAATGCTTCTGTAGAACTTTTCCGTAATCTCAAGTAAATCGAGGATCACGATCAGAAATAATCGATAATGGTACTCCATGCAGTCTTACAATCTCATTCACATACAAATCTGCAAGCCTATCCAATGAATAGTTAGGACGAACAGGTAGAAAATGAGCAGATTTGGTGAACTTATCCACAATAACCCATACCGCATCATGTTTCCTTTGAGTAAGAGGAAGTCCAGTAACAAAGTCCATAGTAATATTATCCCATTTCCATTGAGGAATAGGAGTAGGATTTAACAAACCAGATGGAACCTGGTGTTCAGCCTTAACCTGCTGGCATGTCAGACATTTTGCTACATAATCCACCACGTCCCGTTTCATACCTTCCCACCAATAATACTGCTTCAGATCCTGATACATCTTGTTTCCACCCGGATGCATAGTAAATACTGTATTATGAGCCTCAAACAATAACTTCTTTTTCAATTCATCATTCGTTGGCACACACAACCGATCCTTATAATACAATTCACCACCACCCTGCACAGAAAAATCAGTCTGTTTACCTTCCTGAGTAGCCATAATAAGTTGTTGTAACTTATCATCAGCTCTTTGAGCGTCACAAATCTCCTGTCTTAACGTAGGCTTTGCTCTCAATTGAGTCATTAAAGCTCCATCAGATCCCAATTTCCATCCAGTCTGCTTCAGTGACAATGCTGAGATGGTCTTTCGACTCAAGACATCAGCTAGAACATTAGCCTTACCCGGATGGTAGTCCACAATACAATCATAGTCTTTAAATAATTCCAACCAACTTCGTTGTCTCAAATTGAGTTCCTTATGTGTAAAGCAGATACTTCAGACTCTTATGATCTATGAAAATTCTACACCTTTCACCATACAGATAGTGTCGCCAAATTTTTAAGGCAAACACTACTGCTGCAAGTTCCAGATCATGTGTAGGGTAATTCTGTTCATGAGTCTTTAGTTGCCTAGAAGCATAAGCAACTACCTTTCCTTCCTGCATCAATACACAACCTAAACCAATTCCAGATGCATTAGTATACATAACATACTCCTTACCAACCGTAGGTTGAACTAATACAGGAGCTTCAGTAAGCATATTTTTCAACTAATCAAAACTACTCTGACATCTATCAGACCATTCATACTTCACTCCCTTCCGTAATAGTTTAGTTAAAGGGGATGCTATCACTGAAAACCCCTTAACAAACTGACGGTAATAACCAGCCAGGCCCAAAAAACTTCTTACTTCCGTCACATTCCGTAATGACTTCCAATTAACAATCGCCTCTTTCTTACTAGGATCAACACTAATTCCTTCAGTAGAGACTACATGCCCTAAAAATGATATCTCCTGAAGCCAGAAATCACATTTACTCAATTTACTAAAAATGATATCTCCTGAAGAGACTACATGTCCCTTTCCTGAGAAGGCTCAGTCTATATGTATAGATAAAACGAAGCCAAATGTCAATTGTTAATAAGTCTCTTCGTTTCTGTTAGTAGTATTTTTATTAATAAAATATTCTTTTTAAACCAAATACATTGTTTTGAATTCTTATAACAAACAAAAACCCAAACTTTCAAGAAAACTTCCGAAAATTCACCAAAATTCCGTCATAAAATAATGACTCGTAAAATAAATTTTCAACTCAAAATTAATTCACCATCAATTTCTAAAAATATTTGAAGTATACAAAAATTACTAAAATTATATTACTACAGTCCGGATCAATCCGAAGTTTCATTAAACCAATTTACCCGGAAAATGCCACGAATGCATGCCAAAATACTTCTGCACAATTTAAGCAAATATTTAATAAGCAAATAACAAACATAATTCGTACTAAATTCTTTTAATATTCTAACCCCTAATTTGGGGCGTTACACATGTACATCAATGAATATTTATAATTGTGCAAAGTTATTAATGTGTGTGTACAATGCGTGTATTGCATAATTTTGATATGCAAGATAAACATCCGCATTTAGACATTTTCTAGATCATGGAAGCTTGATCGAGGCTCTGTCGATTCGATTTTACGATCGATCCTTGGAAACCGGTCAAATATAATAAATTCCAAGATTGCGGTATAAGTTGCAATCCTCGGGTCGTCTCACTTAATTGGAACCAAGTGAAAAAGGTCTAAACTAGCCTAAATGTCAAAAATTGCAATTAAGTTGATAAAACGGGGGTTTGGTATTTTGGTCAAAACTGATAAAGTAATCAAAATTGGAAAAAAGTATAAAAGAATATTTTTGAAATTTTGGAAATAATACAATTAACAAAAATCAGATAGAAATCAAATTGATAAAATCCTCTTGAAAATGGGCGCAGGCTATCACGGTTCAAAAATGATTTTCAGGGACACAATCCACTAAGTTTCGAAAGATCAACCCTAAAGGACTCTTTAGGTCCAAAGATTTAACTAATGAACTCCATTCTTTAAATCTTTGTTGAAAACCTTAGTGTGAGAATTGGACAAGCAAATGCAATCGGTCAACGGGGTCAAAACACAACAGTCTTAATCAAACACAACTAGGCAGATGAAGATAGTAAATGCAATACCTAATGACATATATGAAACTTCATATATTAAGCATCAAACATTCTACAAATTACTTTGTCCAAATCTCAACATAGTGTTCAGCACACGGTTAAACTATAACAATGCTAATCTAGCTATACCGATGCATCCTCTAACTCAGAGTTTGCATAAATATAACTAAACTTCAGACACTATACGATTACTCCCCTTTGAAGCTTCTATGAACTCAAGTCGTTGCTACATCTTCAAGAGGAAAGGTGACTTAGCCGCGCATTGCTCTGATCGGTCCCTCAGCTACTGGAGATTGAACCATGCTCATGTTGGCAGAAGATGGTGACGGTGACGATGTTGATGGTTGTAGTTGACAAAGATGAAAATGTGAAGACGATGGTGAAGGATGGTGTTGTCTCTCTACTGCTCGAGTGATCAAGGTCTGTGCGTCTCCAGTCTCGGCGTAAAGTCTGCGTGTGAAAGTCTCTCAGGATATATATCTGTATGACCTAAAAACGGCAAGATTTTATATGATGGAGCGCGGGTCGGGTCGGAACAGTGAGACAAACTTTCCATATTAGGTCGGATATCCGCTCGTATGTCGCGATGTATAAATAAAAAAATCATCGCGACATGTGCATTTGCCTGCTCGTCGCGTCGTGTGCTTCGTCATGCGTCGCGACGTGCGGAAGTGATGTGCTTGCCGCGTCGTGTGAGCTGTCATGCGTCGCGACGTGCGGAAGGACCTAATGACTGTTGACTTCTGATCGGTTGACTCCTTATGCTCCTACAATAAAATAACAATTTGCAGTATCAATTGTCCTCATAAAAATAATAGAGAAATTAATATCAGATCATGACAATTTACCGACAAATTGTGAATTAAACGAGCTCACTATGAGGAACCAATTTAAGCACAAAAATCATCAATTAGGAGTCAATGAATGCATAAGCAGCTATTAAATTGCAGCCAATGTATAACATAAACTTGGCTTAATCAAATTCCCCCACACTTAGACCTTTGTACTCCTGGACAAAGTTTACAAGAGTAAAAAAGAATACAAGAGGAAAAGAAAATATTTGCCATGCTCAAAACAATAAAATGAAATTGACGCAAGTCACTTCCTCAGAATTCAACCACAGCAAATAAGAAGAGTGCTAACAGAACAAACACTGAAAGAATTTAAGTACAAGAGATTGAACAGAAGAGAAGTACTCAAGATATAGTGTTGTCGCTCAGCTCACTTGTGTCTAGGGATATTTTTCTCTCAATCTACTTAATCCATCTCTTACCATAAGCTTATGTCAATTCTATTTCTCCACCACAAGAACTATCATTTTGAAGATCAAGAGGACTTTGAGGGTTGTAATGTATGGAAGGCTAAATGAAATGGTGAAGTAGAAGAAAGAAAATATGAGCATGTGCACTAAACGACTAACTAATGTCAACAGTAGAATTCAAACTAAACAATTGCATAAACAGAATGTAATAATAATAATAATAATATTATTATTATTATTATTATTATTATTATTATTATTATTATTATTATTATTATTATTATTATTATTATTATTTATTTTTATTTATTATTTGAACAGTTTTGGGACATTGTCCCTTTCTGGACACACAAAATTCACTTTTTTTTTACATTATTTTAACATAGGCAAAATAACTGATGACACCACAAAGATATGAATGCAAATGCTCATAACAGGAGGGCTCAAAAGGGCTAGCAAGGGATAAATGTGTAATGGACAGTGTTTAGGAAAATGGGTTGAGGAAGGAACGCCTCTATCACATCAACAAAAATCCAGTCCATAAAGCTTCAAGTAAGAATTGAAACAAGTTCTAGAAAAGAATGAAATAAGCAGATGCACACAAAGATAGAAGAAAATTTTGGCTCAAATATCCTTCCACAAGGGTATAATCTCTATGAACAATCTCAAGTCTCAGAAACTCAAAATGCCACTTTGTTAGCATGCTTCCATTCACTTTGTATTGAAAACGTTGAAAGCAAGATTTTGTCAAGTCCAATTATCATTAAAAGGATGGAAGGTGTTTTCAAAAACTCAAGCATCGTTTTGAAACTAGTAAAAACTTTGAAAAGAAAAGCCACAAAAGTCCTCTGCAAGACAAATTTGAAATGAGTGGAAGAATTAAGCACAGAATCATTCATGCATAAGTATTGCGTCGCGATGTGCAGAAGTAGACGTCGAGATGTGCGAACGTCGCGACGTAACAAGGGTGACGTCGTGACGTATACACAATCAGAAGAAACGCTTCGCCGCGATGTGTGATCACTCGTCGCGGCGAAGAAATGCAGAATGACAGAAAGATGGAAAATTCACCAAGTTTATCAGCAGAATGCACCAATTGGCTAACAATTCATATTGTCCTCAATGAAACAAAATAACAACAGTCATGCAATGTGAAAAATAAATGGGGAAACAATTCCCCCACACTTGAAGCATACATTGTCCTCAATGAAAATGTAGATGAAGCGCAAATGGATAGAAGCGCATGAAGGGACAGAAATGAAAGATTGATCATTAAATGGAATAAGTCAAGTACAAAAGAAACAAAAGAACTAATGAACTAAATACATAAAGAAAAGACAACAAAAGAAAAGAAATACAAGAAAAGAAAAGAACAAAAGATAAAACTAAGCCGCAGGATCATCAGTTGGCGGGTCCGGAGGGGCAGCCTGAGCAGTACTAGGACCAGCTGAAAGATTCTGAGGTGCAGGAGGGATTGGCAACTGCAGGCGATCCGCAATAAGTGTGAACATCACATCGTATGGTAAAACTGGCGGTCAGCTTCCATCTGTGCCTCAATGCGGCGTAAGTCGTCGCGAAGAAGGGCGACCGAATCAGAGGAGGTGGGAGGGGAAGGAGTATGAGCGCGAGGTGGAGCCTCGGGTGGAGGTACAAGAACAGAAGGAACAGGAGTGGAAGGAAGAGGGGCAGAAGTGACAAGGGGAGGGGAAGAAGAAGAAGGTGGGGAAGGGGCAGATGGGGTAGGAAGGCCACGAGGTTAACGGAGACGAATGTACCGGAAAGCAGGGGTAGGCTCAAAAGTAAGATCGGTCGGATGTTCCGAGACCCGATAGGCTCGGAACATGTCGATGATGAGATGGGGAAATATGAGGGAATGGTTGATGTTGGTGGAAAGGACGCATTAGCAAAGGGCAGATGCGATGGCATGGGCGAGGTTGATTGGCCGACCGACCATCAACAAGTAAATGTAAAGAGCCTACTCCTTGGGAACCATGGCGAGGTGAGTGGTGGGGAGGATGTTGTTACAAATAAAATGAAGCCACGGACGGGCTTCGGATCGAAGGTCAGCGCGGCGGATATAACGCTGAGCCCCCCTAGGTTGATACCATTCAGTACCCTCAGGACAGAGAGTATGAAGGACATCGGCCCAGGGGTACTCATCGATGAGTGCGGAGAAGTGGCAATGGGGGGTAGGAGGAAGCTGATAATGTTCCCGAATAGAGATGGAAGTGAAGGCACGGGGAATGGAGACACCACGGAACTCTATGCCGTAGGAGCCTGAGTAACGGGCATGGGTGTCGAACTGGCGGACGAAGGTGATGTTCCCAGAGGTACGGGGATGGGCAAGGGTGGTGAGGTTGAGTTGAAAGAGTTGGCTGACGAATGGGTTGGTGGCGGGGGTTAAAGGAAAAGGTTTTTCCTTCAGTATGGCTCTAGCCTCAGTTTTGGCGGCCAGTTGAGCATACTCCAGATCAACCGGGAGAGAAGAGGAATGGGTAGGGGAGGGGTGGTGGTGCAAAGAATGTGAGGGCTGAGGAGAGGGAGAATGAGTGGAGAAAACTCCTAAGGAAGGTGGAGAGACAGCGGGGTGAGGGGAAACAGGTGGAGCAAACATAAACTCGTCGAGCGAGTGTGAGGGAGAGGGAAGGACATGAGAAGGGGATGTGGGACGCTGGGACTTGCTAACGTTCTTTGTGCCAGGCATATCCTACAAACAAAAAGAAACAGAACAGCAAAAATCAATAGAGAGTTAAGTAAAATCAGCCACCTCGTCGCGACCTGTGGGCAGACGTCGCGACGAGACAAAATCCTTGTCCAGACGTCGTGACGTGCAAAAGCAGACGTTGCAACGAGAAAAGGTACTTCGTACGTCACAACGAGGCAATGCTTTCGTCGCGGCGTATGGCGATTTCCAGACATAACGCGGCGAGCAATCGCTCGTCGCGAGAAACCTAACTCAAAACCTCTAACAAGTAAAACGAAAAGCAGGAAAACGAAGGACAATCGAACACTTACAAAGATCAAGGATGTAAGAAAGGAGACGGCGGAAACCGAGGGCACGGTGAGACGGCGGACACAGCAAAACAGAGAGGAGAACAGAGAGAGCGAGGGCGATGATGACGGCGGGAAAAGAAGAGAATAAGAAAGGAAGGAGAAGAAGAAGAAGAAGAAGAAGCGGCGAAAGGAGATGAAACGTCGCGAGGTAAAAAGACAAAAAGGGCTCCGGACAAACGCAAAAATTGCAGGACAGAAGGGGCAACAAGGGTATTTCAACCATTGGGACGTCGCGGTGTCAAAATGTGCCACGTCGTGACGTGAGCGCCAAAAGAAACGAGATACGTCGCAACGTATGAATAAAAACAAGGCACGTCGCGACGTATAAATCAAAAGACGTCGCGACGTAACTGACAAAACAGAAAACAGAAACACAAACTTGACTTAATCCAGAAATAATCAATCTCACATAAATCAATCCTTCCACCAATGTCAAGCTTATTCAGAAAGATGTAAAGCTCACAAAGTGAAAGTAATTTATTCGAACAATGAACAGAAATCCTACTGAACTAAACCTAACCTATCTGAACTAAACCTAACACTATTGAGTAGTTTCTCCCCTACAATCATTCAACATATTCATGCAAAATAATATCAGTGTCAATCCTATTTTCAATCAGCACAAATATATGATAAGTGAAAGGAAAGAATCTACCTAATTTTTAAGGTGGATCCTGATTCTCATGATAGAGCTTTAAAAGATGGCCATTCACCTTGAGTCGTGTTCCACTTTCCTCATGCAAAAGCTCTACCATACCAAAGTTGTGAACCTTCGTGACCAAATACGGTCCCTCCCAACGAGTATTGAAAGCCCCATGTTTGAAAGTAAAACAAGCTTTGAATAATAGGACTTTATCTCCTTCTTTGAAACTTTTCCGCCGAATGATCTTGTCATGCATCAATTTTGCTATTTCTTTGTAGAGTCATGCATGCTCATATGCCTCTAACCTTAATTCCTCGAGCTCTTGAAGTTGCAACTTCCTCTCCATTCCAGAAGATTCCAAGTCCATATTGCATTGTTTGATTGCCCAATATGCTTTATGCTCCAATTCCACAGGTAAATGACAAGCTTTTCCATAGATCAAACGGTAAGGGGACATACCTATGGGGGATTTATAAGCAGTCCGATATGCCCATAGTGCTTCCTCGAGGCGAAGGCTCCAATCCTTCTTTGATGGCTTTACAATTTTCTCCAAAATGTGCTTCACCTCTCTATTTGAAACTTCAGCTTGTCCATTAGTTTGTGGGTGATATGCAGTGGAGACTTTGTGAGTGACCCCAAATTTCAAAAATAAGTTATCAATGACTCTATTACAAAAATGGGTTCCCCTATCACTCACCACAGCTCTTGGTATACCAAAACGACAAAAAATGTTGGACTTAAGAAATTTAGACACGGCTTGGGCATCATCTTTTCTAGTGGGGATGGCCTCTATCCACTTGGACACATAATCAACAGCTAAAAGGATATACACAAAGCCAAAAGATGGAGGAAATGGACCCATGAAATCAATTCCCCAAACATCAAAGATTTCACAAAATAAGAGTGGTTGTTGTGGCATTTCATGTCGTTTGCCTAATCCTCCAAATCGTTGACATTTATCACATGACCGACAAAAGTTAAATGAATCTTTAAAAAGGGTAGGCCAATAAAAACCAGACTCAAGGATTTTCCTAGATGTTTTCCTTGCACTAAAATGACCACCACAAACCATAGAATGACAAGCTGACATTATATCATCATACTCTTCATGAGGCACACATTTCCTGATCACCTGGTCACTGCACATTCTCCACAGATGAGGGGCATCCCAAATGTAATGTCGAGTTTCACTCTTTAGCTTCTGAGCTTGTGCCTGAGACATAAAAGGAGGAGTGAGTCCAGACATTAGGTAGTTAACAATATGTGCAAACCAAGGTTCTTTAACAATTGAAGCACATAAGACCGAATCAGGAAATGAATCACAAGTAAGGTCAGAAGAATCCACTCCTTGTGTGTCATTGGGTAGCCTGCTCAAATGGTCAGCTACGTGGTTTGCTGCTCCCGCACGATCCTTTATCTCAATATCAAATTCTTAGAGCAACAATGCCCACCGTATCAACCTAGGCTTGGATTGTGGTTTCTGAAGGAGATATCGAACAGCTGCATGATCAGTGAAAATGGTAACATGTGATTTCAACAGATATTGCCTAAATTTTTCCAAAGCAAAAACTACTGCAAACAGCTCTTTTTCAGTTGTTGTATAGTTGATCTGAGCTGGATCCAGTGTTTTCGAGGCGTATGCAATAACTCTTGGTAACTTCTCCTCCCGTTGACCCAGCATAGCCCCTACAACACAATTAGATGCATCACATGAAAGCTCAAAAGGTAAATGCCAATCAGGAGCAACTAGAATTGGTGGAGAAATGAGTTTTGATTTCAGTATGTTGAAGGCCTTCTTGCAAGAATCATCAAATTCAAATTTTTCATCTTTTTGTAAAAGCTTGGAGAGAGGTAACGCAATTTTGCTGAAATCCTTTAAGAAGCGCCTGTAAAATCCTACATGACCCAAAAATGATCGTATGTCACGAATACAAGTAGGGTAAGGCAAAGAAGATATAACCTCAATCTTAGCTTTATCCACTTCAATCCCCTTGCTAGAAATTAAATGACCAAGCACGATACCTTCACTGACCATGAAATGACATTTCTCAAAGTTCAAAATCAAATTCTTTTCAATGCATCTTTGTAAAACTCTTGCAAGGTTGGACAAACAAGCATCAAAAGAATCACCATAGACTGTGAAATCATCCATAAATACTTCCATACATTCCTCTAAAAATTTACAGAAAACAGCCTTCACACAACGCTGGAAAGTTCCTAGGGCATTACATAATCCAAAAGGCATCCTTCGATATGCAAAGGTGCCAAAAGGACATGTAAATGTGGTTTTGTCCTGGTCCTCCGGTGCAATGGGTACCTGAAAGTATCCAGAAAAACCATCCAAGAAATAATAATGTGATTTGCCCACAAGCCTTTCAAGCATTTGATCAATAAAGGGAAGAGGGAAATGGTCTTTCCTTGTGGCATCATTTAATCGTCTATAATCTATACACACACGCCACGAATTTTGCACTCTAGTAGGAATAAGCTCATCCCTATCATTTTTGACCACTGTTATGCCACTCTTTTTAGGCACTACATGAATTGGACTAACCCACTCACTATCAGAAATGGGATATATTATCCCTGCACTCAACAACTTCGTGATTTCCTTCTTCACAACATCTAAGATAAGTGGGTTAAGCCTTCTTTGAGGTTGCCTCACCGATTTTGACCCCTCACTCAATAAGATCCGGTGTGTGCAAATGGCTGGGCTTATGCCAGGTATATCTGCTAAAGTCCACCCGATAGCTCTCTTATGTTCCTTCAAAACATTCATGAGTCTCTCTTCCTCAGTTTGGGACAAAGTACTAGCAATTATGACAGGTAATCGCTCATCAGACTCAAGAAAGGCATACTTTAAAGTAGCAGGTAGCGGTTTGAGCTCAAGCACAGGAGGTTGCATAATAGAAGGAATCAATTTATAAAGTTCAAGAGAAAAGAGATCACTCCCTCTTTCATCTCGGGTGAAGTCTGTCTCCTGGTGAGTGGTTGTGACTAAGCCTTCCTGCTTCCCTGAAACATGGACAGAAAACCCTTTTCCAAGATCAAATGAATGTAATCCAGCATCCAAAGAATCTTGTTGTAACTCATATTTTTGGCAAGCATTTTCCACAGCTAAATCAATCATGTTCACACCCAAAAGTGAATAATCCTCATGTGGGTGCTTCATTGCCTCATACATATTAAAGCTCACCTGTTGGTCACCTACCTCCATGGTGATCTTACCTTCCTTCATACTGATCATTGTGCTTGCAGTCCGCAAAAAGGGTTGTCCGAGAATTAAGGAAGTATCCTGCACAACTTCAGAAGACAAATCAAGTACATAAAAATCAGCAGGAAATACTAACCCTTTAACCTGGACCAAGATGTCCTCTATGATACCCACTGGATGCCTAAATGATCTATCGATAGCCGGAGGACAACAGATGTGGGCTTAATACTCTTCACCCTAAGGCCTCATAAACCGACTTAGGCATCACATTTATCGCTGCCCCGGATCTAACAAAGCTCTACCTATAGTCACTTTCCTAAGATGCAAGGGATGGTGAAAGATCCAGGTCTTGACACTTGGCGGTATTTTGCGGCTTGAACAAAGTCAAACATTTGAGCTCACTTGCACTCTCTCATTTGGCCTAAACTTTCTCTTATTCTGATAATTCCTTCAAATATTTTGCATAGGCGGAACTCTCTTCACTAAATCTAGCAAAGGCACATTCACTTCAACTTTCCCAAACAAATCAATTATTTCTTTCTCATGTTTACTCTCATTCATGCGCTTGCTCATCAAATATGAATTTGGAAAAGGAAGGTCTTGAATACTTACCTCCTTACCTTTCTTTGGATTGCTTGCTCGATTCTCCACTTTCGCTGATCATTGGAACTCTCAAGTAGTTCCCTTGTTCCTTGAAGCATGCTTTTTCTCTCTCAAAAGCTCTTCTTCCCTCACACTTTCTGATCTCTTAATCTTTTCCTTGGGTGGGGGTACTGCCTCACTCTCAATATCCTCATCACATGCCTCTTCATCTACTTGAGAATTAAACCTCACTTGCTTCCCACTCCGGAGGGCAATTGCATTTAGACTCTTCGGATTCATCACAGTATTTGAAGGAATAGTCCCACTGCTTTTTGCTTAGTTTTCACTCATGTTGTTGGACAACTGAGTGACATAGGAATTTATGTTCTCCACCTTGGTCTCCCATTGTTCCATTCTCTTCTCCAAGGCATTGAATCTAGAAGCAGTCTTCGAGGAATCCTGTTGAATAAGAGAAGCAATGGAATTGAATTGGTTAGCATTAGAATCCCTCTCTTCCTTCATCAGCGTCATCATACTGTGAAGCAGCTGATTGGTGTCTTCTTTGGTGGGACCGTCGGGCTTCTTTGTTGATTTGAAATTGGCTAGTGGAAGTACCAGCTCCTCCCCCTTATGAAAATCTGTTTAGGGCCCTGCTCTCCTCATTTCTCCAACCAAATCTCGGATTGGACTTCCATCCCTCATTGTACGTGTTGGAGTAGGGGTCCCACTTCTGATTAGCTCTTCCCGGATACACAATGACACCTCTTCATATCTTCCAGACAAACACTTGAAATGTGCATCACCGACCCACAATTATCACAACCGGTGCGAGAATATCTCGTAGAAGATGATGGGCGATGCACATTCAAGTTCTTCAACTCAGCAGAAATGCAGGACAACTGTGATGTTATCCTGTTCTCCAGCGAATCTACCTTTGTTTCTAGACTTTCCATTCTCTTTGCTTGAGCTGTCAAAGCTCCCAATTCATTCAATCCTCTAGAGTCTCTTACACTGTATTGTTGATGGTTTAAGGCCATCTTCTTTATCAAGTCCCATGCTTCTAATGCTGTAAGGTCAATCAAAGATACTCCAGATGCAGCATCTAGCATACCTTTCTCTTGACTCTTTAACCCATCATAAAAATATCTGCACCAATTGTTCATCGTGGATTTGGTGATGGGGCATCTGACGTAAGATCTTAGAAGCGGTTCCAATAATCATACAGTGACTCATCATAATCCTGGCGGGCTGAATAGATTTCCTTCCTCATCGAAGATGTCCTGGAAGCTGGAAAATATTTCTCCAAAAATGCTTTCCTCAAAGTTGGCCCAATTATGATAGGCATTAGTCACATGCCTCTAAGACTCATGTACCACTCTCTTGCCTTTCCTTCCAAGGACAAATGAAACACCTTCCATAGCACCTGATCCAAAGTAGCTCCTACTGGCTTCATACTCTGGCAAATCATCGTCAAAGCTTGTAAGTGCACATATGGATCCTCTCCTGCCAAACCATGAAATTTAGGAAGGGAATTAATCAACAAACCTTTAATCTCAAAATTAACATCAAAATTAGGGCAAGCAGCAGTAAATGGATCATAATGCACATCAGAAGTTGTTGCTTCCCTAATGGTCCTACGTCGCTGGTTCTCATTGTTCTCTCCTACTCTCTCATGCTCACCATTTCCTCCATTAGTCCCATTTCTAGGTTGGTGTACGGGAAAATCAGGATTTGGGAAAATGTTTGGATTCTCAGCCATGTTCTCACTATCTCGCTCAACTAATCTCTTTCTCTCTTTTTCTTTCCTCTCTTTCCTAAGTCTCCTCAAATGTCTCTCAACTTCAGGTTGGAATTGAACAGGTCTACCTCTCCTGGGCATGCACAAAAATCAATCCTCAAATGAAGAATGCAGTAACAAAATTTTCTCACAATCACACAAAATCAGATAAAAGTGAAATGCGATGAATGTGAGAGTATGAGTGTATGAATGTGTGTATGTGTGAAAGATGTGCAAAGTAAGAGACAAAATCAAAGTATGACGTATGCGTGTGCAAAGGAAAATCAAAATATACTAAATGCAAGCAAAAACAATGATTCTGATTATCAACGACAATGAAATGAATGACAATGGCTATCCGATGGTAAACCAATTTCTTGGTTCCCCGGTAACGGCGCCAATTTGATCGAGGCTCTGTCGATTCGATCTTACGATCGATCCTTGGAAACCGGTCAAATATAATAAATTCCAAGATTGCGGTATAAGTTGCAATCCTCGGGTCGTCTCACTTAATTGAAACCAATTGAAAAAGGTCTAAACTAACCTAAATGTCAAAATTTGCAATCAAGTTGATAAAACGGGGGTTTGGTATTTTGATCAAAACTGATAAAGTAATCAAAATTGGACAAAAGTATAAAAGAATATTTTTGGAATTTTGGAAATAATGCAATTAACAAAAATCAGATAGAAATCAAATTGATAAAATCCTCTTGAAAATGGGCGCAGGCTATCACGGTTCAAAAATGATTTTCAGGGACACAATCCACTAAGTTTCGAAAGATCAACCCTAAAGGACTCTTTAGGTCCAAAGATTTAACTAATGAACTCCATTCTTTAAATCTTTGTTGAAAACCTTAGTGTGAGAATTGGACAAACAAATGCAATCGGTCAACGGGGTCAAAACATAACAGTCTTAATCAAACACAACTAGGCAGATGAAGATAGTAAATGCAATACCCAATGACATATATGAAACTTCATATATTAAGCATCAAACATTCTACAAATTACTTTGTCTAAATCTCAACATAGTGTTCAGCACACGGTTAAACTATAACAATGCTAATCTAGCTATACCGATGCATCCTCTAACTCAGAGTTTGCATAAATATAACTAAACTTCAGACACTATACGATTACTCCCCTTTGAAGCTTCTGTGAACTCAAGCCGTTGCTACATCTTCAAGAGGAAAGGTGACTTAGCCGCGCATTGCTCTGATCGGTCCCTCAGCTACTGGAGATTGAACCATGCTCATGTTGGCAGAAGATGGTAACGGTGACGATGTTGATGGTTGTAGTTGACGGAGATGAAAATGTGAAGACGATGGTGAAGGACGGTGTCGTCTCTCTACTGCCCGAGTGATCAAGGTCTGTGCGTCTCCAATCTCGGCGTAAAGTCTGAAAGTCTCTCAGGATATATATCCGTATGACCTAAAAATGGCAAGATTTTACATGATGGGGCACGGGTCGGGTCAGAACAGTAAGACAAACTTTCCATATTAGGTCGGATATCCGCTCGTACGTCGCGACGTGTGCATTTGCCTGCTCGTCGCATCGTGTGCTTCGTCATGCGACGCGACGTGCGGAAGTGATGTGCTCGCCGCGTCGTGTGAGCTGTCATGCATCGCGACGTGCGGATGGACCTAATGACTGTTGACTTTTGATCGATTGACTCCTTATGCTCCTACAATAAAATAACAATTTTCAGTATCAATTGTCCTCATAAAAATAATAGAGAAATTAATATCAGATCATGACAATTTACCGAAAAATTGTGAATTAAAAGAGCTCACTATGAGGAACCAATTTAAGCACAAAAATCATCAATTAGGAGTCAATGAATGCATAAGCAGCTATTAAATTGCAGCCAATGTATAACATAAACTTGGCTCAATCAAAGCTAATGCTAATTTAAAGCGTACTATGAATTGACCTAGATGGTCTCATTCATTGTTTATGATGTTTTAACTTTCTGCTTTGAATTGCCATCGAAATGAAATTTAATTGTTCTGATTCCGGACATTGAGTGTCCGAGGAGTTTGATAAATGCACGAATAATAACTGAAGTGGTCCTTGTATATGAATCTGATGAAATATGTGATACACAAATTGATTATCAAATGTTGGACCGAGTTTCGAAGAGAAATGTGATTATGCATATAAATGAAAAAGTGATTCTCAACTTTAATGTTGAATGCCAGACTAAGTTCTAATGATATGTGTAAAGTGAAATAAAGGAATTGATTGAAAAGATGTGAATGTGATGTATTTCATTTCATGAATGCATGAAAGATAAAGGCTATTGTGATCGGAGTAGCCACCAAAAAAGAGCTTAAAGCTCAGAATGTGAACAAGAGCTTAATGCTCAGATTGTCAAAAGGAGCTTAAAGCTCAAGAAGTATATAAGAGCCAAAGGCTCATTATGTAAAATGAGTCCAGTATCCCCAAAAGATACGAGACAGTTATTAATAAGCCCGATATCCATAATAGATATGGGACAGTTATAGGCACTTGGCTATAATAAAGTAATAAATGAAAGTAAGTCTCATGTGCATTGCATATAAAAATTGATATGTATGTTTCAAATGAACAAAATGAACTGTGTGATTGCTCTGAATGTGAATTTTGAAATAAGTGATTAAAATGATATGTGATGCTATTTGATTATTATTAAAATGATGTGAAATTAAGTGATTGCATGATTTGTATGTGTTATGATCTTAAGAAGATGAATTATGAACCGAACTGGTTGTCTGATGAATGTGACAAGATTTACGATCCACTGTAAGAATATAATAGTGGAAATTGTTATTAGAATTTATTGACGATTATACATCTATAATTTTGAATTGATTAAGGATATACATCAGGAGATGAAATAAACGACAATAGGAAGAGGAGATAGAAGATGAGATAAAGAAAAACACGATGAATCAAATGAGAAGATTTAATGCACCCAGTATGGTAGTTGAATCATTATGACATGAGGCAACACTAGAGGAGGTAAATTCTGGAGAATTGGAGTAAAGTTAACATTAGCATGTGTTAATGCGAAGAAACCCCGATCGTGGTAGGATAAAGAGGAAAATATTGTTTAGAATCAATTAAGATCAAAGTGTTACGATTGTAAGATGTAAATTGGAGAATTTTCGGAAATAAATCTCTAGATAGAACGGGATGGCTTTGAAGATGCACACCCAGGAATATGCCACAATAATCATGTCTACTACCTCTTCAAGTGTTGGTAAATAGAATATTGTAAGAAATGATAAAAACGTGATCTTCTTGAGGTACTAAGAATGTCTGATAAGCAATAATGGAAACAGTGGTTTGATAAAGGTTACATGAATAGTATAGATGATAGTAATAAGAAATTTTTTTTCAAAGAAGAATTTCACCGAATTAGATCAAATGGACCAGATAGTTTATTCTTAAGAATGATCAATGAAGGAATAAATTAGAAATGATATTGGAGTCCTAACCCTAATGAAGACTCAAGCATAAGAAGTAGAATATGCTACTGAGAGTGAATGCATTTTGTTAATGTATGATGGATTCTTGAATTTGAGGCGACATTAAGTATAAGGGATACAAATCAGATATGATGAATGTGCTACTAGCACAGGAAATTAAGATTTTAAATAAATTGAAATGTATGGAGAAATCAGTATGAAAGAATAGATGTTCACATAAGTCAATGTAGAATCAGAGGAAATAGAATGAATTAAGAAAATCATTCAAAAGAAGTAGTCAATTGGGAAAATCAAAAATAAAATTAGATAATACTACCTTATTGAGGAATTAGATCCTCAAAAAATTACGAGAACAAGTCATAGGCATAAGGAAATTTGGGTTATATCTATTGGAGTTAAAAATGCCCCAACAGTATTATGGTATTGAAGATTAAAGTGATCCAAGCAAAATTAGATCAATTAGTGACTATGATCATAGAGGATAATTGGAGTGCATTCAAAAAATGAGCTGCATATTTTGAACATTGAGATTAATCTTACATATCGCGAAGGTAGAAACAATTATATGCCAAGTTTAATGAGAGTGAATCTTAGCTTGATCAAATAAAATGTGGGTTGTATAATATCTGAACATGGCATATTGGGAGACCCAAATAAAATAGAGGAAATGATAAAGAGAGAAACTACAAGGAATATATATGAGATTCAAAGTTTTCTAAAATTGCTAAAAATTGGATATCAACAAAGACTATTAGGGAGTTTTTACTAATCTTAGTCCTTTGACAAAAATGTTTAAGCAAAAACATGTAAATCGTATGAGAGACGAATGCAAAAAGAATTTTGAGGAATTATAACACCAATGTTAATCATATCACTTCAATGTGGAGATTTTTGCAGTATATAATGAAGTTTCACATCAGTGATTAAGATGCAATTTGTTGCAACATTATAAAGTGATTTGGTGTACATAGGGACAATTAAAGCCTCATGAGTTAAATTTTGATACATGAATTATAATTTGCCGTAGTAGAAAATTATATTGAGAACTTGGAGACATTATAAGTACAGTGAAACATCTCAGATTTTATACAGATTATTAGAGTATGAGATAATTATTGAGTTTGAAAGGAATGAAAATGAGACTGAGACAATGGATAGAGTTATTGGAAGATTATGATGTAAAAATGAATATTTCCCAATAAAGCTAGTATTGTAATCTAATGCTTGAACAAAAAATTCAATAACGGAATAACACAAATTTGGATATTAAGATTATCAAATCCAATGCAATAAAGAAATAAAATCTCAAGTTGAAATTGGGGTAATATGAAATATTATTAGCTACATTGGACTTTAAAATTGGTTTGCATGAAAAGATTATTAAAGCCCAAATTGGGGATCTAGAATTGTGAATCTTATTGAGGAATTAAAAATGAATTTGAATTGTTGAGTTCAAATAACAAAAGATGTTACTTTGTGATTGAAATAAGAAGGATGTATACCTAATAAAGATGATTGAGCAAAGATATTATTAGAGAAAGCATAAGTATCAACCTAAGCTATACATCCTAGCAGGAATGCGTCAAAACTACGTTTAGCAGCTAAGGATATAGAACTAAGTGACTGTATGTATGATGCCAACAGCTTTAACTGTTGGACATATGCTTAAAGCTTATATTTTGGAGTTCATAGGAACATAAGGTCAATGTATAGCATAACAATAGTTATCATAGTGATATCATTATAATACTATATGTGGCATTTACGACAAAAAGAGTCGTTCACCTTACATTGAAATGAAGCGGGCCTAAAAATGAATAAAGGTCATAATCAATTTAAGATACTATTGATTAATGAAATTGATCTGTGTCAGGAACTAAGTGACTCCTGAAAGACAAATGAAATTGGTGGATCAACATCGAAGTTATTGAGAACATAAGACCAATAAATTATGAGTTGTGTGTAAAAAAAGATATCTCAGATTCATAATGGGTGATAGGTAAATATGCTAAGAAATATTGATATGATTTGGAAAAGATGTATTGTCAGCTCTGAAAGTTAAATTGTGAATGATCTGATATTTGTATAACGAGAAATAGTTAAGATAGTGTGATATCTGAAGCAATAATTGGAGGATAGATTGAATTCATTGACTATGGTCAATTAGAAGAAATTATTTTAGTAAATGGGGAATGGAAGAGTATTTGAGGAAACAATACCCCTGCCTTCCTGGTCATTCAGGTAAGAATTTTGAGAATGAAGTTTCTTTTAAGAAGGGGAGCTTTATAACATCTCATTACTCACATTCAAGTTAAAATAGTAAATATGAGAGAGATTATTGAGAGATTAAAAATGCATTTCATATTCATGCATTATATTATATACACATACACGTGAACTTTGTATTTTTGCATATGAAAATAATTATACATGCATTCATTGATAATTTCGGGTACAATTGAATTGTGATGAGATATTATTGAGAATTGTGAGATTGTTGAATTGAAAACTTATTTGGAGAGAGTATTTGTTATTTTAGACTTTTGGAGAATTTTTGAAATAATTTCTGAAAAGGTTGAATATTATTATACTAAAAAAATGTCATTTGGTGAGAAAATTGATGGAAGGAAATAGAAATGAAAAACTAACGATGTTGGAAAATTGTTAAACAAAATGATTTTAGAAATTATTGAGAAAATGACTTTGAAAAAAATTTGGAGATGGTTGAACTAGCTTAAGAAGAGAAACTAGTTTGAAGCATTAGGAATTGGACCAATGGATAAGTAACATATGTCACTTGTCTTGTTTAAGTTGTACTATACAATTCAATTTGAAAGACCCAGTTACTGTGTGGATCTTGTCCCTTCTTCGAGATTTTTCTTTATCTTCTAAAAGCTTCATTCTTTCAGAAAAATCTCTCACCCTCACAAAGAAAGTTTTGCTCTCACTTTTCACTCACCATCTCTTTTTGTTATCTTCTTCACTATAACTGAAATACCTAACCCTACAACTCTTTTTGAAGTTTAATAGTTTTTCACTATTATATTAGATGAAACATGCATCATGTTAGTAATACGTTGAAGTTATAAGATGAAAATGTACATGTGAAAAACGTGAGTGAAAAACCATAGTATACAATATGTGTTGATTTTTTAGAGTTGATGATAAAAATGTTATGAGATGATGTTAAAATGATTTTTGGAGTTGAAAGATCTTAGAAAACATGTATAACTAGGTGTAGAAACTTTTGAAGAAAACATAAATGAGGACTTTGTTTTCATTGTGTATATATATACGCATATATGTGAGTTTTGAGCATTTTAGAGATGAACAAAAGAATGAGTTTAGAGTGGAAGAATAGTTGTAAGATGATATTCTGAGATGAGAATGAATGATTTAAAATGAAAGTTTGAGGAAGAAATGAAGAAAATACAAAAGTTGAAAATGCAGAAAATGTGAAGATAATATGTGTGAGTGTAATTTTCTGTTTCTGATGATTATGAAAAATAATAGATTTTGATTTGGTTGTGATAAGTTGAGTCGAAATGAAATAGAAATGAAGAGGAAATATTGTGGAAATAAGCTAGAAGTGATAGAGTAAGCAAAAGAGATGAATTAAGATGAAAATGATGTTGAAGTGTGCTGGACATGTACAGATGCAGTGTTTCCACTGAATATGCATCTGTATTTTTTTTCCATATCTTGGCCTTTAGACATTTAAATGGGATGATTTTAAGTTCATATTAAAATACATACATATGGCTATATTTTTCATGAAGGAATCGAAATTAAATTCTGCCTCTAAAGGTCTAAAAATTTAGCTTGTAGTGGAGTTTATGGATTATGTCGTGGTTTGGAATAGTGTGTAGTGTTTTTATCCTAACTTGCTGAATGTTGAACCAAATAGCATGAAATTAGTTTCATCAAAAACTTAAGACATAAATAAAGAATTTTGTGGAAGATTGTTTTGCCTAAATCTTTCAGTTTCCTTGTCAAATTTTCCATGAAAGATTGACCCGAAGGTCTGTTTTGAGAAGAAGAGACTCTACAGTGCGTCAATTTGGAGAAGAAAAGAGGGGTTACACGATCGTGACATTTTGAAGAAGTATGGAAAAGCATGATCATGCACATTCATGACTTTTCTTAAACAATTTAAATCTCACGATCGTGACATTGAATGCTTACCAAAGTGAACTAATGTGAACATCATTCACTCTTTTGGCTATATCTCCTTCGTTCGACCTCCAAATGACATGAGACTCGAGCCATTAGACTCGTAACACATTTTTCTACTCCAAAAAAGATCTTACCCATCTAAAATTATTTGGGAGAGATTGGTTGATTAATTTGGGATGGAATTGATGAGGAGTTTTGGAAAATGATAACTGGAGTATTTTCATTGAACATGCTTCAGTATTTTAGGCATAACTTGTTATGTAGTCTTCAAAATAAGATGATTTTAGATTTGGATTAAACTAGATACATAGGACTACAATTTTTTTAAGGATTCAAGATTTAATTCTGTCTCTAGAATTCCAGATTTTTGAATTAAAGTGGATTATAGGGTACTATTTAAGCTTATGAACAACTCGAATTATTTTGAATATAACTTTTGGGGTACTGAACCAAATTGAATGATTGTGGTGTCATTAGAAACTTAAGACAATGGAGAACACTTTTCTAGTAGAAAGTGTCACCAAATTACTTCATTCACCTAATTAGAATGATCATGAAAAATTAACCAGAAGGTTTGGATTTTTTGAGGTGATATAGGACTGAAATGAGAGATTGGATAATTGTTTGGTCTTATAATGCTATAATAACATTAATGAGTGAACTGTTGGTATTAAAGTACCCAAGAAATGTGTATAACGGAGATGAAGTAGTTTATATGATTAAATTTGTGATTCAAGAAGAGGAGTAAAGTGTATCTAGTAAAAGTGAATGACAAATGGGTTTTTATGAAAGTAAATGATGCTAAAAATAAGAATGTGATAACATGTGAAATTTGATAATATACCCAGGATTGTCATGAACATGAATTGTACATATTCCATATACACTCGTGTACATCAATGGATATTTATAATTGTGCAAAGTTATTAATATGTGTGTACAGTGTGAGTATTGCATAATTTTGATATACAGGATAAACATCCACATTTAAACATTTTCTAGATCATGGAAGCTAATGCTAATTTGGAACGTACTGTGAGTCATCCTAGATGTTCATTGTTTGTTATGTTTTAACTTTCTGCTTTGAATTGCCATTGAAATGAAACGTAATTGTTCTGATTCTGAACATTGAATGTACGAGGAGTTTGATAAATGCACGAATAATAACAGAAGTGCTCCTTGCATGTGAATTTGATTAAATATGTGATACAAAAATTCATTGTCAAATGCCAAACCGAGTTTCGAAGAGAAATGTGAATATGCATATAAATGAAAAAGTGATCCTCAACATTAATGTTGAATGTCGGACTAAGGTCTGACGATATGTGTAAAGTGAAATAAAGTAATTGATTAAAAAGATGTGAATGTGATGCATTTCATTTCATAAATGCATGAAAGATAAAGGCTCTTATGAACGGAGTAGCCACCGAAAAAGAACTTAAAGCTCATAATGTGAATAAGAGCTTAAAGCTCAGATTGTGAAAAAGAGCTTAAAGCTCAAGAAGTATATAAGAGCCAAAAGTTCACTATGTAAAATGAGCCCGGTATTCCTAGCAGATACGGGAAAGTTATTAATGAGCCCTGTATTCACAATAGATACGGAACAATTATAGGCACTTGGTCACAATAAAGTAATAAAAAAGTAAGTCTCATATGCATTGCATATAAAAATTGATATGTATGTTTCAAATGAACAAAATGAGCTGTATGACTACTCTGAATGTGAATTGTGAAATAAGTGATTAAAATGATATGTGATGCTATTTAATTATGATTGAAATGATGTGAAATTAAATGATTGTATGATCTGTATGTGCTTTATGATTGAGTGAGTCATCGAGCATGGTCACTCATTGAGTTCACAAAACTCACCCAAAATTTGCAATAGTTTTCAGGCTCTGAAGAATTATCTCGTTGGGCAAACGGGAGTATAGTCACTGTATTAAAGTAAGAGGTAGAGGTCGGGATTAGTTGATGTCTACATTTGTACTTTCTTATCTATGTATCAATTTGTTTATTTTGTAATTTCGGTATAGTATGTATTCGAATATTTTTTTATGTAATAACTGGTCAAATTTTGAACTGTTTTGTAAAAGGGATTGATGTAAGTGTAATGACGATTGTGAGTGTTTTGTATTTAAAATGGGCCCTAGCGATAAATTAAATTCAGACGATCTTAAAAATGTTGGTAACACTTATAAATGAAAAATGTTATGAAATAAAGTAAACCCAATTTGATGATTGAGTTATGTATACATGTGCATTGTTTTTAAAAAAATGTAACAAGATTTTATTGACTGAATGCGCTACCATGCCACCCTCACGAGGCATGTACCTGGATATCACTCAGGAAGTCGGGCACGTGTCTTGCAAGAGTGGGGTGCTACAATCTTTTCAGTCGTGTGAAAAATCATAATATTCCCTTTTCTGACATGCTCCATGAGCAAAGAACTTGCAAAGAACCTTGAAGGAGTCAACAGCGTATAATTAGAAAGAAAATTTAAGAAGTCTCTAGGCTTTGGGAACATATGAATATCAAAATTATTAACCTGAGCTTATGCGATTAAAGAACAAAAACCCAATTTTACAGTAACGAACGAAAATTGAAAGAAAAAGGAAATTAAGGGCCATAAAGCTTATTCTTAAATTTGATAAGCAACACACAAATAATTAGATGAAGGAACGAATTGCTGAAAATAACACGATTCCCTATCTCCATTTCTCTGTCGCAATTATAGAAGGAGCCTATCAAAATAAGTACCACACAATCCCGATTTGCTTATCTCTTTTGGGATATACCCTTGGTTTTAAATAATAGCTTCACATTTCTTATCTTCTTCTATTAGAAGTTAAACCAACGAATATGATTTTAAAGCTCGACAATGGTATATAAATTCTCTTAGTAGCAATTAAGTTGATTGAACACTAGAAGCAAAAATTGAGAAATTGCACATTATAAACCGACCATGTATGTATTTAAGTCGTAACATCCAGCGGCCTACATAAGAGACTTATTGAAAATGAAAAACATGCAAAAATAACCCAAATATATGTATCAGCTTCTATCTAGGGATTTTATAAAAACCGCCTAATTGATCGAAAAGGATAATGGTAAAGTAAACAGACACTAATATCGTTGAGGGTCGGGGCCACCATCAAAGCCGAGAGAATCAAAGTCACAATCCACAAAGCGGGTCTGACGGTTGGCGTTGGTCTCCTCGCGAAAGTCACGACCTTTAGTCTTCTTAGGAGCAGAGGAGAAGGAGGATGCTCCGTCAATGATGGCGGACTTGAGCTTGGGAAGATGGGTGGCGCAAGGGGAGGCATCTGTAACACCCCACTCCCGAGTGACCCGAACCCGATATCGTTGGTGATATCCGAGTCCGTGTCCCGCGAGGGTGGCGTATTACATCAGTCGATTAAAACTCGGTATAACATTTTCTCCTCTCTTTATTTATTATTATTTTAAACCACTCATTAACGCAGCATAAACAGTAGAAACCTGAGCCCACGTTCACAATTAATCATTTTCAGTTATTACAGTCGTCCAATAACAATTTACAATCAGTCAATGTGTAAAACAGTACAACCACAATGGGCTCGTTATAAATACAAAGCATTGTTGCACAATGATTGCGAAATACAATTCGATAAGACACTAATGCAGACACGGACTGATCCCGACCTCTATCCTTTACTTGCCTACAGTAGACATACTCCCGTGTCAACCGGGGTATTCTTCAGGACCTGAAAAATAGATGCAAATTTTGGGTGAGTTTTGCGAACTCAGTGAGAAACCATCATCGATGGTTCACTCAAATCATGCATTACGCACATGGCGTACAGCATAATACAGTAGTATTCAATTCGCAGTAACATAACAATTTACATTAAATAATGATTTGCAGTAACATGTAACAGTTTACAGTAAATCATGCCATCACGTAATCAGTAATTTTCATAAAACAGTTATTCATGTGAATGCAATGCATATGTGACTCTTTCCAATTATTCAGTGTTGTGCCCAAGTGCTCACCGGTATTCATGGGGACGCGTGATTTCTTCCTCGGGCTCGAGGCGGTCAAGACAAATATTCGTGGATAAATCCCCTCGGACTCAAGGCCCGGTCAGTAATAATCGCAACTTGGGTCACAACGTCCATTATCTGTTCATGCATTTATGCATGTAATGCAGTACTCAGTGGTTTACAGTAGTATGGCTATAAAAGCCCAGTATTGCAGCTTCCAGTTTCATGAAGTAGTCCAATCCAATACAGTAAAAGCATGCAAATTAATCCTATACAGTTCAGTAACCATACAATTCACCTTTGCAAGTAGTTCCATTCAGTACAGTAAAAGCATGTAATTCCATCCAATATGTTTCAGTAATCTATGTAAATCACCTCGGCAAGTAACTCACATAGGGCATTTAGACATTCAGGAATTTGAGAAACCAACTAGGTTACTCACCTGTATTTTCGAGCCAAAATCTGGCCGTCTCAGTGATGTCGGTGGACCGACGCTCCAAGTGTGACTCTATAACAGTGACAGTATACAAACATTATCAATTGTTCAATCAGAGCTATTTCAGAATGCACATGTAACACTTAAAAGGTGCACAATGCATGTTCATGATATTCCCGGCCCTAATCTTACTTTTTTCATCAGAACAATCCGTCTAAAAATTAGAAACCTATTGGCGCTGACGGTGCGCAAATCGGACCTCTATAGGTCCCCAATTAAACAAAACAGTGATTACACAGACTTTTACCCGGATCCACGTCAATTTTCCGTCCAAAAATCTCCAATCTCTCAGAAAATAAAATTCAATATTCTACGAATCCGATGCCTCAAGAATCAGGTCAATCGGATGTCGGACATAAAAGTTATTCACGAAGGAAACCAAAATTCAACAATTAATATATATATATTGCCCTTTTTTCCTACTCTTTTTTCCTTTCCTTTAACCGAAATTCAATAAATCATAACTTATTCTACACAATTCAGAAAGATGGAAACCATATCTCATTGGAAAGATAATGAAACCCTCTACAAGTTTCCTTTAGTCCAGAAAAATCAATTTCACCCCTAAGGGTGTCAAACATCCAATGTAAGCTACTGCCCACACATTCACTTCCTAACACAGAACAGTCATTGGAAATTCACTATCTGTCATTCTATGCAGTCAAAAATTATACAATAAATATGCTCATCAAGATCACAATGTTATCTACAACTTTCATGAAACAACCCAAATTTCAATTCCCTTGCTAACTAGGTCAAATAATTCACTTAAGGTTGCTGTCCCTGAAATCACTCAATTTGAGCAGTAACTTTCTATCAATCATATCTCCCTGTATACAAGTCAAACAAATCACTAATTTATATCCCTGAAAAGATAAAATCTCAAACTTCAATTATTCATGAAATAACCAGATTCCAATTCAGCCTCTAACAGTGTCAAATCTGTTATGCAAGTTTCTGACCTAATCAGCAATTAACATCACAATGTAGGCTCAAATTGTGAAAATCCATAACTCCCACATCTGATTTCCAGAAATTATATTCCATACACCATTTTCAAGATGAATGTGTCATCTAAAACTCTTCAGTAGATTTCCAACACCAATTCAATGCACAAAAATTACTAAAATTTCTCCTAATCTGATTGTACACCAAGTTTGACATTCCAGCTAAATTTCATTGAATGCATAAAAACAGCCAACAATCATCAGTCCATAACTCCTAATAGACATATCGAAAAATTGCAAAATCAGTGGCATTGGAAAACTAACTTAATAGGCTTCAAATTTCATTCAGTCCATTTGTCCTAATTCCTTCTCAATTAATTTATAAAAATTAGCAAAACTATAGGGTATGATTTCGGGTACTGTTCATTCCAGTCAATAGCAGTAACTTTCCAAGACAAATTGCACCCTCTTAAAGCTAAAATTGGACAGTGCCTATTTCACACAAAAATGTAGCCACCATCCTAAAGTTTAAGTGGCCACAAACCGTACCTCATTTTCACTTCTATACAATGAGTTATGATCAAAACAGTATAATCGATTAAAACCCTAAATTTCCAGATTTGGTCCAATCTTAGTTTAAGTAGCCACAAACCTCACCTCATTTGCATGACCACACAATTAGTTATACTAACAACAGTACAATCAGTGAAAACCCTAATTTTCCAGATTTGGTGTTAACCTTAGTTCTATCATTTCCAATGCCATTAACACATCATTAAACATCCAAATGAACACAAATCAGTTCTTATACCATTTATACATGTACTAGGGCTAATACACAAAAAAATTTGCAGCACAAAATTCTTTATTTCCAAGTAAAATCAATCATCAATATGTCATCACTAATCAAACTAAAACCACTTCTAACATACTACTTTCAATTCATAATTCAACCTAACCTTATACCCATTAATTCAAACCATGATAGTCATTAATTTAATGCAACCCTAAGCATAATAAATACTCCAAACCTCCCATTCAAAGTGTCACCTACCATGATTCATAAATTCATACTTAAGACATCATTAAAAACTTAATGAAAGAACTTACCTCTTTAGCTTCCAATCCTCTCTTCTCTTCACTTCCTTCTTAACTACCCTTGCTAACCACTTCTTCTAACTCCAAGAAAATACATCATCATCAAGGCAAGGCAAGAACTTAATTGTATAGAAGAGAAAGCCTTGAATTTGGGAGAAAGGAAGAGTGAAAGGATGAAATCAATGGAGAAGAGGAAGTATATGGGTTTCGTATAAGAGAAGCAAGACCAAGCCTTTTGTTGCTTTCTAAATGGAAGTGTCGTGAAGTGATGAATGGAAATACAAGCATTAAATATGCTAAGATGGGTCATCATGCCACTTGGCATGTAAAGAGAGGAAAAGGACTAAAGTCCTTTTAATAAATTTGAAATAAAATGAAAAGAATCCTAACAAATGACATTTCTTGATCATTCAATACCAATGGTCCCAATTACAGTCCAAACATCATTTACCCAATATTCCAGTGCCATTTAACAGAAATTTTCAATACCGAAAATCGACCGGTTTGCCAATTGGCGATTTTTTCGGTCCGGGAATTTTCTCCAAAAAAATCCAGAAAATTCCTAAAAATTTCTTAAAATAGAAAACAATTTATGGCGCAACCAGAATAATTTTTCAAACCCATTAACCACATTAATCCTAATAAAATTGTCTTAGGCACGTAAATCGGGAATATCATGTATGCATGCACAGTAATGTCATGTGCACAAATGTGACTGTGGACCAATCCTATTATGCATGAACAGTCCTATGCACTCCAAATCTATTCCATCCTATGTCAAATTTACTATTTTACCCTTCCAATTGAGGGTGGAATGTTACAGCATCGATGTCATCGCCCATCAAATTGTCATCCTCGAGCTCAATATCCACTACCTCAGCGTCGGTGTTGGCCATAATGTTGCTATTCTCTAAAAAAGCCTTTAGTTTCAATTCAAGGGATTTTGAGGGTGTGGGTTGAAGAAACAGAGAAACGTGAGACTTGCTTTTTGATGTGCAGTGGTCGAATGTACAATCACATTTAGTAAAAAATTTATTTATTTTTATTAACAATTTCCTTTATAAGTATATGTTTTAAGTATAACATTTGTTTTAGAAGGCTTTAGCGACATTTTGTTGAACAAAACGTCGCAGTTTTTTTGTGACATTTTAATAAAAAAAAGTCGCAAAAAGTCTTACAAATTTATGATGTTTTCATAAAGCATCTCAACAAATTCAAAATTTTTGACGTTTTTTTAACATCATAAAAAGTCTTTACATTCAGTGGCATTTTATCAATAAAATGTTGTGGATTGTTTTTTTAATGCCTTCATTTTTTTAAAGTCGTTAGAGCACCTTCGTTTTTGCCCTAACTTCTCCTCTCTTTTGACATTTTGATTCAATCTTCTCCTTGCACTTTCTCTTCATCTGGTGAGTATGGTTGAGCTTTTTATTTTCTTCTGTCACTGAAGCCGAAAACACATGGGAGTTTGAGTTATTGAGGGATGTTTGTTGTTGATTTGTTTAGGTAAATTGGTGATGATAATAGTTGAATTGTGCAGAATATGTGTTATTATTGTTAAACTAAAGGAAAATAGAGAATTGTTTTTGTTATTTTAAGTTGAAATGTGGCTGCCTATAATGTGTTCGACAAAAGTCCTAAATTGTTTTCTTTGGAATTGATTATATGCTCTTTACATATGAAAGTTTCTGTTATGTTAAAAGTTACAAATATGTATCCTTTTAGTTCTTCCTTTTTGAGAATAATGATACCTTTTATTTGAATGTCGTGGTAGAAGATAATATTAATTTAAATTAATTAGTTAGTTTTATTTATTTATAACAATTCATTTATGGTTTTATGTATTTACTACTATTTTATGGTTCCTATTAATATAAATTTAATATGTTAAAATATTAAAAGACATAAAAATTGAAGATTTTATCATGAAATCAAATCATATATAAAAGAATTGATCATTTGATTATAAAGAATTAAGTACTAAGATTAAAAAATTAGTGCCATAAAGAAGAAAATTATTTAATGTTTTATGGTGTTTAATAAAATACAAAAATAAACATACTAATAACTCTCCTTAAAAAGTAAGTTTATATACTCAATCCTAACTTGAGACATGTTAATTAAGGTTTGATCTTCCTTTGCATTCAATAAGGTTTCTAATATGCTCTTTGATGTGCTTATCGAAGTTTGATTTTCATGTAGGTTTTCAACCTCCCCATTGAAACCCTTCTTAAACTTCTTACTTTTAGCTTTTGAAATTATTCTCACTTAGAAGCTCTAGCTATAAGGATTATCATTATTCCTTTAAATAACTTGAAATGTACCATCCCTTTTGTTGTAATTTATAGTGCCTTTTAAAAAAATCTTTCATTCCTTATGAGTAGTATATTTTCATACATTTGCTTCATTGTTTTTTTATCCACTTAAACACCTTTTGTACTTAAAAAATCTTTCATTCCTCGTAATATTACTCCCTTTTGCATATTAAAGTGTTTTTCTTTATTTTTCATTATTAACTTCAAATTTAATTTAAATTCTTGCTTGATCTCAACGTCTTTCCTTTCCCACTCTCTTTTTCTTTGAAAGTCTTAATCTCAATCTTTCTCTTTTTTTGAGTCTCTGGCTCTCTCATTGATCTCATTCCATTAGCTCCCTTTAAATTCAATTAGTTTTCATAAGCATATTTTGGTATCACTTTTCTAATATAGTGACACAACTTCCCTAATGTAATATAACCAATAAGCATTAATATTACATAACAAAATACTTTATCTTTATACACTTTTGAACCCGAAAATAAACCAATGCATATATGTTTGTATTGATCCATAATCATTAATCTATTGAAACTCATATGATATCAAATGTTATAATGTGTATATTATTTTTCCATACGTAATCATATTATATACCTTATTGAAATGAGCCTATTATCATTCCCAAAAATATCATTCTTCTTTACAATCTCCAACACATGAACGTCTTAGGCTATGAGAAAGACTTTTATCCTAGTTTGACAAAGCAAGTAATCAATACAGCAACTTGAATGTATTGGCCCTCTTAGCCTATTAATTAATCATATTGTATTATATTAAATACGAATTTGTCTTTTTTGTAGGCTATAATTTGTGTTTTAAAGCGTCAATAACACACCAACCTTGTCGCTTTTCTTTGTACTCTACGATTGTTTGACCATCCAAGTAAGTCGTCCAACTAACATTCACATATGTTTTGATTTAATAATACATGAGTTTTTGTTCAGGTTTTGTGTGATTGAAAATGATGTGTTGGTTATGTTGTGATTTGTAATATTCTTAGAAGCATAGGATGGTATATAGGCTGAAAACTTGTGATCTAGCTCCGATGAGGCTTATCAAGTAAATGTATCCCTTTATCAAAGAACTATAATATAACCTAAACAAGTAAGTGTATCCCTTTTTTATATTAAAAAAAATACAAAGCAAGTTATATAATATGACGGGGGAAACAAATCCCAGCCATGTCCTCTAAGAGGAATGGAAGGCACCCTATAGGTGTGGTATTCAAAATGTAAATGCCAAGGTCGAAATGGATCATTGTATTAGCAAGCCAATCTGCACATCGATTGCCCTGGCAATATATATGTTGAGTCTTGACAATCCAGTTTCGCGCAAGCATGTCGTTGATCCCCATGATGAAGGGACTGTGCGTCATTGTCCTTGTAGTATAAGATGATAGAACAGTGGCTACCACAAGGAAGTCTATCTAGATTTCAATTCGACGGTAACCAAGATCCCACGCAAGCTTTAGGCCATATAAGATTCTCCAGAGTTCTGCGGAATTGGAAGAGCAGCAGCCAATATTACGGACAAATCCTCCAAGCCAAACATCTGTGCTGTCTCGAATGAGATCTCCTGTTGTTGCCGAAGAAGACGGTCTTTTGCAAACACCGTCCATATTTAGTTTCACCTAGCTTTGGGGGTTTTAGTCCATCCGATGAGGTGTTCAAGTCGAGGTCTATATCCCATAGTAGTGTGGCCTTGCCAAACTGAAGCCTGATAGATCTGTTGGACATAATCAAGAATGTGTTGAGCAGGGTACTCCGGTCGTGAGAAGTGGTCTTTGAAAATGGTTTTATTTCTTCATGTCCATAGGAGCCAGCAAGCGACCCCGAAGATAACAGGCCAATCGAACCCAGATATCAATTGGTTGTTGTGAAGATTCCTTTCCATCCATTCTCGAGAGCGCAAGGTGTAGAAATTGGGGGGAATCATTTCTGAGGGAAAAGTATTCCACAACGTGCGAGCAGTGACGCAATCGCGGACGATATGAATTGAGGATTCATCAACTTGACAGAGATGGTAGGCAAGCTCGGTAGTAAGCTATTTGTGAACGCGTTGTTGGTTAGAAAGTAGTCTATCTTGAGCAAGAAGCCAAAGGAATGATCGGATCCGCCAGGGACCTTTCCATTGCCAGATTTCTTTCCAAAATCCATCCGAAAATGGTTCAGTAAAATCCATGATCATGGCATAAGTTGAAGCTTTTGTGAACTGGTCATTGTTCGAAGGTCCCTATATGAGCTTATCAGGCCCTAAATAGGGTTGAAGGGGTAGAATTCCGGCTATATGTAGACAAATCAATTGAGGAAGGGGAGAGTGAAAAAGTTCCCACTTCCATGATCCTAACGTATCAACAAAGTGATGGATTTAGAGGTTTAGTTATGTTTAAGGGATCGAGGTCATCGTATGGGAGATAAGTCGCCCCAAATGTTCCACCCAAGGGTCTGTCCAGAACCGCATCTCAACTCCATCACATATCACCCATTTCCGTCCTTTGAGAACATAAGGCCAAGTTGCTTTGATACTCCTCCATATCATTAAAGCGCCCGTGGCCTCCAGAGAGTTGGGTAGGTTGGAGGCATCGAAGTTATACTTCTTGGAAAGGACTTGTACGCAGAGGTAGTTAGGCTTAGTGATTAAGGCCCACCCTGGTTTGGTTAGGAGGGCATCATTAGTTTCTCTTATTTTTCGGATGCCCAGTCCCCTAGCTCTTTTGGTCGACAGACTCTATCCCAATTAACCAAGTGCAACTTCCTCATGCTGTTGGAAGATCCTCATATAAACTGTCTTTAAGTTTTTTTAATTCATCGCATAGCCCGCGAGGAAGGCGAACCGTCTTCATTTTATATGTGGGAAGCACTGATATTGTTGGATCCCGTTTCCGAAATCCAACTACTCATACAGATTCCCTCATACGTACGCATGAATCCTTATAAACTCTTCTTGCTCTGATACCATAAATGTTGGGACCCGATCCGGGAACCGGATCCCAACTGAAAAACGAAAAACTGAGAAAACGGAATCGAATGGGAACGGAAATTTCGCATCGAAATATCGAAGCGGAAACAAAATGCGGAAGACAATACCAAACACTAACTCGAATCACAACGCAAGCGGAAGCAAAGCAAATGCGAAGCGAATACAGAATCGAAACGGAAACAAATGAAAGCGGAAGCAATAACTAATCGAATCAAACGAATAGATTTCGAAGCGAAACGAAATCAAGCAGAACACATCCGACATCCGGAAACAATAATCAAAGAAAACTTATCGAATGAACATAATCGCGTTGGAAATCTAAACTAAGACATATTCCAAAATCCGGTATGAAATTTTTTTTTCCTTTCTTTATCATTCATTCTTATATCAATCACATCCATATAATTTCCTATAGGAAATTCATTCTTAAACCCAAAACTCAGCAATCATACAAAATCTTATACAAATCCATACAACTCTCAAATTACATTTTATTCTCATTTTATCGAAATTTCGGCAGCATAACGGCTGCATTTATCCTATCCCAAAATTTCCTGCAAAGGTAAAATACACTTCACAAAATTCAGAATCACACAAAGTCATCGGACTCCCCGTCCGGAATCCAAACACCGACAGAAACAAACATCTATACCTAACACTCCAATAATTCTCAAACATCATCGAAAACATTCATATCTCAATTCACTCATATACAACCCATAATTTACTTACATCATCATAATCATACACAATTCCATATGCAATCTCATACTCTCATACATTAATTCATAATCTTCATACATTCGGAAATACATGCTCGAAATACATTATAATCACTTAACGACAATTCAAGCCATTTACAAAATATTTCAAATCTCAATTCATAATACAATGCAAACGATGCAAAAACGAACCAAATGTCTTCACATTCTCTCATCCGATCTCCTGCTCGAAACCTGGAGATGGGGATGAAAGGGGGTGAGCTCGAAAGCTCGTGAATAACACATTTATAAAGCGATAAATAAGCGGAAATCATTTTTCACAAGCTTTTTGCCAAAAGGCGTAGTTTTCAAACTTTTTAACTTTCAAATATTTTTCTCAAACCCTTTTCAATTTTCCAAACTTTACATATCAAATTTCTAAAATTTTCCTGGTTAAAAACCCCTTTTCTTTTCTTTTTTTTTCTCTCAAAATTTTCTCATAAACATGAATGCAATCACATCGGAGAAATTTCATGCGATAAACAAAATCAAAATCACAAAACATATCAAAATGGTCCTGTTCGGTCCAAAATAGAGCGTCTTGCACATTCTCAAGATAGCGGTCCTGCGATCGTGAGCGAATAGAACGTACTACACTTTCTCGCATAAGCGTCCAAGTAGCCGTGAGGGAGTCCGAATCGAACTCGTGCTACTAGCAAGCAGGCAAATGCGAAGGCTATACAAATAGAGACAATACGACTCACCAAAGGACCTAACCGAACCCATATAACACGTAAACGAAAACAAAGATTCGAATTGCCCGAAGGCACTTTTCCAAAATCTTACTTTTCTTCAAATTTTCCACAAAATGCATACAACTCAATTTATTCAATCTATCGTTCACTAAATTCAACAATCAAATCATTCAATCAAACAATAATTTCAGAATTGAATAATGCATACACAACAAATGTACTTTCGAAGTTTCTATCAATTTATCAAATCATTTAAAACAATGAATTTAAGCTTATAAAAATTTTCCAGAAAACATTCGGAAATCATAATTTCAAACATTTACAAAACAATAATTTATCAAAATTTCACATTTTTGCTTTCTTTAATTTTCAAAAATTCGTATTAAGCTTACAGATCAAAATATAAATATGCTACCCACCTCGAAATGATGCTAGGAATTGCCTCGATCATCAATTTGACCAACGCCTTTATTCTTCCAATTTAAAATTGACCTAAGCCATAAAATCCAAATTCCACATCATAAATTGCGAAATTCCCAAAATTAACTATCGAAAATTCATAAACATCATACTTCCAAGCTTTCTAAAATCAGAATTTCTAAAATCTCCAATTTCAAAAATTCGACCTAAACCAATACACTCAAATTCAATCTCATAAATCACTTACTTACTCAAATTAAACTTAGAAAACACCAATTCCATATAAATCCAAGCTATTTCAATCTCCAATTTTGAAAATCCCCAATTTTCAAAATTGGCCTAAACCAATTTATCTAAATTCAATATCATAATTCACAAATTCTTCAAATTTGCTTTCATATATCACCAATTCATCATATTTCCTATAATTCTAAGCTACTAATTTTCAAAAATTCCAAATCACAAAATTAGGCATAAACCCCAAATTAATTTTCAAATAAAATTAAACCCTTAATCCTTAACAATCATCAAAATTGACTTTATATATCACCTACCCATATCATTTTCCATGTTTCTCAATCAAAAAATTCAACAAAATCTCAAAGTTGAAAATTTTCTCTTACCTCTTTCTCCTTCAAATTTCGGATTTTTGGGCTTAGAAGAAAGTCCTTAAGCTCCTCCATCTATTTCCTCCATGGAAGAAGCACGAAAATCACCTTGAAAGCTTGGAAAAATCAAAAACTTTCTTACCTTTCTTCTTTCTCCATGGCCACCGAAACTCCTTCTCCACTCTTCTTCTTATTTCTTCTTCTCATTTTCTTCTTCTTTTCTTATGATTTTACAGCCACTTTCGTGGCTTTATTATGCCAAAAACGACATCACCATATGTGTTTCATTAAATGATGGTTAATTGACCATTTTACCCTCCATTCAAAGCTTAAAGTCATGCTTACTTGCGGGTTGATTCGCACTATCAAGATGAAGGAATTTGTCCAAACTTCCTTCTAGAAAAATGTTCCTCTCAATCATAAGAATCCAACGCCACTGACCGCGCTTAATTCGGATCACTATACCAAAAGTTATGCCTAAAACAGTTCGGGAATATCCATATTCTAACACATTTTTCATATACGATTATTTCCGTCCAAAAGTTTACATTCTTAATCTCAGAATTGAAACTCAATGTCTTCATAACAATTATAGCCTTATGTCTCTAGTTTAATTCAAAACAAGAATCGCCTCATTTAGATTCCCAGATCAAAAGTTATGCTCAAAATACTCTCAGGTGTTCCTAATCCAAAAATTTCACCCTAATCCGAGCTTAAATTCAGAAATTAAAAGTCTTAGGGGCAAATTTGACATTTCATGTCTTCATATGATTTGTAACCCCTTGTCTTATCTTTATTTCGCCTTAATAATCACTTCAATTGGATCTCTACAGATCCCGAATTTCACAAAATACTAAACCATGTTCGGAAAATTTCCCGACTCACTTTGATTAAATTAATCTCCATTAATTTAATCTCAAAAATTCACAAATTTCCTATGAGAATGTAAGGAATTGTCTTACGAATCCAACGCCGTAAGAATCAACTCAATCGGATGTCGGACGAAAAAGATATGAGCAAAATAGTGAACAAAGGTCGAATCGGAGGAGGAACCAAGAACACTAAAGAAGCAAAACGGCGTCGTATTAGGGCGAGGTCACCCTGGTGACGCGTCGCCCTGGTGACGCGAGCCAAACGCTCACCGTCACCCTGGTGACGCGTCGCCCTAGCAACGGGGGTGATACATTTTTCTTCTTTTTTTTTCACATAAAACTTCCAAAATTCATAACTCTTAATCCCGAACTCCAATTTTGACAAACTTAGTCTCTATAGAAAGCTTGAAGGAAACACTACATCTTCCACAAAGGACATAAAAATCAATTTGACTCCTACGGGAGTCCATTTTCCTGTCAAAGCTACTATCCTTTAATATTCATGCTAAAACCACAATATAAACTTGTAAAAATCATAACTTATTATTCCGAGATCGAAAAATTGCATACTTTATATCGAAATAAAGATCAAAACAAATCCTTAAATTTTCATGAAGAACATCAACGCTCAATTAACCTCTAACTAGGTTAATTTCTCAGTCAAAGATTCAGTCATCATAATTAAAGTCAAAAGTCAACCTTATCAAACATTAACTTTGACTGATCATAACTTTCACTCCCGATATCGAAAAATTGTAAACTTTATGTCCACATAAAGCTCTTAATATAACCTACAAGTTTTCAGAAGACCATTTTATCAAATTTTGCCTCAATCAAAAGTCAACCATCCAAGGCCAAAAAAGTCAACTATTACACAATTTTTTTCATATTTTCACTCTTTCTCTTTTTATTCATGATTTTCAACTTAATTTCAATCAACTCATCCACTTAATTTCATAAACCATACCAATCCACTCGAAACCTCAAAGATATCAAAATCAGATCATTTCTTTTCTTCTCAATATTTTTTAAATTTTAAGTCATCTCTTATACAAGACATACACAGAGCACTCCTTAAATTTCATTTTCATAATTCAAATTTTCACTCAAAGATCGGGGTCCAACATTTCTCCCCCTCTTAAAAGAATTTCATCCTCGAAATTCACACTTAAGAACATAATATTTCGTATCTAATTCCTTCTCATAATATTTTCTCAATCTCTTCATAATTTCTCAATTCTTAAATCAATTACTCCATCCAAAATCATATCATACTCACATTTTTCCTTAACATTTGAAACAAGTCAATGGTCCACGTTGTAATGACTCATGGACCAAAATCACCATTTCACTTAATCCTTTGAATTTCTATACACATTTCTCTATCAATTTATCTCATTCTTCAAATTTTTCATCTCACATATGCATATTCGAAATCGTTTCCTCTAAATTCATCATGTAATTCAAATCTAAATTTCCATTTTCACAATCCATCTAAATCAAAACAAAATTAGGTTCTTCCCAATTCACCAAGAAATTCTAATCTCAAATTCATAATCATAAACCTAAATCAAACATAATTCTTAACCTTAATCTCATCTCATAATTGCATGTACAAAATCAAATCGCCATCATGAACTTCAAATCTCAAGTTCATTTACACACACCCAAAATCAATCAAAGTTCTTAACCTCACTCACTCAGACAATCACTAAATTCATTCTTAATAACCATAATGCCCAAGTATGATCATAATACTGGGCTCTGACATTCTCACAAATTCAAGTTTTACCCTTACACACTCTCATCAATCTTCTATGCCCAGTTAAGACCATAGTACTGGGCTCTGATACCATACATGTTAGATCCCGTTTTCGAAATCCAACTACTCATAAAGATTCTCTCATACGTACGCATGAATCCTTATAAACTCTTCTTGCTCTGATACCATAAATGTTGGGACCCGATCCGGGAACCGGATCCCAACCGAAAAACAAAAAACTGAGAAAACGGAATCGAATGGGAACGGAAATTTCACATCAAAATATCGAAGCGGAAACAAAATGCGGAAGCCAATAGCAAACACTAACTCGAATCACAACGCAAGCGGAAGCAAAGCAAATGCGGTTAATACGAATCTGAAACGAAGCAAATGAAAGCGGAAGCAATAACTAATCGAATCAAACGAATAGATTTCGAAGCGAAACGAAATCAAGCAGAACACATCCGACATCCGGAAACAATAATCAAAGAAAACTTATCGAATGAACATAATCGCGTTGGAAATCTAAACTAAGACATATTCCAAAATCCGGTATGAAATTTTTTTTCCTTTCTTTATCATTCATTCTTATATCAATCACATCCATATAATTTCCTATAGGAAATTCATTCTTAAACCCAAAACTCAAAGAATCATACAAAATCTTATACAAATCCATACAACTCTCAAATTACATTTTATTCTCATTTTATCGAAATTTCGGCAAAGATAACGGTGATTTATCCTATCCCAAAATTTCTGCAAAGGTAAAATACACTTCACAAAATTCAGAATCACAAAAGTCATCGGACTCCCGTCCGAATCCAAACACCGCGTAAACACACATCTATACCTAACACTCCAATAATTCTCAAACATCATCGAAAACATTCATATCTCAATTCACTCATATACAACCCATAATTTACTTACATCATCATAATCATACACAATTCCATATGCAATCTCATACTCTCATACATTAATTCACAATCTTCATACATTCAGAAATACATGCTCGAAATACATTATAATCACTTAACGACAATTCAAGCCATTTACAAAATATTTCAAATCTCAATTCATAATACAATGCAAACGATGCAAAAACGAACCAAATGTCTTCACATTCTTTCATCCGATCTCCTGCTCGAAACCTAGAGATGGGGATGAAATGGGGGTGAGCTCAAAAGCTCGTGGATAACACATTTATAAAGCGATAAATAAGCGGAAATCATTTTTCACAAGCTTTTTGCCAAAAGGCGTAGTTTTCAAACTTTTTAACTTTCAAATATTTTTCTCAAACCCTTTTCAATTTTCCAAACTTTACATATCAAATTTCTAAAATTTTCCTGGTTAAAAACCCCTTTTCTTTTCTTTTTTTTTTCTCTCAAAATTTTCTCATAAACATGAATGCAATCACATCGGAGAAATTTCATGCGCATAAACAAAATTAAAAATCACAAAACATATCAAAATGGTCTGGTTCGGTCCAAAATAGAGCGTCTTCGCACATTCCATATAGCGGTCCTGCGATCGTGAATAGAACGTCTTACACTTTCCGCATATACGGTCCAATGTAGCCATGAGGAGTCCGAATCGAACTCCGTGCCCTACTACGGGCAGCCAAGGGCTATACAAATAAAGACAATGACGACTCACCAAAGGACCTAACCGAACCCATATAACACGTAACGAAAACAAAGATTCGAATTGCCCAAGGCACTTTTCCAAAATCTTACTTTTCTTCAAATTTTCCACAAAATGCATACAACTCAATTTATTCAATCTATCGCTCACTAAATTCAACAATCAAATCATTCAATCAAACAATAATTTCAGAATTGAATAATGCATACACAACAAATGTACTTTCAGAAGTTTCTATCAATTTATCAAATCATTTAAAACAATGAATTTAAGCTTATAAAAATTTTCCAGAAAACATTCGGAAATCATAATTTCAACATTTACAAAACAATAATTTATCAAAATTTCACATTTTTGCTTTCTTTAATTTTCGAAAATTCGTATTAAGCTTACAAATCAAAATATAAATATGCTACCCACCTCGAAATGATGCTAGGAATTCGTCCCGATCATCAATTTGACCAACGCTTCCTTTATTCTTCCAATTTAAAATTGACCTAAGCCATAAAATCCAAATTCCACATCATAAATTGCGAAATTCCCAAAATTAACTATTGGAAATTCATAAACATCATACTTCCAAGCTTTCTAAAATCAGAATTTCTAAAATTCCCAATTTCAAAAATTCGACCTAAACCAATACACTCAAATTCAATCTCATAAATCACTTACTTACTCAAATTAAACTTAGAAAACACCAATTCCATATAAATCCAAGCTATTTCAATCTCCAATTTTGAAAATCCCCAATTTTCAAAATTGGCCTAAACCAATTTATCTAAATTCAATATCATAATTCACAAATTCTTCAAATTTGCTTTCATATATCACCAATTCATCATATTTCCTATAATTCTAAGCTACTAATTTTCAAAAATTCCAAATCACAAAATTAGGCATAAACCCCAAATTAATTTTCAAATAAAATTAAACCCTTAATCCTTAACAATCATCAAAATTGACTTTATATATCACCTACCCATATCATTTTTCATGTTTCTCAATCAAAAAATTCAACAAAATCTCAAAGTTGAAAATTTTCTCTTACCTCTTTCTCCTTCAAATTTCGGATTTTTGGGCTTAGAAGAAAGTCCTTAAGCTCGTCCATATATTTCCTCCATGGAAGAAGCACGAAAATCACCTTGAAAGCTTGGAAAAATCAAAAACTTTCTTAGCTTTCTTCTTTCTCCATGGCCACCGAAACTCCTTCTCCACTCTTCTTCTTATTTCTTCTTCTCATTTTCTTCTTCTTTTCTTATGATTTTACAGCCACTTTCGTGGCTTTATTATGCCAAAAACGACATCATCATATGTGTTTCATTAAATGATGGTTAATTGACCATTTTACCCTCCATTCAAAGCTTAAAGTCATGCTTACTTGCGGGTTGATTCGCACTATCAACATGAAGGAATTTGTCCAAACTTCCTTCTAGAGAAATGTTCCTCTCAATCATACGAATCCAACGCCACTAACCGCGCTCAATTCGGATCACTATACCAAAAGTTATGCGCAAAACAATTCAGGAATATCCATATTCTAACACATTTTTCATATACGATTATTTCCGTCCAAAAGTTTACATTCTTAATCTCAGAATTGAAACTCAATGTCTTCATAACAATTATAGCCTTATGTCTCTAGTTTAATTCAAAACAATAATCGCCTCATTTCGATTCCCAGATCAAAAGTTATGCTCAAAATACTCTCAGGTGTTCCTAATCCAAAAATTTCACCCTAATCCGAGCTTAAATTCAGAAATTAAAAGTCTTAGGGGCAAATTTGACATTTCATGTCTTCATATGATTTGTAGCCCCTTGTCTTATCTTTATTTCTCCTTAATAATCACTTCAATTGGATCTCTACAGATCCCGAATTTCACAAAATACTAAACCATGTTCGGAAAATTTCCCGACTCATTTTGATTAAATTAATCTCCATTAATTTAATCTCAAAAATTCACAAATTTCCCATGAGAATGTAAGGAATTGTCTTATGAATCCAACGCCGCAAGAATCAACTCAATCGGATGTCGGACGAAAAAGATATGAGCAAAATAGTGAACAAAGGTCAAATCGGAGGAGGAAGCAAGAACACTAAAGGAGTAAAAGCGGCGTCAGATAGGCGAGGTCACCACGGTGACGCGTCGCCTGGTGACGCGAGCCAACGCCATCGCCCTGGTGACGCGTCGCCCTGGTGACACGAGCCAAACGCCACCGTCACCTCGGTGACGCGTCGCCCTAGCAACGGGTGATACATTTTCTTCTTTTTTTTTCACATAAAACTTCCAAAATTCATAACTCTTAATCCCGAACTCCAATTTTGACAAACTTAGTCTCTATAGAAAGCTTGAAGGAAGCACTACATCTTCCAAACAGGACATAAAAATCAATTTGACTCCTACGGGAGTCCATTTTCCGGTCAAAGCTACTATCCTTTAATATTCATGCTAAAACCACAATATAAACTTGTAAAAATCATAACTTATTATTCCGAGATCGAAAAATTGCATACTTTATATCGAAATAAAGATCAAAACAAATCCTTAAATTTTCATGAAGAACATCAACACTCAATTAACCTCTAACTAGGTTAATTTCTCAGTTAAAGATTCAGTCATCATAATTAAAGTCAAAAGTCAACCTTATCAAACATGAACTTTGACTGATCATAACTTTCACTCCCGATATCGAAAAATTGCAAACTTTATGTCCACATAAAGCTCTTAATATAACCTACAAGTTTTCAGAAGACCATTTTATCAAATTTTGCCTCAATCAAAAGTCAACCTTCCAAGGCCAAAAAGTCAACTATTACACAATTTTTTTCATATTTTCACTCTTTCTCTTTTTATTCATGATTTTCAACTTAATTTCAATCAACTCATCCACTTAATTTCATAAACCATACCAATCCACTCGAAACCTCAAAGATATCAAAATCAGATCGTTTCTTTTCTTCTCAATATTCTTTAAATTTTAAGTCATCTCTTATACAAGACATACACAGAGTACTCCTTAAATTTTATTTTCATAATTCAAATTTTCACTCAAAGATCGGGGTCCAACAGATATGACGGATTGAGTTAATGTGAGTCTTACGACAAAGGAAAAAAGGTTGCCCGACCAGCTTGAAAAGCGTTGTTGGACGTTGTCGAGGATATATTGATAAGTTTTTTTGTTGACTTTCTCATGTAGCAAAGGCACTCCAAGGTAATGGCCGAGATCGTTTGTCAGTTTAAAGCCTAGTTCTCTACTTAAGTGTTTCGCCATCGAAAGAGGTGTAGGAAAATTCCGGTGTGAGCATCACATGCCCACGGTGCGAAAAATAAAAAATTTTATTCCGGGACCTTCCCGAAAGTCAGGATCCATGTGTCTATACAACAAACTCAAACCATAACGGCCAAAGGAGACCGTCTCTAACGGTATCCACGCAGAGATTGGAGAACCTTACCGGGACAAACCTTTTGATCCGGGAATAGCTAGAACAAGTTGAAGACTGCTAGATTTTACCTTGTTCTTGGAGAGCTTGGAAATAATGATGAAGAGAAGATGAAGAGGATGCTTGGAGAGAAGAGTGGAAATCGTTGATGCTTTGAAAGGAAAGGTGAAAAACACTTTTTCATTAGCCTCTCTTCAAACCAACGAACCTCACCTTCATCTTTCATCATCTATTTATTTGTCTTTAACAATTAAGAGACATACAAAAGCTAGGTGGAGAAGCATCCACGTTATATATATATATATATATATATATATATATATATATATATATATATATATATATAAATTATTTAATTAATTATATATATATATATAAATAAATGTCAAGTGGTCCAACACACTGGGTTAGTCCTACCGGCTATCGGGTCCCTAGATGGAAAAAATCCCAAAATTTTTTCAGCAATATCGATGTCGCGATCTCATCGGGACATATCTCGATCTCATCGGGGTCCATTTAATCCGTTTGCTCTCCATATGTTGGAACTCTATCTAAAACTATTTTACGAATTCTCCGAGACACTCTTATGCGTGTGACCCATTAGATTCCCGGTTATGTTGGCCACTTAGATTAACACTTAATCTGAGCAAGTCATGAGCTGTATCTAGCAACACATCATGACCCCCAATTGACCGGAAAGTAATTAATTTTACGAATGAACATGTATTCATCATGAACCATATCACGAACCTTTCCATAGATAATTACCGTGCAATTCTTCCTTTCACCATGTTATACCCCACTTGGTTATGAGTATGGGCAATGTGTCAACTCTTACTAGACTGACTACGTCAAATCTAGTCCAAGTGATTTCAGTTCTTGTCCTGGGACTCATTACTTTATATGTCAATGAAGACATTCTTCATGACATATATGCTCCGGCCAGAGACTTCCAAGTAATGACCCTGACAAGAGGCCATGGGTATCATCTTCTGCTATCACAGAAGTGGTGAATCCTCTATTGGCTACTCAATTACCTTCGAATACCTCAAACTAATAGAACAACCATTGTTACTAAAAGTCACATGGAAACCAGCTCTATTTAAACAAGAAACAGACAATATGTTCTTTGTTAATACAGGTACAAAATAACATTCATCCAATTTAATTACAAGCCCGTGGGAGTGATAAGAAGTAAGTACCTACGGCTAATGCAAAGAACTCTTGCTCCATTTCTCACACGCAGTCTAGTTCTCCTTCATGAGTCGCTCATCGCTCCTCGAGGCCTGCGATATCATTGATATGTGTGAGCCACAACCGTATCTAATACCCATATATTATGGTCGAAACAGATAACCTCAATGATAAACATACCGAAGAAGTCGAGGCATCCGATGCCTTCTTCGCTTCAATTCTTCCAGATAGACTTTATAATTCCGCTTCAAGGGCGGTCTTGCCACAATGGAAGCAAGTTCCTTTGGTGCGCTCTTTGGTTTTCTTCTTGCTGCACTTCCTTTTGGTTTCTTAGACCTTTTCTTCTTCACTTCTTTTCTTTGAACCGTAAGAAGAGTCCACCATAAGCACTTGCTTGCTATCCTTCTTGATAGCTTGCTCATTGCTTTGTCGAAAGCAGATTGATCAACTCGTGGATTGTCGTGGATATTTGGTTCATCGATAGTTTAACGCAAACTGTGAATAACTATCAGACAATCCAACTAGAATTAAGTCAACACTTAATTCATAATCCATAACAAAACCTAAGACGGCCAACCTCTCAATATACCCATTTATCTTCAGTGCATACGCGATCGCAGATGAACCTGGAGTCATCTTAGTAGTGAAGAGTAGCCTCGAGGTCTCGAACCTTTCATACCGAGCTTGCTCATCAAATGCCTCTCTAAGATGAAACACTATGGTATTAGCATCCATAGACTCATCTTTCTTCGCAACTCGGTGACATCGAGGCAAGCATAATGCAGGTAGCCATGTCACTGTCTTTAAGATGCTTACGATATGCTTTCTGATCCTCATCAGAAGCATCAGCAGCAGGTGGATCAGGAAGTGGAACATCTAGGACATAGCCCAGTTCCTCTGACCTGAGAACAATCTAGAAAGTTAGGTCCAGTTAATTTGTTGGAGTCCATAAGTGAGCTCAAGTTCACACTGGAAGTCATTTTCAATAACCTAAAGGGAAAGAGAGAAAGAATGTTAGAATAGAATTACATGCATGTTCATAAGGACTTGAATGACATGCATATGGCTCCCACTAGTTTCAAAGAATCCATAACCCACGATTTAATCCAAGAAACATTATGACAAAATGTCCTAGTGGGTCGATATCCGACATTACTAAAATGACCTTGGGTTTACCCAACAAGCCACCTTAGGTCAATCGGTAGGTATCGATCATACCAATTGCATAATAGATATCCGACATTACTAAAATGACCTTGGGTTTACCCAACAAGCCACCTTAGGTCTATCGGCAGGTATCGGTCATACCATTTGCTTCATAGATGCAACTATCGACTAGTGCTATCAACTCGTGATGTATGCACACACATTGGGTTATCAACTCTTGATGTGCGTACATCTGATGCACACTGCCCAATTTCGCCTCTGTCCACGTTGACCTTGAGTTTACTCAACAAATCAACGCTTCTAGTGAAAACCGACCCATTAATCCGAAAATCTTATTTTCATTGTTCGAACATATCCGTATAGAGTGAGCTTGGGTTTACCCAACTCTATAAGAACTCTGGTTCTTCCCATATTAATGGAAGGCGTTAGTTTTCATATGATGTGCGAGGGTTTTCAGGTCTCATCTTCTTCTCCTTCAAGCCGTAGGATTCTAGTCACCATGACTATATGGAATGATTTACGGCATTTCATCAATCACATTGAATCTATACCTAAAATCATCCATCATCCCACCTTTGCATGTTGTAAGTCGACTTGTGTATGTGTAAGTCGACTTATGCTAGTGTGTAAGTTGACTTATGCATGTGTAAGTCGACTTATGCAGCTGTGAACGAACAAGTCGACTTGTACCATTGTGCAAGTCGACTTATGCGTCTACAGTGCACGGATAAGTCGACTTGTATCTTTATTAGTCGACTTATCCATGTGGAATTGCTATCTAATCGGCTAATTTCTCAATCCGTGTAGTTCCAATTCACAATACCAAGTGTAATATCCTTTATTAGGATGTACCAATGAAACACTTTCATTGTTCCATGCTTACCATATATAGTCAAACTATACATGAAAAACTTGAAATTGATGAATATACTCTTATTCATTTAGATCTCCAAATAATTTAAGAATATCAAACTATCACCCTAAGTATCTCTAGGTAGTCTAAACTTTATCAAGACTACTTCGGCACATGTCACAAAATTTGTGACGGTCAAAATAATCAAGACAACGAAATACACTAACGAGACGCTAATGTGACACATTTGACATCCGAAAAATATTTGGAAACCCAATTTCAAGAACTTCAATTTGGAAAGCATACAACATCAATATAACACATTTTTAATCACATTAAAAATGATCCAAGGCATTGTAATTGAGAAATACACAATTTATCATTCCAAACAAAACAGCTCCAGCAACTTTCTCAAAACTGCCAAGCTCTGTGTTTTGCTTGAAAAACTCATTGAAATAATTTCAATAAATTATGAGAAAATTAAAGAGGTTACAACATGTTCACAAAATGTTCCATGAATTTTTTCAGGATTTATTTCCATCAAAAACTCATCCAATCTCAGCAACAAAGCCAATGTAGAATCTGTGTTCCTCAACACAGTTATTCCCAGCAGCACACAATAAATTCTCAAATAAATAGTAAATCACCTCGAAAACATTTTTCCATTCTCATAGTCATTCATAAACATCTTAGAGACATGTTGGTGAAAGAAAATCCGAAAAAAAAAATTCTACAATTTATTCTCGAATTTATAAGCATGCATATTCATTGAATGTGCACAAAGACAACAACCAGAACATTGGGGAATAAATTAGTAAAACCATATCAAATCACATTGATAAATTCCGAGCTTCCACAGACATATGCAAAAATATCTTGTGAACATATCTGGGCAAGAAAATTTCGAAAACAATATTTCTACACTGAATTCGAAATTCACACAATCAACATGCATCATTGTCACAAGCAATAGGCAACTCCGACCTAGTCATGGTTTCTTCGTTATATACGACACAAGTGGCTCTGATACCACTGTAGGAAAATCCCGGTGTGAGCATCACATTCCCACGGTACGGAAAACAAAAATTTTTGTTCCGGGACCTTCCCGAAAGCCAGGATCCATGTGTCTATACAACAAACTCAAACCATAACGGCCAAAGGAGACCGTCTCTAACGGTATCCACGCAGAGATCGAAGAACCTAACCGGGACAAACCCTTTGACCCAGGAATAGCTAGAACAAGTTGAAGACTTCTAGATCTTACCTTATTCTTGGAGAGCTTGGAAATAACGATGAAGAGAAGATGAAGAGGATGCTTGGAGAGAAGAGTAGAAATCGTTGATGCTTTGAAAGGAAAGGTGAAAAACACTTTTTCATTAGCCTCTCTTCAAACCAACGAACCTCACCTTCATCTTTCATCATCTATTTATTTGTCTTTAACAATTAAGAGACATATAAAAGCTAGGTGGAGAAGCATCCACGTTAGCTTTTATATATATATATATATATATATATATATATATATATATATATATATATATAAAGTTAAAGATGATAAGGCTTCCTCCTCCTCTTCCACGTATGGCATATATATATATATATATTAATTTTTAATTAATTATATATATAAATAAATGCTGAAGTGGTCCAACACACTGGGTTGGTCCTACCGCCTACCAGTCCCAGATGAGAAAAACTCCGAAAACCTTTTTCAAGAATATCGATGTCGCGATCTCATCGGGACATATCTCGATCTCATCGGGATCCATTTAATCCGTTGCTCTCCATATATTGGAACTCTGTCCAAAACTATTTTACTTAATTCTCCGAGACACTCTTATCGTGTGACCCATTAGGTTCCGGTTATGTTGACCACTTAGATTAACACTTAATCTGAGCAAGTCATGAGCGGTATCTAGCAACACATCATGACCCCCAATTGACCGGAAAGTAATTGGTTTTACGAATGAACATGTATTGATCATGAACCATATCACGAACCTTTCCATAGACAATTACCATGCAATTCGTCCTTTTACCATGCTATACCCCACTTGGTTATGAGTATGGGCAATGTGTCAACTCTTACTAGACTGACTACGTCAAATCTAGTCCAAGTGATTTCAGTTCTTGTCCTAGGACTCATTACTTTATATGTCAATGAAGACATTCTTCATGACATATATGCTCCGGCCAGAGACTTCCAAGTAATGACCCTGACAAGAGGCCATGGGTATCATCTTCTGCTATCACAGAAGTGGTTAATCCTCTATTGGCTACTCAATTACCTTCGAATACCTCAAGCTGTACCCAATCACCACCCTACGAGCGACCTCTCGAAGGCAACAAGGAATGGAGTCAAAGCACGTAATCAAGATTCAAGATATCCTCGAGCACCTCAAGTCTAAGGATATTTGCACCATTGCTATGATGAGATTATCACTGACATTAGAATAGGACATCCATGTGATGATCTCATAGCAGGTCATCCAATGTACTTACTACCTCTAATAAGCATCCACATCTCAACTCTAAATATCTCATATTTACGACTTCCGAGATCCACCGCTGATCAAATCAAGGAGCTTGAGATGTACTAGTCTCTCGGATTACCGATGTCCGGTCTCAAGAATCCTATGACTAGGATAATTTAGATATCGACATAATTGCACATGATAGGAATCTCAGTAGTATGATCACATCACAATTTCCTTCATGCTATGTCATATATCATGGACTTCATCAATTTGCTAATAGATCAATATCCATTCATAAATAATGAATAGCAAGTTAATGAAATATGTCTTTCTTTATTTATTCATAAAGACTGTACACAACTTTGTACAATATGCGCTAAAGGCGATTGCCTTCAGGGCACTACTCTAACAAGAGGGACATTCTTGGAGTAAAAATATCGAGATTTTTCTTTGCTAATCCATTTTCCTAAGACTGTTCAGAAAGTGTTCAAAAGATCTCGAATTATGTGAACTTGGTCAATAGAGGCCTCTGAGAACAATATGAGATCATCAGCGAAGAAGAGATGTGATAGGGCGGGTCCTCGTCTACTAAGTTTGATGGGCTTCCATCTCCCTTGGGATATTAAGTGTGTTATTAGATGGCCCAAGTGTTCCATACATAACACGAAGAGGTAAGGAGAAAGTGGGTCCCCCTAATGGATACCTTTGGAAGGTTTGAATGCTTCGCTAAGATCTCCGTTCCAACTTACACCAAAATCGAAGAGACACAGTCCATAATCAGGTGGATAAAAGAATCCAGGATGCCAATGTCAAAGAGAGTTTCTTTAATGAAGTCCCAGGAAAGTCGATCATAGGCTTTTTCCAAGTCAACTTTTAGCGTAAGTATCCCTTTTTTCCCAGACTTCCTACGCATGGTATGAATAACCTCTTGGGCAATAATGATGTTGTTAGTAATCAATCTGTCAGGCCTTAAGCTGCATTGTGTAGGAGCAACGGGTGCATCTAAATGAGGTTTCATGCAGTTCACGATAATCTTCGTAATCGCCTTGTAGAGCACTGAGTATAACACAATTGGCCTGAAGTGGGTGATTGACAGAGGTGAAAGCTTTTTTAGGGATAAGGACCATAATTGTACGATTCAGGTCATCTTCCCATAAATAATGGCTGAAAATTTTCTGGATGAGGAGTGACAGAGAAGTCCCCACGGTGTCCCATTGAGATTGGTAAAAGAAAGCTGTAAATCCATCAAAGCCTGATGCCTTATTAGGAGCCATTTTAAAGAAAGCCTTCAAGACTTCTTTCGAATGGATAAGTCTACCCATGTTAGTAGTTGCGTGGTGGGAGAGGGTGGAAATTGGCCTCTAATAGGTATCGCTTAAGGGTGGTTTGTTCAAACGTGTAGAGGTTTTGGAGGAAGGTTTTGACTATCTGGTTGATGCGAGCAGGGTCCGAACCAATGCATCCATTTTCATCTTTCAGCGTGCTTATTATCATTCTCTATCATCTGGCCGAAGCAAGAGTGTGATAATATTTTGTGTTCTGGTCACCTTAGCCTAACCATTGGCTTCTCAAGTGTTGGTGCCAATAAAGCTTTTCTTTACAGAGGGCTTGTTCTAGTTCTATGCGTAAATAATTATCCAGGTCACATAGAGAGTCTAACGAGTTGTCTTGGATGCCTTGAAGCCATGCCATAAGCCTCTTTTTCGTTGAAAAATGTTCCTAAAGCTGGTTCAATTATAATGTTAGAGTTTTTCTGAAACCTCCCGGAGTAACCAGGGGACACTGGTTGTTTCAGGTCTCTAACTATCTTCCACTATGCGGTCAACCAAGCCGACAAAAATTTAAAAGGTTGGGGGCTTGTTAGTAGGTGATTGGTTAGAGACAGGGTAACCAGGAGAGGTCGGTGATCAGACTTGAGGAAGGGCAGGTGGGTCACTGTAGTATAAGGGAAGTCCGACTGCCAGGAATTAGAGCATAGGACATGGTCCAGGCGCGCCAAAACTTGCCCTTTTTTCCACGTGAAACGTGGCCCTACATACCTAAGATCATGCAGGTGGTAGTCATTAATACATTGTCTGAAGAGCTGGTTGACAATTGAGTGATGCTGCGATCCTCCTCATTTGTCCTAGTGCTCCAATTTTGCGTTGAAATCCCCTCCCAAGATCCAAGGTTTGACGGTGACACTAGCTATCATACGTAAATTATCCCAAAGAAAATGTTGTAAGTTATATTGGGGGACTAGCGTAAATCGTAGTGAAGTAAAAGGACTTTTGATTCCATTCGATGTTGGTATATATAAGTTGACGGTGGGCTAGTAAAATGTGAACAACAATGTCAGTGTTCCAAAGCAGCCATATGCCTCCTGAAAATCTTGTTGCCTCCACCCTGAATGATTAGGAAAAACCTAAACTTCAGATAGTCTTTAAAGCTTGTTGCCCACTAATACGAGGTTCAACTAAAATAAATAAGTGTGGGTTATGCATCCGTATATAGTGTTTGAGGATAGATTTGAAGGACTTGCCTCTCGCCCCTAAACATTCCAAATAAGTATAGACATGGAGAAAAATATACCGAGGAGGGAACCCAATTAAGCATGAGATGTTTCCATTTATTCCGTCTACATGCTATTAGGCATGGAGTGCAGGGATGACTAGGCCATCGGTGAATCTTGTATGGTAGGTGTCTCCATGATCAAAGTTGACTCCAAGCCAGGATTAGATGGTTAATCAGGGGGTGGGAAATGTTTTGTGGTAGACGTCGACGGGATGGTCGTGGTGCATGAGCCATGCAAGTCTTCCTCCATGTCCTCTCCCCCCCAATGTCTAGCATCGTCTGCATGAATGAAGGGTCGTGGATCACCACCTCATGGTGGGTGGGGATTAAAATTACAGTACATTGTGTTGGATTCATAAGAGGCATTACAGACTTGGGTTTCAAGTCCCTACGGATTGTGGGTTGGATGGGGTGGTTTAGAGAGATTTGGGGTGGATTGGGCTGCAGTGGGTGAGACGTAATTAGGTCAGGCTGATTTGGGAGACCACTGGGCGGGGGGCCATCTGTGCGGATGGGTATGATTAACTTGACCTGGCTATTTATCTGTTGTGATGGAGGTGGCGCCAAGGACGAAGAGGAGCGTGTATGCTGGGTCTTCTCCTCAAGCTAGAGAGAGATGTTGTGATGTGTGTGGGTATCAGCCTGTGTCAGGATGGCATACCTCGAGCCCCTCGATGGCTCGTGACAGTTGCTGGTACGCCTATCACTTCCTGGGATAGTACTGTTGGGGTTATGGCGACGAGGGCGACGTTGGACTTGGATCCAAGAGCCATAGGTCACGTCTCTGTTGTTGCCTGCTGAAGGATCGGAAAATGAGGTCGGTGAGTTGTCTGAACTTTGATCTTCTGTGGTGGTTTGTGGGTGTGGGGTTTGGCTTGTGGATTTGAGTGTGCAGGCGTTCGTGCCGTGACCTACCATTCCACATGTGAGGCAGATCTAAGGTAATTCCTCGTACGAAACCTTAATTAGTTCACCGTCTAGTTCTACCAGTGATCACAAGGGTTACTAATGTTTATGTCCATAGTAACTCGCGCAAATTTCCCCCTCTGCGACTGTTGAGTGTGTTCGTCTATCTTGACGGTGCATCCTACAAGGTTTCTCAGAGCCTTCAAGATGGAGGGATGGTATCTTGCAACTGATAGTTCGAAGAATCTGACCCATGCAACAACGTGGGATATTTGTCCAAAAGGCGGCCTAAACTCAGGGGTCCAGGGTTGAACTGATAGAATGTGGCCGGAGATCACCCAAGGCTCCTCCGTGAGAATATACATAAAGTCCTCCTCACCCATAAATTTGATCAGGTAGAAATCATTGTCTAAATCAATGATCTTTTTTGGCCTTTTTAAAGTCCACATTACATTTAGTCGATTCTTGAGCATGTTAAATCCCATTTGCCGGCTGAGTAGCTTGACTACTACGACCTTTTCCCATTGTTTATCGAGTCTGTTTCTGAATGTAATTGATAGTTCAATTCCAGTGCCATAAGCGCATGTGATCATGTTAATGTCGCCCTCTGTAGTCTCAATTGGGTCATCTTCTGGCCAAGCTAATCCTTTTTCTTCTACAGCCTGATTGGTGCGGTCTAAGACAACCGCGCTATAACTTTGTTGGATGGTGTGGGGGTTGTGGGTGATGGGAGGTGGGAGGTGGGTCTTCCTCGCGTTCTCTGAGGTAGACTTTCTTTGCAGTATTCCCGTCAGAATCGGTGGAGGTAAGAATTCCCCTTGGTATTTCCTAACGTTTTGGGTCTATAGTTGGTTGGGTGAAACTTGTCGTTGCTTTATCCATGGTAGGAGGAGCTAGGGATAGATGCGCGATGTGCTCGCACAGCATTGGAGAGCACACCAAGCGTTCGACGAAAATGCTGAGAGAGTTTCATAGAGTTTCAATATGCTTTGTACGAGTATTAGTGAGTTTTTAGTAAGTGTATTCCTTTAACAAAGAAAAAGTTGAAGTTATAAACCATTATAGTTGAGTTTCCACAGTGATTGTCATGATGATGTTTGTGCTTACAAGCATTGGAATTGAGAAAGATTGTTAACTTTGGGAAGAGGAAGCAAAGAAAAGCTCTATAAGTTGAGTTTGAATCTTTTGTTCAAAATAACCCTATCGTTTTAGGTATTGGACAGGATTGAATAGTTTCTAAACTCCCGGCCAATGACCAAAACGACGTCCTTTTGGGCATTAGACGGAGTTGGACAGCCAATGTCTAAAATGACGTTGTTTTAAATATTAAATAAAATTAATCAGAGTTATTATGGATAGAGAATATGAAGTTATTTCGTTTTATACATTAAACAAAGTTGGACAGCCAATTCTCAAAACGAAGTTGTTTTGAATATTAGGTAGAGTTATATAGAGTTATTATGGATAGAGAATATGAAGTTATTTTGAGCATTTAATAAGATTAAACAGAGTTATTTTTTATAGATGATCCGAGTTGAGTTGATATCATTGATGGGAGTAGTTTTTCTGTAAACGTTGGATTGGATTGGATTGGTTTGGGGTGTCAAGGATACAGGCTCTTCTTTTTAGTTTTCCAAGTCAAAAGCTACCATATCATGGACCTAGCACGAGCTAAAATAGTATTTGTGATGGAGAGGATGCCTCCTTTATCCATTAATCTAATCCTGTTTTTCTTTTTTTCTCTTTCTTCCAATGTGAGAAAAGATACCTGCCAAAAAAATCAAAAAATATATATTTTAAAATTTTATATTTAAAAGTTTAATCGATTAATATTAATTTTAAATTTCAAAAAGCATTTTTATTATTTATAAATATTAATATTTTGTATTCATTAAAGACCACAAAATTTTTATTTATTTCGAATAAGAAAATATCAAAAGTTAAAGTAAATATATTATAATATTAATAATTAATAATAATATAAATTTAATATTTTATTTAAATTACATAAAAGCTCTTATAACTTAAATTTATTCTAATTATTTATAAATTAAAAATATTTTTTATTATGAAGATTTTATACTGTAGTTAGTATTTATCAAAATTAAAAAATTAGCAGTGGATGAACAATTTTCATGTATTTATACTTTTCAAGGAACAAAATAAATGCAATGCTCGTACAATGTCACAATACGACATCGATTTCAAAACATCCTCAATGTCTCCACTACATATCAGTTAGTCCAAAGACTGGGTGTGTACAATCCATTCGTCTCTTGAATAGAATATCTTTCATAATCGCCAGTCTCGTACGTTTGAGGGGCTTCATGATTCGATGCTTCAGCACGAGGTAGCATATAGGAAGGCCTAGGCATCTCGTAGCGGCAGAGAGGGCAACGATACCTCAGGGTTAGCCACTGAACAATGCACTGATGGTGGAAGACATGCTTGCAAGGCGTGCGAGTACCTCGCCACCCAACTTTAAGCTTCCCTAAACACATAACGCACCGATCTTCTTCTTGTACTATCATTGTCTCCAAACTTTCTATGTCTGACCACCTCACAGTCTCTGCACGTACTTGTGGGCCGCAATATCTCCTAACCATAAGAACATCGACGTGGACTGTCCAACGACACTTTTCATCTTCATTCTGAGCTGCTTCACCAATTTGATCTAGTGCATTTTTTATTAACATATCTACAAGCTCAGGGAATTCTGAGAGAAAAGGCGACAACAGACTCGACAGTAAGCCACGAGTCGAACAACTCTTGTCGGAATCAACAAGGTCCTGTACTGTAAGTTGTACAGGGTCTCGTTTCAGTTGTGTTCGGACTTCTGTTCCTGAATGCCATATATCGATGGTTCCTGAGCTTGGACGAAGGATGAAAAGAACGGAATATGGAGACTCGCCATCATCATCGTCAAGTTCACTTTTTGAACACTTCACATCCATGCAGATTTGTGGTGCGAAGCTCTGATCTTGCCGATCGTCCATGTTAATTAATACTTTTATGTTGCTTTGCGAAATCCAGTGATGAGGAACGGAGAGAGATTTGGAAGCCAAGTATTGCTAGTAACGATGCGTAATTGTTAAGAATTGTTCTCTAGACATATATAAAGTTCGCATCCTTATTCGAGTAGGACTCGGATTACCGATTCCTTTTAACTTTCAAATTCCAAGTTTAACTGGAATGCTGGCTACTACACGATGATTCAATATTATCTATACAAATTTGCCTTAAATCTCGAAAACAATTCCAAAGCTAATGTCAAGGGGGACATGTACAATAGGGGCAAAAGGATTCAATACAAATAAAAAGCAAATTATCTTATCACCTCGACAATTTTAATAATTTTGGTTAGCTCGGAACCAACAAGATTACGCCATGTCGAGTTGAAATTTAATGGTATCAAATTAGTAGCTTTCTCGGTTAACCTTCCCGCGTCTGAAATATTAGGCAAGGAAGAACACAGAGACCAGTAAAAGAAGCAAGTACAAACAAGGGTTTTGTAAATGGAGTAATAGAATAGCTGTATCAGTATCAGGACACTACCTTAATTCCAAACAAAAAGCAAGAATCCCTGATACCACTTTTTTTTTTTTGACCCAGTCGTATAAACTTTTATGTACAAAAATTTCCTAAATAAAAACCCAATCACTTCTGAGAGAGAAACAACTTGGAATAATGGAGGAGAAGAGTCATACCCACAATCTATGCATCAGTAACTCTATAGATTTTTGTATTCTGGAGCCATCTGTCTGTCCTGCTATTTGAGAAGCCTGATGTAAACTTTGTATTCCACGACCCAAACTAGCAATTGAAGGTGCTGCAGGAAAAGATTCAGCAGCACATTCAATACCATCTCCATAAATAAACAAGCCTGAGCAAGTTGCAATACTGCAACCAAATGTCACCCAAGGCAGGACACCAACATGTTGCACCCGTCTTTTTCTCATTATTTCATAAAATGCTGTTCTCATAGCTGAAAAACTGGTTTTCTCCACAGAAGCTATGACGTTGTGAGCCACCATCCTGATTTTCTTGGTGGAAACAGCCGTCTTGAGGACAGGTGATGCACTTGCTCCAGAATTTGCGAGCCCCGGGGTGATGATTTTTGATGGTAAAAGAGTTTTGCTCATAGCTATTCCCATTGTTCTCTGGGTTTGAAGCAGCATAAGCTTGAGAGAAGCAGGTATCTTGAGTGTGACAACCTTCATGAATGTTGATACAGGAATAACTTTGGAGAGAGATGATGCTCCTAGAACTGCTGTTGCCCCAGCACCAACTGCCACCACAGGTTTATTAGAAAATTGCCATTTCTTATCTGTGCTTTCTGAAACTTCCTCATCACTTTCACAATTATAAACAAGCTGCTCAACCAAATCATTAACCTCAGGAGGTACAGGGGTATTCCAATGTTTCCTGAGACCTGCTAAGCCACAGGCATCCACTATTGCAACTACAGTCTTGAACTTCTTTGTCTGGCTCCGAAGGGCATGCGCAAGGAGTGCATGCTCCTTATCCTGAACCGGAAGCTCAGAGAACTCAATCTTAGCTTTCTCAAGCTTTCCTGATCTTGGGATTGGCAACCGGCCAGCATTATTTAGAGCAACCCTCAACCCCTCAACTGCAACTCGGAAAGTATAGACTTCAGATAAAATTGTAGTATCCACAGCTTCCCCCTTGCTTACATCATGCAGCATCTTCTGTGCAAAGGCTAGGGCCGTCCCAATTGATGGCAAATCATGAAATATATTATGTAGATCCATAAGCAATGGATAGAAAGAATTGGCAAATGATGGAACCTGGAAGGAGCTAGCTAGTGGAATCTCTTGGTATTTTGCCACTGAAACAGAACTTGATGGACTCAGTTTCGGCAAAGACACATCCATCCATGAAGATAACAACTTCACCATCTGTAACTGCACATCATCACTGAGATAAAACCCTCTTGGCCTCGATAAAACCATCAAGCCAACATTATGTGACACCAGGCCAGTAGCTAAACTCTGAACCTTGCTACCAGCATTAACCTCACCCGAAGAAGAATTGTCCTTAACGGATTCTCCAACAAAAGCCGGAAGCACCAAGAACAATGAACCGACCTCTTTGGCCACATCCTTGGCAGTAAAGACATGCTCATGAAATCCAACCCCAAATATTTCCCTCAGAACTATATTACCAGCCAAGCTTTCATACTTGTCTTTAGTAACCTTATCAACAAAACATCGTTTAAGCACTCCAAACGAAGAAGTCGGAACTGGTTCATCACTATAATTATCCAATTCACTCTTCCCCGATTGAATTTCACTGAGTCCCAAATTTCCTACCTGAGCCACAACTGCTTCAGGCCGCACTTCCCTAATGAGAAACTCCGCATCAATAGCAGACCTTTCAGACAAATTCTCGGTACATAGTACATAAATAACAGATTGAGATTCACAATCACGAACAGCATAAACAAATCTCTTGGTATGTTTAGGTATCGAGAGCTTTTGTACCAATCGCTCTGATTCTCTCAAATCATCGAATTTAAAAATCGACAAAGGCCATAGGTTCCGTAGATTGTTGTAAACATATGTAAGGGCCATCACATAATCATGAGACCCCCTCTTCCGCTACCCAGAAACACACACATATACACATATATAAAATAAAAGGTAAAAGCTATTCAAAGATCGAAACTTTAACTCTTCTCAATAGTGATCTGCCCCAAAATGTTAACACCCAATACCTTTTTCCTCCTCGCTCTTCCACCAAGTTTCCAAGCAACGAAACCAGCGATGATCTTTCCAACAGTGATAAGAAACAGTTAAAACATGGAAGAAGAATCCAGAGCCTAACAGCTATATAATGGACTTGAGACTTTCACAGTTCTGAATCCAAAATCAGGGTTTTGTTATTGGAAGAGACACTATTTGCTCATTCTTAACCGGGAGTGTTTGAAACCTTCAAATCGAATTCAATTACATCAATCAATTTGGAATTGAATTTAATTTATACTGTTTTGAATAAATATAAAATTGAATTTAATTTACATTATTTTAAATAAATATAATAATATTAAAATTCAATTCAATTATACTGTTTAAAACAAATCTAATAATATTGTAATTAAATTCAATTATACTAAATTTAATTACACTGTTTGAATCGCCTCACGAGCTTGCTTTGTTTTTTAATTTTAATTAATTAAATTTATTTTAATCTCTTATATAATATTTATTAATTAAATTTAATGAAATATTTTAAAATTATCTTCTTAATTAAAACGTAATATTTATTTAAATTATTTTTAATTATTAAATTAAATATAAATTGAAGTTTATATTTGGAAGATAATTTAATAATATATTAATAGAAATTATATTATTAAATTATCTCAAACTTGCTTTTTAAAAATTTTAATTAATTAAATTTATTTTAATCTCTTATATAATATTTTTAATAAATTATTAATTAAATAACATGAAACACTTTAAAATTATCTTCTTATCTAAAAATAATATTTATTTAAATTATTTTAATTATTAAATCAAATATAAATTGAAGTTTATATTTTGAAGATAATTTAATAATATATTAATGAAACTATATTATTAAACTATCTCAAGCTTGCTTTGTTTTTTTAATTTTAATTAATTAAATTTATTTTAATCTCTTATATAATATTTATTAATAAATTATTAATTAAATAAAATGAAACATTTTAAAATTATTTAAATTATTTTAATTATTAAATCAAATATAAATTGAAGTTTATATTTTGAAGATAATTTAATAATATATTAATAGAAATTATATTATAAAAATATAATTGAATTGAATATAAAACAATTGAATTAATAATATAATTTTTTATATGTATTATAAAAAATATAAAAATATATCAAAACATGAATTGAATTATATAAAACTCAATTCATGTTGTCTTACCCTACTCTGGAGACAGACAACGCAGCACTTAAACGAATTCCTCTAAGCCGTTGGGGGTAGCTACGGCAATGTGAGGTTGAATTCACGTGCTTTTTAACTTGAATTCAACTCCTTAAAAAGGTGGGGTTTGAATTCATACAAAAATTCAACTCAAATCTATTTTGTAGTTCCAAACGGATGAATTGAATTCAATCTCAACACATTCCAAACAGGGTGTAAAAGTGAATTAATAATTAACTAGAGTTAATAACAGGTTAATTTGAATAAATAAAAAGTGTTCTTTTTATTTCATTTTATAAACTTTTATAAACTCCTGGTACACGAAAATAGAAATAGTCACCCTGTGCTTATAAAAAAGAGGTCGTGGTTGAGCTAAGGAATACAAATTTTAGGATTGAAACTTAAACCGATTAAAAAATAAAATTTTTTAACCTTAATTTTAGGATTAAAAAACTAAGATTAATTATGGGCTATTTGTTTGTGTAGGTTTTTCTTGCTCCTTTCTCCTTTTATAGTCAAAAAAAATTAAGGTTTAAAATATTTAATTAATATTAGACCGTTATAATTTAGTTAAAATTGAATAAATTAAGGAATTTAAAATATAACTGAAAAAGATTGTTTTTAACTTAAAATTTAATTAAATAGATGTTGTTAAATAAAATTTATTTATTTATTTTAGAATTATTTAAGTAAATTAAAAATTAAACCAATAATTTAAATTTTTTATATCGTCAATACACACGTGTACAACCGCTTTTGCTTGAAAACTCTTATAACTCCCTCAGGCGCCAACTATTTCAATCGAAAGAAACAGTCGAGCTGCAATAAATAATACAAATAAAACCTCTCATTTAATTAAACACGCGGTAAAGTCACCATCACCCGCTCATATGTTTCCATCACCAACCCCACCCTCTGCTTTGATTGGCCACGTTATCTTATTTTTCCGTTTGACCTCACTGCATGACATTCAAACCCGATACCTGATTGGCTCGTCAATTTCACAGGAGCCCACCCCCCGTTAACTGGAAACTATAATATTATTAAATTTTATAATTTTATTAATATTTAGACTGGCAATAATAAACTACCGCATACACTTATAAAAACCGTAATGTAAATGCAAAGCAAGTGAAGTTAGAGAGAGAAAGTGCATATTCTTCGCATCTCTCTCTCATTAAAAGACAGCTCTTTCAGTTTCTGATTCTCGAATTTCAGTGAGCGTAGATTGGTGGAGTCCCGTTGCTGGAGCTGGGGATCTGATCTGTGAGTTGGCGGCACTCCGGCGAGGATAGTCTTGTTTGGAAAATGCGTCGGTGAGAATTGTCGTGCTGTTGTATTCTAATATAAGGTGAGTTTAACAATGCCGTGCATTTGATCCACCTAGATTTTATTATCTTTTGTTGGATTTTGTTTGTGTGCTCCGTCCAATTTTTGTTCCGGTTTATGTTTGTTGAGGATGGTGTGGACTTGGAGGTGCAAGATCTGATCCCGCTGCCATGTAATTGTGCTTTTCAGATCCTTATTTGTAGATTTAGTTTTGTGGTTGTGAGGTGGAAATCTGATTTGAACTTGGTTAGCTTGTGGAAATTGGTTAAATTAGTTGGTGGCTGGCTGGGAAATGGAACTGTGAGCAATGGTATTCTGAATATTGGGAAAAATATTTGTTAAATCAAAGTTAAGTTGCTGTGGTTTTATTGGATATTTTAGTTTAAGAGTTTTGATTTCTACGTGTTTGTAAGGCAATGCTCTGAAGTTAATCATTTTGTTCTTTGTTTTTTTCACAGAGTTTTGGGAAGGGTGGATTGTGTCGAGACAGAAAATGAAAAACGGCGTGATTGAGTGCAGTGTATGTCACTCAAAGTTAGTTTCCCCATCTTCCAAAACTATTTCCAGGGCGTATGACCAACATAAAACCAGGATATCATCAAAGCAACGTGCCCTCAATACTTTATTGGTTGTTGGTGATTGTATTTTAGTTGGTTTACAGGTGATTGTTTGTCATCAGTACTATTCTTGTGTAGATTGCATCTTGTTTAAAGGCATTCTAAGAAATATGGGATTCACTATCATTCTATGTCGTACAAGTTGACACATGTTCATGAAAGATCCTCTCTGGCTGTATTGTGTATGATATTTTATTATTGATACATTTTGTTCACGTTTATTTTAGTGGATGTAGAACTGGTTTATTCCAATTAAGTATAAGGTCTCTCTTTCAATGATGCTTTATTCATGACACTTGTTACGTGAAAAGTTTGTCTAGGATCAAGTTAGTTTGGATCTATTATTTTTTAGGATCCTTCCTTTGTACACTCAACACATGGACCTATATTTGACAGTTCAATGACTAATATTTCCCTACATTCAAGATTAGTAACGCATGTATTCACTTGCGACAGACATCACATTAACACTTTAACTCTGCATTTAGAACGCATTAAAAGGGTCAACATGTACCTCTTTAAGTTAACCTTAAGAGTCCTCTTGTTTGAAATCTAAATTATATCCTTTGACAATTGACTAAGATTCTTTCAATAATCTGTGTATATTTTGCTTGTCATTTTGACATTCTCATGTCTCATGGTCTTCAGTCTAGCTTTTATGCTGAAGGCGCACAGGAAGTCAGTTTTGACAATTCTATTCGTTCTTAGACCTCTTAACATGGCCAATTTGATTTTTCTGCCAGCCTGTTTTGGTTTATATGTCCAAGGTGGATGGTGGATTCAAGTTTAGTCCAGTCAGCGTTAACTTTTTGACAGAGGTGGCAAAAGTGCTATTTGCTATTTTCATGCTGTTGTGCCAGGTATAGTTGATAGTATTTTTGTGCTCGTAATGCTATGCGTCATAACATATTATTCATTCCATTTTTCACATGGGTATGGGCTTTTAATAATTGCAATTGGTTAGAGCTAGCTTAAGCATTGAGATCATACATTTTATGCTGTTTCTCAATTTTCTCTTCAATATTTCTTCTCCAATGGAGTTGTAATTAGTTAAATCACATTTGCATTGATTTCCGTATTGGGAGTGCAACTACAGTTTCTTTCTTTATCTTTTTCTGGAAACAAATGACTGGTTCTTAAATGGCAGCTTGTTTTGTGATTTTCCTATCATGGTAAAAATGTAGTCGCTTAAGATACTTTTGACTTATAATATACTCATTTTAGTGCTTGTTTGTTAGTGAGAATGAGAGAGAAGGTCTACGGGGATTGATCATTAGAAAGTGGTAGATATTTTCTTTGTGTAGGACAAGTAATCCTTTCCTGAAGAAGATTCTGTCTTATGATTCTTCAGGCAAGGCATCAGAAAGTTGGAGAAAAGCCCCTTCTATCTATTTCTACATTTGTACAGGTACAAGTATTTGACCGGCTTTTCTTCAAAAAGTATTTGACCGGCTATGTATTCTTGGTGTTATTATGGCATATGTTTGATAGTTACATAATTAATTGTTCCTTTGATGAAAATATTCATCTTAGCAACTTATCTGAATTTTCTTGATCTCTCTTAATTTCAATCTCTAGTATATGATTTTGATTTGTAATCGTGATGTCCTGTTGAATATTTTGTGCGGCCTTATATCATGATTTTTAATTCTTCATTTTATGCTTTACAGAAGTTATCTGGAATCTCGATATATTTTCTTAAATACCTAGATTATAGCTGTAAATCATGATTACTGAGCTAGCACATGGAAAATATGGGTAGCTTATGCTTGATGGCTTCTAATTCTACTAATTTATTACTTCTTTGCAGGCAGCTCGTAATAATGTTCTTCTTGCTGTTCCAGCTTTTCTATATGCTATCAATAACTATCTGAAGTTTGTCATGCAGGTAATAATGTTTTGAAGGATCTTCCTCTTTCTCTTTATCCAGTATAGTGCTATATCTTATCTTTTTTGTAGATTCTTTCCAATTGCACATAGGCACTACAAAAGGGAACTTTTGGTCTACCTAGGCAAGTGGTTGGATAAAAAGGTTGGGGATCGAAGTTGCATGGGAAATATGTTTTGGGCTGACAGGAGTTGCTATAAATTCAATGATGAAATGGGATGCTAATTGAATTTCTGGGGAATTAAGCAACACAGGAAGTATGTTGAGGGACGGGTTATAATAAGAAAAGTCACTTTTAAATGGACCTGCATCAATGTTTTAGCACATTGAGCAAACATTTAACTAATTATTTCGAATTTGTTCTCTAGGTAGGATCATGAACCTGGGGATTTTTAAGACCAAAACATGTTACCTAGATGGTATTATTTGATTTAGAACTTACATAATTCTTATATGTTGAGAGCATGTGGATATCCAATTTGTCTTTCAAGATTGATTCAGACTTAAGACCGAGTTAGTTTTTGGTTTCCCAAAAAATGCCGGACACACCATTCATTTTCCTTACCTGTGGCTGCTGTTTGTCCATTTTTAATTTTTCATGTTTCTTCATTGGTGATTTGCTGCAACAAATGTGAATTTAAATGTTTGCTTGAAATTATTAAAGCTAACTGTATTTTGGCAGTTGTACTTCAACCCAGCAACTGTAAAGATGCTGAGCAATCTGAAGGTACTTTCTTGCTCTAGGATGAGAGTTAGAAGGTCACCTCAAAAACACATCTAAATAGCTACCATCTTATTCTATTACATCTATCCTATTTTTCAAGACACAGATTGGAGTCATAGAAATGCGATTTTGTTTTCTACTCGTCTGAAGCTTGTATCTGGAATTAAACATGCAGGTTTTGGTAATTGCTGTTTTACTAAAAATAATAATGAGGCGTCGATTTTCTGTTATTCAGGTAAGTTCAATATTCTTATTGATACTGTAACCATTACTTAGAGATGAGCTCAATTTCCACTCTTGTCTGCTAATTTTGTGTGTGAATCTTTTAATGCCATCTGAGAAAATATCAATTGATTGTGATTTTGTCGACAGTGGGAAGCTCTTGCATTATTGCTTATTGGCATTAGTGTAAATCAGCTGCGTTCTTTACCTGAAGGTACTACTGCTATGGGCCTTCCAGTGGCAACGGGTGCATATATCTACACTTTTATCTTTGTAAGTGACTGAAAACTTCCCGGCAATTTTGAATCTGTACTTTGTTTTGCACCTTAGGAGGATGTTTTGAAAGCTGTTTAGACATAAATGCTGGATACTTATTCCGGGAATTTTTCAGGTAACTGTGCCCTCTCTGGCTTCGGTCTATAATGAATATGCTCTGAAGAGCCAATATGAGACAAGCATATATCTCCAGGTAATATGCTGAGGTTAAGAACATTGGTTTCTTTTTGGATCGAGGAAGTGATCTCCTAAACTTGACAAAATAAATATTCAGTCTGCCTAACAGATTGGGAACCTTTGTAATTCTGTAAAGCTGTCAAGCAACACATTCTTGATAGGAGTTGAAGTATGGTATGGGGCTGTCTTTAATTTGGCTATAACCTGTGTTGACTCAATCCAGCATGTAGAAAAAAGAAAGAAGGTTGATGCATTTAAGAGAAATATTTCAGCTATTTGTCCTAATCTGATGTCCTCTGTTTTCCAGAATTTGTTTTTATATGGCTATGGCGCTATTTTCAATTTTCTAGCCATACTGGGAACTGGCATTTTCAAAGGTATGGATATTGATTTTTATAAGAAAGCTATGATTATATCTAGAGCAAAGCCTTAAATTGTGTAGTTATAGGTTTTCTATAGCAAACTTTCTGGTCGAAATTGATGTCTAATTTCCTTTCTGATATGAAATGTTGATGCTGGTAAAAATTTTAAAAACCCTTTTCTTTATGGCGAGTGCATATATATTAATCCTAGTATATACTCTTTTCTGTGACATCAAACTTGTTTTGCCTTTCACCCAAGTTAGTTCATATATTGATAGTTAGCTTTATAGTTCACCGATTTTGGTGTCAGCATGCTTGTCTCTATATACTAATTTTCCCTTGTTATCAGCGAACAAGTTTAGGATGCCTTCACTTTGGTTGCCAATGAAGATTTGATATGACTGTTCATAACTTTCGCAGAACCTTTGCCTTACTGAGGGTTTTATATTGCATGTCTTGATAACATGTGTATAGATCGTTTATTGTGTGATAAATGTAGTGTTGGTTGCATTTCTCATTAAATTAGAAGTTCCTTTTAATATATACATTTTCCAAGAATTTAGGAAGGTCAATCTTTTTGTAAGAGTAGATGCTGAGAGGAAATTGGAATTTTGTATTTACTTGGACATGATCATATAACTCTCAAGTGGCTTAACATTGTGAAGAGTGTTTAAATTATCATTCTACTAGAATTCAAGTAATTGAACATTTAAAACTACAAAATTTGTGTCGTTTCTTTTTTCTGCTGATATTAAACTGGCAATTTTCTTCCTTGCATCCTCATTTTTAAATTAAATGTTGCAGATCCCAGTAGCTTTGACATCTTGCGAGGACATTCGAAAGCTACGATGCTTCTGATATTTAACAATGCAGCTCAAGGAATCTTGTCCTCCTTTTTCTTTAAATATGCTGGTGCGGTGATGTGAATTTATTCTGTAATTTCCTTGGCAGTTGGCGTGAAACACTTTTGTTATCTTATCTAGTTAAACATATGGATACAGTTTCATGAACAAGGCCTTAATACTTCCTACTAACATCTACGTGTTGGTGGCAACATATACTGTGAACAGATACAATTTTGAAGAAGTACTCTTCCACAATTGCTACAATCTTCACGGGCATTGCATCTGCTGCAATGTTTGGTCATACTTTAACCATAAACTTTATGTTAGGAATTTCAATTGTGTTCATCTCGATGCATCAGGTATTATGGAGTTATTTTGAGTAACTTTTTGATGAATGAAATAAGGGAAAGAGAGAGAGAGGGAAACATGATGGTTCTCTTTTCTTCTGCTTCATTTGTCATTTCAGTTTTTCTCACCACTCTCCAAAGTCAAAGAGGAAGAGCAGAATGGTATTATGGAACTAAGGGATGTTCAGGAAGGCCACAGGTATGATGCATTATAGCACTTCACTTCAAATGGAGGCTCCATTCTTACACTTGGAAGTTTATCTCCTCCGTACCAATATTAAAGTGCATGAAATTCGTTGTTCAGGTCAAAAGATTCATTCGTAAATATGGCTGCTGGAGCTAACGAAGAGGTAGGAATTATTAGTTTTCTTGTTTTCTCCTTGGTTTTTGAATATACTATCTGTAGTAACCATATCCTTTCCATGACCACAGACCAGTCATCGTTTAGGACATGATGATAAAGAGCCGTTGCTTCCCAAGTAGAGTTTTGTAGAGTATGATACACAAGAAAGGTTAGGTTCGGAAGAACGAAAGGTTCATTTTTTGATTGTAAACAACAAATATGAAGATTTTCTAGTTTTTTTTATCTGCTCAGACTTGAAACATATTGGATTTTCTTGCAGGATTTTTCTTAGAAGGAATTCTTTGGCTGGACCATTACTGGTGATAAGGAAATCACGAAAATAAAATGCAATTTGGAAAAGTAGTCTATATTATACAAATTGAAATACATTTCCTGCGTCTTTTGTTCAAACACTAGCTGGTAATGCTAAGCTGCTGATCGCACAGCACAAATGCTGCAGTCTTGAGTCTCAGAAAACCGATGGGTCGTTGTTACATTTGTATTCTTTTATATGGTAGATCCAGCAACATGATTTTGTCCCTCAAACTTGATTTTTGCTTTCGCTTATAATGTCTTCTGTTTATATTAACTAGAAGTTGATACCAGATTACGTTTTAACAAACAAGAACATCTCTTTTGAAACAAGTGGCATAAATAGTTAAATGGATTCAAGGTTTTCTTTTTGGAACATCATCTACTTCCAACTTTTCCATTAAATGTTAGATCTGGCTATATAATAATCTATATTTAAACGTAAGGTTGGTACAGAATTTTCCTTCAAATTTCTCATAAAAAGTCATTAATATGAGAAAAGTTGGATATAAAATAATAATTATTTACAGGAAAACTAATGTTAAAATTAATGGTTTTATGTTATATAGTAGAAAAATTTTTAGGAGTGTATTTAATGAAGGACAAATGGAAGAAGTATTAACCAATAGCGAATGATTCACTAAATTAGAAAACATGGTTGATACGTTGAAATTCTAGATTTGATAATGTTGGAATTTTATGTTAGAATTGTTAGAATTTAGGAAAACACAAACAATAGAAGATAGAAATCTAAAATCACTCGTAGAGCTTAAGAATCACTTTTAAAAGAATGCATCACACCTTTTAATTAAAAACTTAAATTTGTAGAAAAATTTAGGATAACAAAAGATATGAATGATAACGTTTCCTAAAAGGTTTACGTTAGTCCTTACTGTTATCAATGACATGACATTATACCATAACATTTTTAAAATAGTACTAGTAGCACCTTAACATTTTTAAAATAGCATTGGTAACACCTTAAATTCTATTTGAGTTATGTTATAAATTTAGTCTGTCATGTCACAACTAGACAATTTAAACTTACCAAGTATTGACGTGATCTTAAAAATACTTTCTTTAAACAATCGCTAAAGGTATAATTTTGACCTTAATATTTCACAGAAGATCTAAATAAACCCTTATCATTATCTCTATCACCACTTTCAGATGCAATAAGTACTAAATATTTTAGTAAATTTAAGATGCAATAAGTACTATTTAAGTAAAGTAAAGATGCAATGAGTACTATTTTAATAACGTTAGGTGCAAAGTGTTATCTATCATATATAATGTGAGGAACTTATTTAGACTTTTGTAAAATATTGAGGTACAAATCATGCCTTTAGCCATTTAGGATCTATTATTATTAAAATGTTGAATACACATAGTTACAAAGAAGTTCTGACAACTCTTATTCTGGTATGAAAATGTTCCTAACAAATTTAAATCTTTTTCAAATAAAAATTATGTAAGTTTAAATTCTAAATAACTAGGGCAATATATTTAAATATAGAATAATATAGTTATCTTACTTACTACCTCCTATTTAATAAAGAATCCTTACATAATCTAAATTTTAACCTTTCTTGTCTTTACTATCAACTTAATTCTCATCCTCCACCTCACCAAATTAAGGCTTGTGGTTGACTATTTTTATTTTTATTTTTGTATAGAGTTTAAACCCTTATGCATTAATTCTCCATAGCTTGTCTATAGTCGTCATCGATGTGGAATGTGATAAATACTGATCAATAAATTTGGATCTAATTTTTGAAATTCATATTCTCAAATCTAAAGACTATCATAAATTGATCTTCCTTTTCATTTGACAAGAAATTATCAATGTCATTCATTTCTTTTGACTACAATTGATCCATCAAGAGTATCATATATCTCCTCTTTAGGATGAGAAATGATTGGAATTTTTACAGTTATAATAGGAATTTGTGTATCATTACATCCATGATAAGTTCGCAATATTAAAGATAGGACTAATTCATTTATCATTTGGAAACTTCAAAATATAAACACTAATACTTATCTTCTTAATGATGTTATAATATCCAACACTTCATGAATGAAGTTTCTTTTTTTTTTTTCTTTCAGAGTGTGCTCTAGATGAATCCTAACCATCAGTATATCCTATCGTTAAATTCCATCAAATGATGTTGTTGATCAATATGTTCTTTATAAGACAAGTTGTTGGTTATTATCTTTCGTCGTGCCTTATCAAAAATGTCCCTCATGTGTTATGCAAACCTCCGGCTTCAATATTATCTCGTATTATTTATGGTAAAGGAACCAAATCAATAGGATTTCTTGGTTGAACTCCTAAGACTATGTTAAAAGGAATCTTATTAGTTGACTTATTTATATAACTATTTTGTGCAAATTTTTCCATAGGAAGAATTAGGTCACAATTTTCATACTATCTCCAACTAAACATCTTAATAAGTCCCTAAGCTTTTATCCTTCCATCAATTCGAAGATGGAAAGAACTTAAAAATTAAAGTTTAGTGTTCGATGTTTTTCCTAATGTTCTCCAAAAATAACTAATGAACTTTACATCACAATCAAAAACAATACTTAAAAGTAATATATAAACGACGTACAACCTCTTTGAAGAAGACTTTAGCAATATGAACGACATCACATGTCTTGGAACATGGAATGAGATGACTCTTCTTAGAAAACATTTCCACTACCACAAAAATATAACCATAACCACTTATAGTTTAGGAATTCCTAAGACAAAATTCATACTTACATTCTTTCTTGATTCATAAGGCATGAGCAATGGCTTGTATAATCCAAAATTTTGTTTCTTTCCTTTAGCTAATTGATATGTTTGACATTGTTGTATGACCTTAGATACGTCTCACTTTAAATAGGGTTAATAAAAGTGATATTCAATCATTATTATGGTTTTATCTCTTTTAATTACCTCTCTTCCATGTAATTCACAAATCACATACCCTCTTATAGAAGTATTGAATAGGTACAATTGATTTTAATAGAAAAGGTAGTCCTCGTGGATCATAAAAGGAAAGTGAAGGACTCTTTATCTGGCTGCAATTTTTAAATAGATTATTCTAAAATCTCATTATGATACTTATTCTCTTTTTATTTTGTTGAACTCTACAACTTTTATAGCCAACGTGTTAAGCAAAAGGCTCTTTCTACTCATTGTATATACTGCCTTATTCTTAAGTCTCGTTTGATGTTTAATAACAAAGTTATATTGCTCTAAAAATTCACTTCCTAAGGTGAATTTTTTGTTCAAATTCTTTTGGGAGTTGAAGTGTTTAAGAGATTCATGATTCAAATATAGAATAAAATCCTTGTATGAGAGATAATGAGGCCAATTGTAAATAACACATACTACCATATAAAATTCCTTATCATAAGTCGAATATCATTGTTTCTCTTCACTTAAATTCTCACAAAGTAAGCAATTAGGTATCCCTTTTGGCTAAGTCTCTCATTCTCATATGAAATGTGTCACAATCAACTTCAAATACCTTATAAAAATTAGGAAGTTGTAAAATAGGAGATTCAGTCATCTTTTTCTTAATTTCTTCAAAAGCTTTTGTTGCTACCTTAAACCAAGTAAATTGTCCTTTCTTTATGCAATTAGTAATGAGTGTCATTATAGTGCTGAAATTACAAATAAATCGCCTATATATTGTTGCTAAGTCATGGAAACTCCGTTTCTTATGCATATCTTTTAGAATCGAACAATCAAAGATGGCTTTAATTTTCTTAGGATCCATCTCCATTCTATGGTAAGGTATAATAGAACCAAAAATACAATATTGATTGCATGAAATGACACTTCTTTAAGTTGATATAAAGTTTCTCTTGCCTCAAAACTCTCAAGATTTATTATAGATGTAATAGGTGGTCCTTTTGTAGGCTTGTTGTATATTAATATATTATCAAAGTATAACACTAAAAATATGCTCATAAATGATCGAAACTTTTGATTCATCACCATTATTGGCCGACAATTAAAACAAATTTGCTAGCTATCATCCTTTTTAGGAGTTAATAGTGCTGGAATTGAATAAGGAGTAAGACTTCATTTAATGAATCATTTTTTTCAACAACTCCTCTACCTGTCTCCTCAACTCTTTCATTCTTAATAGAATTTAAATGATAGGTTGGAAGATTTGCTAGAGTAGATATAGTTATCAGTTCAATAGTATGTTGAATATCACATAAAGGAGGTAATTCATCTAGTAAATCATTTGGTGTAAGGTTTAAAAAATTAGCTAGTAATTTACCCACTTCTTTAGTAAGGTAGGGGTGTTTTAAGTGTTGTTTCTATTACTTCCCTCATTATCATTACAAAACAATTCCCTTCTTTTTGCTAGTAACTTTAATAAATTCTCTCTCCTTAAGGATATTAAGAGGCTTTTTTAACATTTAGAGCTGTCTTGTTACTTCCTCTTTACTTTTCTACCCTGTCTAAGTTCATGAGCTTCAAAATTATCTTCTTTCTATAAAATGTAAACTGATATATGTTAGCTTTTTCAAAATGTTGCACATCACGATCATAAAGCCATGGTTGACTAAGTGAAATGTGAGATACTTTCATAGGAATAACAATACATTAAATAGAGTCCTTATATATTCTTAATTTGAAAGACACCAAGTGTAGGAAAATCTCGGTGTGAGCATCACATGCCCACGGTGCTGAAAACAAAATTTTTTGTTCCGGGAGCTTCCCGAAAGCCAGGATCCATGTGACTATATAACAAAGTCAAACCAAAACGACCAAAAGAGACCGTCTCTAACGGTATCCACGCAGAGATCAGAAAACCTAACCGGGACAAACCCTTTGACCCGGGAATAGCTAGAACAAAGTAAAGAGTGCTAGCTCCTACCTTTGTCCTTGGAGAGCTTGAGACTAACGATGGAGGAAGAGATGAAGAAGCTTGAAGGAGATGGAGAACTTGATGATCGATGAAGAGAGATCTAAATCTCTTAGGTTTTTACAAAACTTCTCTTCTTTTTATCTAAACCAACGACCATCTTTTTATCTCTACGTCAAGTTTGTCTTCTAGCCATTAAATATACTTAATGACTAAGCAAAATGGAACCTTCTTCCATCCATCCACGTTAGCTTCATTATATATATATATATATAAAAAGTTAAAGCTTCCTCTCCTCCTTTTCCCACGTATAACATATATATATATATATATATATATAAATTCTTTAATTAATTATATATATATATATATAAATAAATGTTGAAGTGGTCCAGTCACACTGGGGTCGGTCCTACCGGCCTACCGGGTCCCGGTATGGGAAAAACCCCCGGAAATATTTTTCAGCAATATCGATGTCGCGATCTCATCGAGACATATCTCGATCTCATCGGGATCCATTTAATCCGATTGCTCTCCATTTATTGGATCTCAGTCTAAAACTATTTTACGAGTTCTCCGAGACACTCTTATGCGTGTGACCCATTAGGTTCCCGGTTATGTTGGCCACTTAGATTAACACTTAATCTAAGCAAGTCATGAGCGGTATCTAGCAATACATCATGACCTCCAATTGATCGAAAAGTAATTGGTTTGATGAATAAACATATATTCATCATGGACCATATCACGAACCTTTCCATAGACAATTACCGTGCAATTCGTCCTTTCACCATGCTATACCCCACTTGGTTATGAGTATGGGCAATGTGTCAACTCTCACTAGACTGACTATGTCAAATCTAGTCCAAGTGATTTCAGTTCTTGTCCTGGGACTCATTACTTAATACTTAATATGTCAATGAAGACACTCTTCATGACATATGTACTCTGATCAGAGATTTCCAAGTAATGACCCTGACAAGAGGCCATGGGTATCATCTTCTGCTATCACAGAAGTGGTGAATCCTCTATTGGCTACTCAATTACCTTCGAATACCTCAAACTGCACTCCAAGCACCACCCTATGAGCGACCTCTCGAAGGTAACAAGGAATGGAGTCAAAGCACGTAATCAAGATTCAAGATATCCTCGAGTACCTCAAGTCTAAGGATACTTGCACCATTGCTATGATGAGATTATCACCGACATTAGAATAGGACATCCATGTGATGATCTCATAGCAGTCATCCAATGTACTTACTACCTCTAGTAAGCATCCACATCTCAACTCTAAATATCTCATATGTACGGCTTCGAGATCCACCGCTCGATCAAATCAAGGAGCTTGAGATGTGCTAGTCTTTCCGGATTACCGATGTCCGGTCTCAAGAATCCTATGACTAGGATTATTTAGATATCGACATAATTGCACATGATAGGAATCTCAGTAGTATGATCACATCATAATTTCCTTCATGCTATGTCATATATCATGGACTTCATTAATTTGCTTATTGATCAATATCGCTTCATAAATAATGAACAAAGAACGTAATGAAATATGCCTTTCTTTATTTATTCATAAAGACCGTACACAATTGGTACAAAATGCGCTAAAGGCGATTGCCTTCGTGGCACTACTCTAACAATCTCTCACTGACCTAAAGCCAATCGCCTTGATATCTAATACCATAAGCGAGTACATGAGAATCAAAACTCTTCTGTGACAATGACTTTGTCAACGGATCGACAATATTCGCTCGTGGAATTCTCTATCTCGCACATCACCTCGACCAATGATCTCCCCGATCGGTGATATCTCATGAGTACGTGTTTGGATCGTTGATGAGACCTTGGTTCCTTCGCTTCAGCAATAGCCCCATTGTTGTCACAATACAACCAGATGGGCCCATTATCGCTAGGAACCACACCAAGTTTAGTAATGAACTTCGATCCAAATGGCTTCCTTTGCTGCTTCGAAGCGCAATGTACTCGCCTCGGTTGTTGAATCGCATCGCCTCTTGTTTGAACTCTTCCAACCGATCGCCCATTGCTCAAGGTGAATATGTAACCTGATTGGAATTTGGAATCATCCTTATCGATTGGAAATTGGCATCAGATACCCGCCACCGAGATCTCCATCCCCATATATCAAGAAAACATCCTTAGTCCTTCGCAAGTATTGAGGATATTCTTGACACCACCTATGACCCTCACCAGATCCGATTGGTATCTGCCCGTAACACTTAGAGCATATGATACATCGGATCTCGTACATAGCATTGCATACATAATAGATCCTACCGCAGATGCATACGGGATCATATCCATGCGCATCCTCTCATCTTGTGTCTTAGGACATAAAGATTTCGAGAGTGTTATCCCATGAGTGATGGGAAGGTACCCTCTCTTGGATTGTTCCATGCTAAACCTCTTTAGCATCTTGTCTATGTACGTTGATTGTGAAAGACCAAGCAATCTTTTTGATCTATCTCTATAGATCCTTATCCCAAGGATATAAGTTGCTTCACTAAGGTCTTTCATGGCAAATTGTTTGGACAACCAAATCTTGACTGATTCTAGCATCAAGACATCGTTTCCTAGTAATAATATGTCATTTACATATAGCACAAGGAATACGATTACAGTCCCACTAACCTTCTTATACACACAGTATTCATCCGGATTTTGTGAGAAACCAAACTCTTTGATTACCTCATCAAAACGGATATTCCAACTCCTGGAAGCTTGCTTCAATCCATAAATAGATTTTTGAAGCTTGCATACCTTTTCGCCATCATAGAGATGAAGCCCTCGTGTTGTGTCATATACACATCCTCGCTAGATTTCGCTTAGGAAAGTCGTCTTCACATCCATTTGCCATATCTCATAATCATAATGAGTGGCAATGGCTAGGAGTATCCTAATGGATTTAAGCATTGCTCATCGGGTCAAGGTCTCGTTGTAGTCAACTCCTTGTCTTTGATTTAAAACCTTTAGCCACAAGCCTTGCTTTATAGGTAATTACATTACCATCCATGTCGGTTTTCTTTTTGAAAACCCATTTGCACCTTATGGATTTTATTCCTTCGGGTGCCTCAACCAAAGTCCATACTTGGTTTTCATACATGGAATCCATTTCTGACTTCATGGCATGAAGCCATTTCTCAGACTCTGAACTCTTCAGAACCTCTTCATAGGTAGTAAGCTCATCATCTTCTATGAGCAATACGTCATTCTGTTCATTCACAAGAAATCCATATCTCTCGGGAACAGAGCGTATCCTACGTGACCTCTTAACTTCGTGTGTTGTAGAAGGTTGAATGTTACTTCATCTGATGAGTCACAGCCGAGTTCAGCGCTTGATTCAAGGTCTGCTCGAGCATCTTGAACTTCTTCAAGCTCAATTTTGCTCCCACCGCCTTCTTGTAAAAGAAACTCTTTCTCTAAAAACAAGATGCTTTGAAACAAACACCTTTTGTTCCTCGGAAGTAGAACTGATATCCCATTATTTCTTTAGGATATCCTACGAACAAATACTTGTCAGATTTTGCATCAAGTTTATCTGACTGTGTCCGCTTCACATAAGCGGGACAACCCCAAACTTTCAAATGAGTAAGATAGGTCTTTGTTAGTCCACATCTCATATGGAGTAACATCAACTGCTTTGATGGAACTCTGTTTAGCAAGTAAACAGTTGTCTCGATTGCATACCCCCAAAAGGATTTTGGTAACTTTGCAAAGCCCATCATTGATCGTACCATGTCTAACAAGGTTCGATTTCTCCTTTCTGCCACACCATTATGCTGTGGTGTGTAAGGAGGTGTCCACAGAGATAAAATCTCATTATCTCGAGATAATCCAAAACTCTTGGTCTAAGTATTCCCCACCACGATCCGATCGTAATGTCTTGATACTTTTCCCAAGTTGGTTTTCTACTTCATTTCAATTGTTTGAACTTTTCAAATGCTTGATTTGTATCTCATCGACATCTGTACCCATATCGAGAATAATCATCAATAAAGGTAATGAAGTAAAGAGAACCACTTCTAGCATGGATGGACATCGGACCACATACATCTGAATGTATTAGGTCTAATACTCAAGTTGCTCGTTCACCCTTTCCCTTAAAGGGTAATTTAGTCATCTTGCCTAATAAACAAGATTCGCATGTATCATATGATTCATAATCAAATGACCCTAAACTTCCACTCTTATGGAGCTTAGCTATCGTCTCTCATTTATATGGCCTAAAGCACAATGCCATAAGTAAGTTGATTTTAAATTATCTCGCTTATGTCTTTTCGTGTCATTGACATTCATAATTGGATGTGACATATCTAATATGTAAATTTCATTGCATAATGTACCAAGTACCATAAAGCATTCCATTCAAACTAATAGAACAACCATTGTTACTAAAAGTCAAATGGAAACCAAATTTATTTAAACAAGAAATGATAATATGTTCTTTGTTAATACAGTACAAAATAACATTCATCCAATTTAATTAAAAGCCCGGTGGGGAGTGACAAAAGTAAGTGCCTACGGCTAATGCAAAGAACTCTTGCTCCATTTCCCACACGCATGTCTAGTTCTCCTTCATGAGTCGCTCATCGTCCCTCGAGGCCTCGTGATATCATTGCATATGTGTGACACACAACCTGTATCTAATACCCATATGTTATGATCGAAATGATAACCTCAATGACAAACATACTGAAGAAGTCGAGGCATCCGATGCCTTCTTCGCTTCAGCCCTCCAGATAGACTTTATAGTTCCTCTTCCAAAGGCTGGTCTTGCCACAATGGAAGCAAGTTCCTTTAGTGCGCTCTTTGGTTTTCTTCTTGCTATACTTCCTTTCGGTTTCTTAGACCTCTTCTTCTTCAGCTTTTTTTCTTGGAAGCGTAAGAAGAGTCCACCATAAGCACTTGCTTGCTATCCTTCTTGATAGCTTGCTCTGCTATCTTGAGCAGATTGATCAACTCGAGGATTGTCGTGGATATTCGATTCATCCGATAGTTTAACACAAACCGTGAATAACTATCGACATCCAACTAGAATTAAGTCAACACTTAATTCATAATCCATGACAAAACCTAAGACAACCAACCTCTCAATATACCCATTCATCTTCAGTGCATACTGCACTGCAGATGAACCTGGAGTCATCTTAGTAGTGAAGAGTAACCTCGAGGTCTCGAACTTTTCAGACCGAGCTTGCTCATCAAACAGCTCCCTAAGATGAAACACTATGGTATGAGCATCCATAGACTCATGCTGCTTCTGCAGCTCTGGTGACATCAAGGCAAGCATAATACAGGTTGCTATGTCACTGTCTTTGAGATGCTTTCGATATACTTTCTAATCCTCATCAGAAGTATCAGCAGCAGGTGGATCAGGAAGTGGAACATCTAGGACATATCTCAGTTCCTCAGACCTGACAACAATTCTCAGATTTCTCAGCCAATCAAGAAAATTTGGTCCAGTTAATTTGTTTGAGTCCATAAGTGAGCGCAAGTTCATACTTGAAGTCATCTTCAATCAACCTAAAGAGAAAGAGAGAATGAATGTTAGAATAGAATTAAATGCATGATCATAAGGACTTGCATGTCATGCATATGGCTCCCACTAGTTTCAAAGAATCTATAACCCTCAGTACGAATCCAAGAAACATTATGACAAAATGTCCTAGTGGGTCGATATCCGATATTACTAACAATGACCTTGGGTTTACCCAACAAGCCACCTTAGGTCAATCGGTAGGTATCAGTCATACCAATTGCATCATAGATATCCGACATTACTAAAATGACCTTGGGTTTACCCAACAAGCCACCTTAGATCAATCGGCAGGTATCGGTCATACCAATTACTTTATAGATGCAACTATCGACTAGTGCTATCAACTCGTGATGTATGCACACCCATTGGGTTATCAACTCTTGATGCGCGTACATCTGATGTACACTACCCAATTTCGCCTCTGTCCACGTTAACCTTGAGTTTACTCAACAAATAAACGCTTCTAGTAAAAACCGACCCATTAATCCGAAAATCTTATTTTCATGGTTCGAACATATTCGTATAGAGTGAGCTTGGGTTTACCCAACAACCCAACTCTATAAGAACTCTGGTTCTCCCCATATTAATGGAAGACGTTAGTTTTCATATGATTTGAGGGTTTTCAGGTCTCATCTACTTCTTCTCCAAGCTATAGGATTATAGTCACCATGACTATATGGAATGATTTAGGGCAATTCATCAATCACATTGAATCTATACCTAAAATCATCCATCATCCCACCTATGCATGTTGTAAGTCGACTTGTGTATGTATAAGTCGACTTATGCCTCTGTATAAGTCGACTTATACAAGTGTAAGTCGACTTATACAACTGTGCACGAACAAGTCGACTTGTAACATTGTGTAAGTCGACTTATGCGTCTACAGTGCACGGAAAAGTCGACTTATGCATTGTGTAAGTCGACTTATCCGTATGGAATTGCTATCTAATCGGCTAATTTCTCAATCCGTGCAGTTCAAATTCACAACACCAAGTCTAATACACTTTAGCTTGATGTACAAATGAAACACTTTCATTGTTGCTTACCATATATAGTCAAACTATACATGAAAAACTTGAAATCGATGAATACACTCTTATTCATTTAGATTTTCAAATAATTTTGCGAATATCAAACTATCACACTAAGTATCTCTAGGTAGTCTACACTTTATCAAGACTACTTCGGCACTGGTCACAAAATTTGTGACGGCCAAAACAATCAAGATAAGGGAATATACTAACGAGACGCTAATGAGACACATTTGACATCCGAAAATTGTTTGGAAACCTAATTTCAAGAAATTCAATTTGGCAAGCATACAACATCAATATAACACATTTTTAATCACATTAAAAATTATCCAAGGCATTGGAACTGAAATCTACACAAATTCTTATTTCAAACAAAACAGCTCCAAAAACTTTCTCAAAACTGCCAAGCTTTGCCTTTTGCTTGAAAAACTCATTGAAACAATTTCAATAAATTCTGAGAACATTACAAAGGTTACAACACGTTCACAACATGCTCCATGAATTTTTTCAGGATTTATTTCCATCAAAAACTCATTCAACCTCAGCAACTAAACCAATGTAGAATCTGTGTTCCTCAACACAGTTATTCCCAGCAGCACACAATAAATTCTCAATTAAAAAGTAAATCACCTCGAAAACATTTTTCCTTTCTCATAGACATTAATAAACATCTTCGAGACATTTTGGTGAAATAAAATCCGAAATTTCTACAATTTATTCTCGAATTTATAAGCATGCCTGTTCAAGGAATGTGCATAAAGACAGCAACCAGAACATTAGGGAATAAATTAGCAAAACTATATCAAATCAAATTGATAAATCCCGAGCTTCCACAGACATATGCAACAACACCTTGTGAACATATCTGGGTAAGAAATTTTCAAAAACACTATCTCTATACTGAATTCGAAATTCACATATATAACATGCATCATCATCACAAGCATTAGGCAACTCCGACCTAGTCATGGTTTCTTCGTTATATACGACACAAGTCGCTTTGATACCACTGTAGGAAAATCTCGGTGTGAGCATCACATGCCCATGGTGCGGAAAATTTTTTTTTGTTTCGTGACCTTCCCGAAAGCCAGGATCCATGTGACTATATAACAAAGTCAAACCAAAACGACCAAAGGAGACCGTCTCTAACGGTATCCACGCAGAGATCGGAAAACCTAACCGGGACAAACCCTTTGACCCGGAAATAGCTATAACAAAGTAAAGAGTGCTAGCTCCTACCTTTGTCCTTGGAGAGCTTGAGACTAACGATGGAGGAAGAGATGAAGAAGCTTGAAGGAGATGGAGAACTTGATGATCGATGAAGAGAGATCTAAATCTCTTAGGTTTTTACAAAACTTCTCTTCTTTTTATCTAAACCAACGACCATCTTTTTATCTCTACGTCAAGTTTGTCTTCTAGCCATTAAATATACTTAATGACTAAGCAAAATGGAACCTTCTTCCATCCATCCACGTTAGCTTCATTATATATATATATATATAAAGTTAAAGCTTCCTCTCCTCCTTTTCCCACGTATAATATATATATATATATATATATAAATGTCAAGTGGTCCAACACACTGGGTCGGTCCCTACCGCCTACGATCCCGTCTATGGGAAAAACTCCCGAAAATATTTTTCAGCAATATCGATGTCGCGATCTCATCGGGACATATCTCGATCTCATCGAGATCCATTTAATCCGATTGATCTCCATTTATTGGATCTCAGTCCAAAACTATTTTACGAGTTTTCCAAGACACTCTTATGCGTGTGACCCATTAGGTTCCCAGTTATGTTGGCCACTTAGATTAACACTTAATCTAAGCAAGTCATGAGCGGTATCTAGCAACACATCATAACCCCCAATTGACCGGAAAGTAATTGGTTTGACGAATAAACATATATTCATCATGGACCATATCACGAACCTTTCCATAGACAATTACCGTGCAATTCGTCCTTTCACCATGCTATACCCCACTTGGTTATGAGTATGGGTAATGTGTCAACTCTCACTAGACTGACTATGTCAAATTTAGTCCAAGTGATTTCAGTTCTTGTCCTAGGACTCATTACTTAATACTTAATATGTCAATGGAGACACTCTTCATGACATATGTACTCTGATCAGAGATTTTCAAGTAATGACCCTGACAAGAGGCCATGGGTATCATCTTCTGCTATCACAAAAGTGGTGAATCCTCTATTGGCTACTCAATTACCTTCGAATACCTCAAACTGTACCCAAGCACCACCCTATGAGCGACCTCTGTAAGGTAACAAGGAATGGAGTTAAAGCACAGAATCAGTATTCAAGATATCCTTGAGTACCTCAAGTCTAAGGATACTTGCACCATTGCTATGATGAGATTATCACTGACATTAGAATAGGACATCCATGTGATGATCTCATAGCAGGTCATCCAATGTACTTACTACCTCTAGTAAGCATCCACATCTCAACCCTAAATATCTCATATGTACAGTTTCTGAGATCCACTGCCTGATCAAATCAAGGAGCTTAAGATGTGATAGTCTTTCCGGATTACCGATGTCCAGTCTCAGTAATCCTATGACTAGGGATTATTTAGATACTGACATAATTGCACATGATAGGAATCTCAGTAGTATGATCACATCATAATTTCCTTCATGCTATGTCATATATCATGGACTTCATTAATTTGCTTATTGATCAATATCAGTTCATAAATAATGAACAGCAACGTAATGAAATATGCCTTTCTTTATTTATTCATAAAGACTGTACACAAATTGGTACAAAATGCGCTAAAGGCGATTGCCTTCAGGGCACTACTCTAACACCAAGCACCTTTGAGCAACCAGTATCGTATTATCATCCACCCAAACAAATTTGTAGGAATGTGGATGTTTCTTCGTAAGTAAATTCAACATCCTCGCTATCTTCTTCGATACCATATTCATACTACTTATTTCATCAATGATAAGTTTGCATACTTTATCTCCGCATCTAACCTGAGTAAAGAAAATAATAGTACAAAGTCATTCTTCTTATTCTTCCACCTTAGGGGTCGTAAGTATGTGTCTCACTATATTAGGATTTGTAAGACTAGCTAGTTCATCATTAGAGTCTCCTTTCAACTTCTCTCCAACTTTGTACTTGGTTCTGCCAGATTCTGGCAGGATGGAACGTTGCCGTTGTGCTCCATGTGATTGACTGTCTTTTGTGGTGAATTCGGTATGAGGATACCTGCAAAACAAGGAAGGCTTGACGGGGGTTGTGTCCCGATTAGCCCCTCCGATGCTCAAGTCAGTTTTCTGGTGAGGGTGAGGTTGATAAACACAGAGAAAGCTAGGTTAATGATCGTGCGTACCTCTGTTATGAGAATAATACCTTTTATATAGTTTTTCAGCTAGGTTTAGGTCTTTACGTATCTGTATGGGAGATGTTCTTCTACTGTTGGGCCATGGATGTGTGGGTCAGGCTGGAATTAATTGATAGATGTGAGACCGATCGATCGACCTGTGGGATTGGGCTCGGGTCCAATATAGCCGACCCAACCAGTACTCATACACATATTCGTCAAATTCTTCCTCATCTTCTTCTCCCATCATATGCAAGCCATGGTGAGGATGGGAGCTCGAGCTTCTACGTCAAGGAAGCAGGCCTCTCAGAAGAAGGGGAGTGAGGCGGAGACCGGTGAGGGCACCACTTTGTCTGCGGGTTTGGTTTCCTCGGCAGTGTCGGCGGGTGTTCCCCCTGCCGGGGACCTTCTTATTGCGTCAGAGCCGTTGCCGATTGTGCCAGTCGCCATGGTACGGGCTGCTCTGGTAGAGGAGGAGGAGGAGGAGGACGCGGGTCCTCCTCTTAAGAGGAAGAGGTTGGCTCGGTGGGTGATTTCCATCCCGCCTGCAAGTCCAAATGGAAGCAGTAAGCGTAAAAAGGCAAGGAGAAGGCGCGAGCCGTGAGCCTTAGGTAGTGGGAGCCTGCCATCAAGTTGGGTAAGGACGTCTCGATCGGGGACCTCGAGGTGTCCCGCTACCTGGCCGAGAGGGTTACTCCCCCTATGGACGAGCGGGTTATGGAGAAGAAAGGTAACCTAGAGTTGGGTTCTCAGCTCGTTCATATCGGTATGTGGGCTGCTACAACGTCCCTTGCCGTGCTGCAGCGTTTGGAGACTCTGGACCAGGAAGTCCAGGATCTCCATGAGCAGATGAAGGGTTTGAAAGGCGAGCTGTCAGAGGTGAAGGAGGGGAGAGACCTCCTCCAGGCTAAAAACGCGTCCCTTGAAGAGGAGAAGAAGGCCCAGGAGGGGGAGATGGGAGCTTTGACGGCTCGACTGGCCAAAGTAGAGGAGGAGAAGGAGAATGAGAGAGAGAGGAGGGAGAAGGAGAATGAGGAATGGAGGAAGACTGTGAGGGCGGAGTGGGAGCTCAACAAGAAATACCGCCAAGACTGCCATTCCATCTTGGTGGATAGGGATAGAGCCGAGAAAACCTTGCGGGAGGTGCGACGCTCTGTGCGGGAGCAGCGGGTTGAAGCAATCAAGCGATGGAAGAGACGGTTCTTGTACGAGGAGAGTTTGGAGCTCGCCTGTGAGGTAACCCTCTCGGTTCTGAAGAGGGGCTACGAGCTCTATGCTCCTGAGGGGGTGGTATGCCCTTCATTCGAAGATTATGCCGAGCCGCTCATTCCCGCAGCTTTTGGGCTTTCTTTGGAGGAGATCACGAAGAAAGTCGAGGGAGAACTGGGCGACGTTTCGGATGAAGAGCTAGATCTCAACTCCGAAGAGGAAGAGCTCCGTTGTGAAGATGTTCCTTCGGTTGCTCCCCCGGGTCTTGCTCCTGTTCCCATTATGTCGCTCTCCGAGGAGGAAGAGCTTCCTAGTGAAGATATTCCTCCGGTTGCTCCCCCAGGTCCCGCTCCTACGTCTTTTCCGCCCACTTTCGAGGCTTCCCCTGGGTATTCTCCTTCTCCTTCGGCTGTTTGTAGCTCCACTTCTCCCAAGTTATAGAGCTCACCTGGTCGGGCTTGTGGCCAAGATCAATTTGCAATAATAGATTTTTTTTTGAAGTTACTTTCCGTGTTTTCGATCATAGTGTAGTTTGGTAAAGTCGCTCTTGGCCGACCGGCTTCGAGGTCGACCTATAATTGAGGCCGAGCTACGGTCTCGGTGATTCTGCCTTGGTTTTCCGTGTTTTCGCTATTTTCGATCATAGTGTAGTTTGGTAAAGTCGCTCATTGCCGACCGACTTCGAGGTCGACCTATAATTGAGGCCGAGCTACGGTCCCGGCGATTCTACCTTGGTGACCGATCGACCTAAGTCGATCCGTGTCGAAGGCGAGCGAGGGGTCCCAAGGATTTCGTCTTGACGACCCGACCGACCGTAGTCGATCTATGGGAGTACCGAGCAATGGCGATGGCGAGGGTCCCAAGGATCTTGTCTTGACGACCCGACCGACCATGTCGATCTATGGAGAATGCCGAACGATGGCGAACGAGGGTCCCAAGGATTTTGTCTTGGCGACCCGACCGACCGTGGTAGATCTGTGGAGAATGCCGAACAATGGCGATGGCGAGGGTCCCAAGGATCTTGTCTTGGCGACCCGACCGACCGTGTCGATCTATGGAGAATGCCGAACGATAGCGAACGAGGGTCCCAAGGATCTTGTCTTGGCGACCCGACCGACCGTGGTCGATCTATGGAGAATGCCGAACAATGGCGATGGCGAGGGTCCCAAGGATCTTGTCTTGGCGACCCGACTGACTGTGGTCGATCTATGGAGAACGTCGAGCAATGGGTACCTGAATTTTCTATTCTTTTCCATACATGATTGAATTCTTTATTGCCAAGAAATCTGAAAACCCCTTTATTGATGATAATGAGGGCGTGGGCCGTTAAAAAACCTGTCTGACAGGGACAGGAAAAAGGTGCCCACATGTATACAAAAATGATAATAAGGAAAGATTAACTAAAATAAAACTTATCTATTGGTAGAACGCCTTCAAGTTCTGTGAGTTCCAAGGCCTTGGTAGAAACTTCCCTTTCTCATCGCTGAGGATGTAAGAGCCATGCCCGACTTGCTTAATCACTCGATAAGGTCCTTCCCACGTCTGTCCGACCTTTTCGGGGTGCTTTCTAGCCACCTCGGCTTTTCGTAGGATGTAACCACCTACCTTTACATCGCTCGGCTTGACCCTTCTGTTGTAGATCTTGGTCGCCTTTTGCTTGATGGCTTCTGAGCGAGCGGCTGCCCTTTCTCTATCCTCGCTAAGGAGAACGAGCTCTGCTCTGCGGGCTTCATCATTCCGCTCTTCTTCATAGCCCGACACCCTTTGATTGTGCAATGCCACCTCATCGAACTAGGGCTTACCTTGAAGGTCATCCTGAATCGGTGTTTCCCCTGTGGCTCCGTTCGGTGTGGTTCTATATGCCCACAACACTTCGTCTACTTCCTCCACCCAGGTATTTCGGTCGTCCAGGCGTTTCTTGAGGGCGTTCATTATCTTTTTGTTGGTGTTCTCTGCGAGACCGTTACTTTGGGGATGGGCTACCGAAGTCAACCATAGCTTGATCTTTAGTCGGTTGCAGAAATCTCTAAACTTGTGGTTGTCGAACTACCGACCATTATCTGTAACCAACACCATAGGCATCCCGAAGCGGCATAGTATATTCTTCTTTATGAAACTTTCCACCTTCCCCTCGGTGATTGTAGCGACAGACTCCGCTTCTACCCACTTAGTGAAATATTCCACTGCCACTATCAGGAATTTCTTTTGTCCGGGACCGAGAGGGAAAGGCCCCAGTATATCCATTCCCCATTGAGCGAAAGGGATAGGATGGCTCACGATTTGCACTCACTCGGTCGGCTGGTGAGACAGGCTGTTGTTTCTCTGGCAGGCCTCACATCGGTCGACCTTTTCCTGACAGTCTCTTCTCATTGTCGGCCAGTAGTACCCCTGTCTGATCACATCATGGACTTCGGCCATTGCCTGCTCGGCTTCTTCTTCAGTCAAGCATCGAAGCAGCGGCCAGTCGTAAGACCGCTTATATAGAGTACCGTTGACGATCGTGTATTCGGCTGCTTTTATCCTTAGCTTCTTGGCCTCTGACGCGTCTTCCGGTTGCTTCCCTTCTAAAAGGTACTGCGCGATCGGTTCTGTCCAACTCGACCGACCGGTACTCGCGTTGAGAGGTTCCTCAGCTTTCTGAATGCTAGGCCGATCAAGTCGTTCGACTAGAACATTGTTTATGGCATCACGGTCAGAAGCCATTTTTGAGAGCGCATCCGTTTTAGCATTTCGAGCTCGTTCTATTCTCGCGATTAGTACTTGCTCAAATTGCTCAATTCACCTTTACTAGCTCCAGATACTTAATCATGTTGTTCCTCGGCCTCATAACTTGCCCGGTGACTTGGCCGACCACCACTTGGCTATCGCTATATATCTTCAGGTGCTTCACCTCCATCTCCCTGGCTAGTTGGAGGCCAGTTATCAGAGCCTCATATTCTGCCTCGTTATTAGAGGCCTTGAATTCTAGTCGAAGGGCGTATTCTACTTTTTCTTCCATATGCGGGCTGACCAGCACTACTCCCTCTTCGCATCCCTCGACATTGGATGACCCGTCGACAAACAAGCTCCAGGTGGGGAACTGCTCGTCCTTCGAGCTCGGTTGGTTCATCTTTGCAATGAAGTCTGCCAACACCTGCGCTTTAATGGTCGTGCGGGGCTTGTATTGTATGTCGAACTCTCCAGATTCTACCACTTTATCACCAATTCAAGTTTCGGCTTTTGAAAACCTTGCTGAGGGTTGATCAGTCCATACCTCAATGGTATGACTTTGGAAGTAAGGCCTCAGCTTCCTGGTTGCCATTATCAAAGAGAGGGCTAGCTTCTCTATGGGCGTATATCGCATTTCTACCTCGGTCAACACTTTGCTGACATAGTAGATGGGATGCTGCTGGCTTCCTTCCGATCGGATAAGTACCGCGCTGATCGACCCCTCCGTAATCGCCAAGTATAAAATGAGGTTCTCCCCCTCTATCGGGCTTTGCAGAATAGGCGGGCTAGACAAATATTGTTTTAAGTGTTGGAAAGCTTTCTCGCACTCATTCGGCCATTGAAATTGGGTCATGTTCGCTTTCCTCAGGACTTTGAAAAATGGGAGGCACTTGTCTCCTAGTCTGGAAATGAACCTGCTCAGCGAAACTATCCGACCGGTCAATATCTGAACATCTTTCAAGCATTGCGGCGAAGGCATCTGTATGATGGCCTCAATCTTCTCTGGATTAGCTTCGATTCCCCGCTGAGTGATCATAAACCCCAGGAATTTTGGATGCCACCCCAAACACGCATTTTTCCGGGTTTAGCTTCATCTGGAATTTATTCAGGGTCTGGAAGACTTCCTTGAGATCTTGTACATGCTCCGCGGACGTCTTACTTTTGACCACCATATCATCCACATAAGCTTCCACCGTCCGACCAATCTGTTTTTTAAAGACTTCTGTGACGAGCCGTTGATAGGTCGCCCCAGCATTTTTCAGGCCGAAAGGCATTACTTGGTAGCAATATGTGCCTTGGTCGGTTATGAAGGCGGTCTTTTCTTCGTCTTTCATGCTCATTTGGATCTGATGATAGCCCGAGAAAGCATCCAGGAAGCTGAGCAGCTCATGCCCTGAGGTGGAGTCTACTAACTGGTCAATCTTAGGCAATGGGAAGCTGTCCTTTGGACACGCTTTGTTCAGGTCGGTGAAATCTATGCACATTCTCCACTTCTCATTCTTCTTTTTTACTAAAACGACATTGGCGAGCCATTCAGGATATTTGACCTCTCGGATGAACCCGGCCTCCAGCAACTTCGCTACTTCCTTCTCGATCACCCCCTGTCGCTCCTTGCTATGCCATCGCTTCTTTTGTCTGATCGGCTTATAGTCATGCCGAATACCGAGGGAGTGAGATGCGACTGATCGAGAAATTTCGGGCATGTCGCTCGGTACCCAAGCGAAAACTGACCTATTTTCTACCAAACAATCTGTGATTTCTTTAACCAGGTCCCTCTGCAGCTCGGATCCTAGGTTTGTGAACTTAGAAGGGTTGGCTTCGTCCAGTACGACCCTCTGTGTTTCTTCCACCGGGTTCATCATGTCCTTCTCTTCGTCGGTTCTCACATCAAGAGAGCTCGTCAGCACTACCGCCCCATCTAATGTTTTAGTCTCTGCTAAGTAACATTCTCTGGCGATTCTTTGCTGACCTCTGACAATACCGACTCCGTGGGGTGTCGGGAACTTCATAACTTGGTAGTAGGTGGACACGACTGACCTGAGGGCATTTTAAGTTGCCCGCTCGATTATTGCATTGTACGCCCCTTGAAACTTTACAACCAGGAACTCAACGTCCCTTTCTATCTGACACGGTTTCTGCCCGAACTTTACTTTCAAGTACACCCGGGCGAACGGGTAGGCCGACGCCCCGGTTACCCCTTTGATGGGGCCGTCTGTGGGTAGTAGTCGATCTTCGGGTATCTTCATCTATTTGAAGGCCTCATAATACAACAAGTCGACTGAGCTGCCTGTGTCAATCATCACCCTTTTCACCTCGTATCTGTCCATGTTCAGGTTTACCACGAGGGCGTCGTCATGAGGGCAACTTACTCCATTGAGGTCGGACTCTTCAAATGATATCATCCCGCCACTCTCCCTCGTCTTTTTGATGGATGAGTCTTTGCCGACCTGTTTGGCATATCTTTTTCTCCCTTTGTTGGTGGATCCCCCGGCTGTATTTCCACCGAATATCATATTAATGACCCCAGTCGGTCGGTCGTCTTGTTGCACGGCATTTTCGCCATTTCTTTCCTTCGACCGCCCTCTCTCTTCTCGTCGATTATCCGAATTTGCATTCTGCCTCCCTTCGTCATTTCTGTCATTTCGCTCCGTATATGTGCGTCTATTATCGGCCGACCGTCTGCGTTGATTATCCGACGGCATTCGCCCTGCTTCACAAATCGGCCTAACCTTCTCCTTTGTATG